>JACDOX010000017.1:3711611-4283798 GCA_014549065.1 Cardinalis cardinalis
GGGCAGCGGGGCGCACGGGCCGCACCGGGCGAGCGCGCAGCGCTGCGGGGAGCGCCCAGCCGGGCCACAGCGGGGCAGCTGCCCGCGATGGAAGAGATTTACATAGAGCCAGAATTACATATATATAAATATATAGCTTTATCTATACTGTATGTCACCCGAGGAAAGGGGTAGGGAAAGGATGCTCCAAGCGCAGGGATGCGAGGCGGGTGGGCAGCTCCCGGTTGCTGGGCGCAGGCTGTTCCGCGGGGCCGCAGCCGCTGCCCGGAGAGTGGCCAGCGGTGCGTGGCCTCCCGCAGCTCCCGCCCGGCCCGGCACCGCGGGACGCTCCCGCAGGTAAGGGCGCGGGGCTGCGCCCGCTGCCGCTCCTCCAACTTCAGCGACCGGGGGCGGCGCGGGGGCACCGCGCCGAAGYGGGAGGTGGAGGGAATGCCCCTTCCTCCTTCCACACGCTCGAGCCCGGGACATGATCCGTGTTTGAGGAGCGAAATGGAAATGCGAGGTTTTTATCCCCGCGCTGGKGATGAGGTGATGGGGAAGAAAAGTGGTACAGCAGAACCTTTTCTTGTTTTGTTTTSTTCTAGCTTTCAATGAAATCTAATTCATAAATTGGACATGCTCAGGCTCAGAAGACTAATTCATCCCCTAAAACAAACGCATCAGTGATTGCAGGCACCCAAACGTGACAAGCGTCTCAATATACCGAGGACCCAGAGAAAACAAATTCATTCAGGAGCCCGAAACGTAATTAAAACTACTGCCAAGAAAATGAGTTGAGAGCAGGATGTTACCAAGATTATTAAGTTGCTGCGGGGCTGAGGCACGGACCGCTATAGTGATACATACAGATACTGTCAGTCTTTGGATAAYGGGAGGAAGAGCCATTCCTGGAGGTCGCCGTCTTGCAAGCGCAAGCCTGGTAACAGCGCGCCGTGGCCGCATCCTGCTCCCGAGATGGCACCGGCGAGCCGGGGGCTCGGCGGGGAAGGAGCGGCCCCCGCCGCCTGCTGAGCCCCGGCAGAGCGGCCGCAATAGGACTGGCAGCGCCCGTACCCTGGCACTGGCTACAGCATCCCTGCCATGTGTATTCAGCACACTTTTTCTAACCATCACCTGTACTAATAAATGCTCCTGATGCTGAGCAGCGCTTGCTTGCAGGAGTGATCCCTGCAATGTATTTATTCAATGTAGAAAGCATTTTTTTCATGCAGAGCACAGTACAGCAAGAATTGCTCAACACCAAGGAGTAGAAAATATAGATAAGGGGGCTGGGAAGACAGAAGGGAGGGGGAACACACAGTATAGATGGAGCAGAGTGAAAGGGAAGGAAGCTGAAATGGAAATGATATGAACAAGAATCCCTGTTGATCCACATGCATCAGCAGCCTCCTATTCAGCAGCAGTTACAAACACAACATTTKAACAGGGAAGAGCAGGGGGTAAATAAAACAAGATATGCTTTTTAAAAATAAATCACTTGTTAACTACTCTTACTTACAGTCCTTGTCTTAAATATGCAATTTCACACTGATCAATGTAGAATGATATATACTATACTCTGCATTTCACGTAATAAAAACACTTAATCCAGATAATTGGCTTCTGGGACAGAGATCAATAGAAATGTTCCTTATTTGACTACGTTAGCAAGTCAAAATTAATTCTAATTTACATTTGCTTCAAATCAATATGCACTTAGTGACTTACACAGGCTCTTTAAAAAGTTAAGCACCTATATTGACCAGAGTCATATATATGTCAGTAACAAGTACATGTGTGGGAATTAGAGAGGGGGAAAGTGTTACTGCAGAACCAAGTCTCTGACTTTCATAGAGGAAAGGAGGCTAAATTTATTTGTGTGTGAGAAGTGCTTTGGCATCCTAGCCTAAAACCTGTAGAAATATGCAGCTATTAATCCCACAATTTATGCAGGCACCCAAACACCAGTTGCCCTCCAAGCACCTGGGAGCAGGCTTACCTCCTACTTTAGTTTGTACAGCAAGGTCTTGACCTCAGCTGGGATGCCTCTGGGTGCTATTTTAGTGATAGAAAAATAGTAATATAAAATATTAAAACCCTAAACCCAGTGAATAGGACAAGTTAAAAAATTTCCTGTGAAATCCAAGAGCAAGTGATCTGAATGCAGAAAAGGATCCAGTCGCAGCCAAGGAGGGGGAGAGGGGAAAAGACAAGAGTCCAGAATACTGTAAAACATACCAAATGAAATAGGCCCCAAAACCAGACAGAAGGCTACAGTCAGAAGACAAAAACAAACCAGAAAAATGCACAGAATAAGTCTCAAATACTATAAAATCTGATATGTAACATGCAAAGTACAATGAGACCTAAATGGATCCACCACAGCAAAGAGAATTGCAACTTCAGTAGCATCTCTGCAAGATGAAATGTTGCCACATCAAAACTTCCTTGTGTCTGGTTTTAATTCAGGTTGCATTACCTTTATTACCTTTTCTTTCATATTATCTKCATCTTTTTTTCTCCTCTCCTTCAAGTTTTTTTTTTTCCCTAAACAAAAAAAATCCCAACARCTTTGGCTTGGATTCTGTTTTTCATAACAATTATTTCTCCTATGATTTCCCCTCCTTCCAAACAAGCTATCAGTGCTACATTTCTAAGCCCAGTACAAATGAGAGCGCTCCTTTCAACCCTGCCATTCCTCCTTTGCAATCGGGGGAGCGCTGACACTTTGCAGAGGGCGTACCTTATTTAGGTGCACCAATCAGCACTAAAAGGCCAATCCCTATGCCAACATTTTGCATATTAACAGTGTTCCAATCTGCTGTGACATTCCGTCATTATTGTGTAGGGGACAACTCACGACACATTATTCCACAAGATGCCACTGGATTTATAGAAGAGTGATATCTCAACAAAAATATGTGAGGTATAAACCCAACTCAAGCGACAGCCACGTAGTCGCAGTTCTACTGYGGCAACAAATGCAACTCTGTGCACGTCTCAGACAGCTCTTACCACCTTTGCAAACCACTGGGGTGATTTTGAGCTGACCTATCACAAGTTATGGCTGGCCTCATTTCTGTTCTCTGAATGAACATAGGATCAAACCTGTACAAATGGGTTTTGCTTTGACAAGAGGGCAGCTGGAGTAACGCTCCAAAAACTGCATTGCAATTAGAAACATAGAACATCCTAGAAGGGCAAACTGAAAGGCTTGTGCAGTGCCACACTCAGAGCCTTTTGCCCAGGGCCTTGTGTCCTTCTGTGCTGCCATAACAAGAATGAGGCACATTTTGAAAGACATCATCAGAACCACAGCTGCAGGGTATGCGTGGATCTGGAAAGCACCTCACATTTACAAAACTGCTTCATAAGCAGGAGCTCTGCAAGACCATAACATTGAGGCTTTTATCACAGCCTATGTTCAGAAAAAAAAGAAGGTCTTTAAGATTCAGCATTTCTTGAGTCTTCTCCCAAGTTTCACCCACTTATTATAGCTAATCTGAGGCTTCCCCACATAAAATCATGTATATATCTATCTGTGTACATGTAGCAATGATTTATTCCTTCTGAAAGCAAATGGAACTTCTMCTCTTTATCAGTCAAACAGGTGTAAAGATGCAGCTAATACCTCCAGCTGTTAACTGCTCAGTCTATGGAGTTGGAAGAATGAAAACAAAAAAAACCCAAGAGATCCTAATACACGTGGTAACAGTCTCCCTTCCTTACGTTATAGCCAAGATSTCTACTGTCAACACACCCACAAAAAAGTAACATTTCTTATTCTAAAATGCCATGAAATTCAACAGCTGTGCTTCTCTTCAGAAAGAGTAATGCAAAACCTCAAGCCAAACTTAATTCCAAAGTTTGTGGATGCTTATGTTTAAAAACTYATTTTGTCATTCTCCTCTGGTGACAACCTGAGGTTTCAGCTGCTTTATTGAACCTTCCTTTAGCTTATTGAAACCACCTTTTCTCTTTTCATGGTTGATAGCATAGTATGATAATCTTGCAGGAGTAAATGAACTAGACTCTACAAGAAGAGGCTGCTGAAATATAGAAGTCTTTGCGGGACAGTTGACATTCTTGATTAATTTGTTGTGTGCCTACTAACAAGCCGAAACTGCTACAGTCAACACTTCATCTGGATTGGCATGCCTTTTAAGATGCCATAAAGAAGGCAAAGCACTGTTATTTCYTTATTTTTTACCTGATTTAATTCAGCAGAGTACACACAGCCTACATGTGATKTAATTTGGACTTATGTTTGGTTAATTTCATCCCTGCTATATCTTGATAAGATTCATATATACTTCCCTACTCTTCTCTTTCAACTGTTACTTTTGACACCCTGTTTTTCTTTAATGGRCATTTTCTTTACAATAGATAAGGGTCTCAATAGGCCTTTCCAGCCTTCCACATTTTTATAGTTGCATAAATGCTCTTCTGATGTAGCACAARGCAAATTGTATCAGTGTTGGTAAATGTAATCTCTATCTTGGTATTTGTATTTAGTTAATACTTGGATTCAGAAGAAAAGGAATCTCTTTATTCACAACATTTTAATATTACCAATAGATGTTTCACGAGAACTCCAACACTCAGGTAACCAAAGAATTCTCTGTTATCACTGTAAGGGATGGGAGTGTACATARGTACAAGAAAACACCTTTTTCTTTCATTTCTAAGCAAGCTCCTTGTCATTATATCCACTGCACACTAACTGGAAAAGGCTAAACTCTTTAAGTTTGTTTTCCTGAGCAGAGATCCATCCTTTTTTTTTTTTTTTTTTCTAAAATATAAAGGAAGCAAGGTAGGTATGGTTGCCATCTTTTGTTACAGTACAGTTGCATAAGAATGCAGGCTCTCCAAGTAAAAGTGTTTGTCAATTGTTCCTAATTTAGTAGTAACCATATCAAGATAATCTCTGAACTAACTTCACTGGTATTCATCTAAGGGAAAAGAACAATTTACAAGATTCTCCAATATGAAGCCATCTCCAGGGGAACTCCATTCAAAAACATCTTGCATGCCTCACTGATCCATCCACATGGTACACACAGTCCAGTCTCATGAGCTGTTCAATGAGCTGCCTATTACAGATAATGAGACATTGCTAGGACAGCTGTCCTCTGCCATCACAGCAATCCAAAGAGACAGGCACATCCCAAAGGGAAAATCACAACAGGAAAAGCCCCAGATGTCATTTCTTGTGCAGCCTCCATAAATACACACTGACCAATCTCACAGGTAGTAATAGGCAGAGAATGACACCTATGTTTTACAGATACTTCACTGGAAATACATATCCCAGTACTTCCACTATTGTAAAACTTCCCAACACCTGACCATAAAAATACATCCTTGCTTTGTTAGAGCCAATTGAAGCTGCAGGGTGGTTATGCCAGACAAAGGAAAAAAAGAAAGCCACTAGAATTTAACCTGCAGTTCACCTCAGCCGGGTGAAGACTGTGGAGAAGTCACATTCCTGCTACTTTGCACTTTACCCATCTAGACAGTAACAAAACCAGCAAAGTTGATGCTGCTGCATGGCAAAGCAGAGAACGAGAAAAGTCTGGAAACGTACATTTAAAAAGTTCTGCCCTCCAGCCATGACCCAGTAACTGATCTCGTGTTTGTTCCTGTTTCATTGCAAACTCCACCAAGAAGTGATGTAAGCAGAAATATTTTGCTACAAGCCAGAAACTTGAACGCTGCCCTTTCTGCATCTCAGGCAAAGAATAGGGACCTTTTCAACTGCACTAATTCAATCCTTTGCTGTCACTAAATGCTGATGCAGTTTGTGCGTGCAGAGTCCTCTGAAAGCCTCACAATGSAAAGTACTCTAAGGGAAAAGTAATTTTACCTTAAAAAAATCCCTGATCTTTCTCAGCAGTCCATTCTAAACCATATTATGTTCAGCGACTGTCTCACAATGGGCCATTTCTACCAGCAGGTAAGGCCTCTCTTTTTTCTTGCAATGCTGTGTCATGGAGTTGGTGGCTTGGGTTTTCTAGTTTAGGGTGGGGCTTGTTTATTTGTTTCCCAGTGTGTTTCTGCAACTATTAGTACAAACGATGTGCAGAATTGGCTTCTCAGTGACCCATTAGCATTAATGGCAGTCATACACAGTCACATATATTTTCCCAGATATCTGTGTGCTCTTCAGGAAAAGATTCCCTGTAATGGACTTCATATTTCATAGTCATGTTTCCAAGAAGGRTCAAAATGAAGACTTTTGTTTTGCAGAAACATCAGCTTCTCATTGTATGCYGAACCTAAAACATTATTCTACCAAAGCCTTTGCTTGTTATAGTTTTTGTCCCTTAGAGGAAAGAAAAAAATCAAGCCAAAGAGTAGGGAAAGTGTCATGGCATGCTTTAAATTTCCTACTCAAAGAAGGGGATACTTTTTTTAAGGCAGTGCAGTMCAGCCATTGGAGCAGAGGGGCCATGATTGCTGGGCTCCATTCCCACCACAGTCACTGATTCATTTCATGACTAATTGAGTGGACTGTTGCATGAACATTGTATTCAGTTCTTAATTTAAGGGTGAACAAGAACATCAAGTTCCTTTCCTCAGTTCCTGCACTCAGTCAGCTGTCCTACTTCTCTAGGAGGTATAGGGGAAAGACAGAGGGTCTATTTTTGGCAGGTCAAACAAGTAATTATAATATCAAGTTTGTAGATCCTAGAGATTAAATTTGGCTTATTTTAAATAATTTCAAACAGAAAATGTTCTTTATGGTATTTGAGACTAACCCATTCCACTCAACTGCATCTGGATGCAAATTTTCAGTATCCAAGCTCCGTTGCTGACCTGAGTGATAGGATTTCAGATGTCTAATGATTTCTTTTCCTTTCAATTTTTTAACCGTGGTGAGGAGGGTTAAGTGAAATAGGGGACAATACCTTATATTGAGATGGACAAGAAAAGCTATAGAGAGGAACCCACCCAGAACTACAAGCTGGTTATACTCCCCTCTAAGTTACATTCAAGTCATCTCTTCTGTTCTGCTAGAGTAAGCACTTGAACTAGGTCTCCCACGTGAGAAAGGGGTGTCCTGATGACTAGGTGTTGGAAAAGGAGCAGGGGAAGAACATACACCTCTTTCGAGAAAGAGAAAGAAAAAAAAAAGTAAAAACCACCTTGAAATATTTCCATATGGCCTGGTGAGAAAGAGGGAGAGAAGAAAAGAAAAAAAGAAAAGCACACTGCTTCCTTTCTACTTTTGGCTGTAGAAGGTGTTTGTGTGCAAGAACAGCTTTCTAACCCAGGTTTCCCGTGTCAAGAAGTTTGTTTATGTCAGGTTGATTTCKGTTGACATTTTATGCTGCTCCTTGAAAAGAAACTGTTTCTATGAGCACACCCAGGCATTCACAGCCCTTGCAATGGTTTGAGTCACGTAAGCAACATCTTGGTGGTGCCTCATCCCTTCAACACCTCTCCCTTACCATTCACACAGCCTCAGCTGAAAACGTAAGTGTATCATAGATCCGTGTGCAGTAGTYTATAGTGTGGCCAGTGGAAACAGGCAGCCCAGGACCACCTGACTTTGCAGCATTTGACAAAGCACCATGGGAATGGTAATGCCACAGTGTAGAAGTTTAAGCTATAGAAAAAAATACAAATTAGTTGAAAAGGTCCAGAATACTTTGGTTGCAGATACACAACACCTGACAACACTGGAAACAATAACCTCTTTTCACTGATTCTTATTCAAAGTGAACTTAAAGCTATTACTCCATATACTTGACTCAACAGTTCTGAGAAAGGGTATAAAAAAGCCCAAACATTTTTTCCAGTCTTCTGAAAACTTKGAGATATTGCAGTAAGGGGTTTATGAAAAGGGCAGAGAGGATAAAATCAGGCGCCACTTCAAGCATCCAGCACTGTGTGAGTCACAGTCCCTGTCACTGCACCCTAATGAAACTTCACTGAACAACAGTTTCTAAAGTTCCCACATTCYCCAATGTCTTCATAATATCACTAAACACACTTTTACCTTGCTCCCAGCCCAAACTGTGCTGCACTATACAGCAATATATTTTACTACAGCTACATGCTATCCAGCTGAATGCAAGCCTGCAGTGGAAATAGCTTTGTTTGCTGCAGTGCTGTATTATCACACATGACTAGACTAGGCAACATTGATTCTTAAGCAATGGCATTGATTACAAGTCTTATTTTTAAAATGCTGGCAGGATACAGCCCTTAGATAAGCACTTTAAGACCAAATTTGAATTGCATTTCCCAGCAGCTCTCCTTTTTTTACAGAGACTATATAATAGAATTACGAATAATGTTACTGACTTCAACATGTACTGAGGATTTACACCAGTAYGGTTTCAGTAGTAGAAGCTTTTAGTACTTCACACTTACACAACTATAATATGCTTTAGATTATTGTTTTCAAAATGTAAAATCTTCTTTTTTCTCTTCACTAGCTAAAAAAAGATGCTTGTTTTCCAGAGAGATAAAATTATTAAATTGAATTTGACCTTTCAGAGTATAGTAAGGTAGGGATTTCTGTTCCCTGGAAATAAAGGAAGATTCTTCAAGTACTGCTCTAAGTCATGCAAGAGTCCACAAGCAAGCAAGCAAAGCACTGTTGGAACAACACTTTACATTAAATAAATTATGCAGGGTGAGGGGGAAAGGAAGAAGAAAAAAACAAAAAAAACAACCAACCAACCTCAAACCCAAAATATATCCTTACACCTACATTTTAAATTACATACTTGAGGGTGTGCAATCATTACAGATTTTCATGCTTTCAAGCAGCCCTTCAGATTTATCAATGCCGTATCATTGCTTGACCAGTTTCCATGGGGTAGTTCCTGCCCTATTCCACACCTAACCTTGAAATACCTCTCCAAGATTTCTTTGCAGATTGTGCTTTTGTTTTCTCAAGCTGGTAAAAACCTCCTAGCTATCTTACTGGTTTGCCAGCTTAATCCCAGTTTGCAAAGTGGGTTGTTTGTAGCAACACACATGCTTTTCCACTTCTGCCTTTCTCCTGCAGGAATACAGGGAAGTGCACCAGTGCCATCACCTGTGCTGGTCTACCTGCAGATTCACAAAGGTGCCCAATGGATGTTGCCCAAGTAGCTAAAAATCCATTTCCTCACACAGTACATGGTGAAAACTCCAGGTTAGCCCATATTTCCCCTTCATACCACAAGCTCCTTGTTTCACTCAGGACTTAAAAGCACCAAAATACAAAAATCACAGGTAGAGAGTGATCTTGGTGTCATGTGTTCCAATAAAGCAAGATTCTGTTTCTGAGCCTTGTTTGGAATACTATCTCTAAATTGTTGGTAGGCATTTAAGCTTTTGAGGGACTTATCATTATGGATAAATTATATTTTACCCTTCCCCCTGTTTTGATCAGAGATATTTGACCTCACCGCTTACTTGGGTTTATTAAGACATAGGTTTCCCTCTCAAGCAGCAGATTTACTGTCAGGATCTAAAGAAATCCAGTAGAAACACTAAGTGAAGATGCATCCATTATTCAATGATTTCACATAGTTCCCATAATTCACCAAGTAAAATGCCTATAGGAGAAACAGGTGGCATAGCAGGACTTCCATCCTATTGTTTACTCAAAGCCTCTTTCCAGCCTGCATTCATGGATGTCCCTTAATTAAGTGCAAACCAATCAAAAKAAATGAATAAAAACCATAACTGCTCTACTACCTTCTTCTTTGTCAACTGAATTAACCAGGCTTACAGAAAGGGGCTCAGGAGAATCAGCAGCAAACGCAACAGTTCTCATGAACCACAGAAACCTTTTGCTTTTGATTTAGGACATTCCACACAACAGAATTGCTTCCACACACTCCCCCCCACACCCCCAGCATTGGGCAAAGTCAAAATTTCCATGGAACAAGAGAAGAAAACCAGAGTGGCCTGGCATCACCACAGTGAAATTGTCACTTCTGCCAGGGGTCCTTACCCCACCCAGCAGAATGCAGCAGCTCTCAGCACTGCTACACCATGGAGAGCAGCTGGACAGTTTTGCTTCAGTCACTCCTCTGCTCCTGCCAGTCTTTGCATCTACTTGGATTTCTTTTGAAAGCTTGGACTAGCTGCAAACTAGCTACTGATACCTTTGCCTTACACACATAAAAGAAGCGCCTTAATAAATACATTACAGGCACCTCTTAGTGAACTTTGCCTCCCTCTAATTCCACACTGAAGAGCTATTAAAGAAAGGAACAATTATGACAAGACATAYCCCTGCAAAACCCTGGTTCTTTGTGCACTTTATCTATTCACAGTTATTTGTCCTCTCCTCCATTTAGAAATACAAACGTCATGACTTGTTTTCCTAACCTGACAAGCATATATAATTGCTAGGTGCAATACTTGACTCAAAAGATACCTTTTCCTACTCATGTTTTTCTTTTCAGTCCAGCATGCCCAAGACACTCAGTTCAACAAAATTTTGGCAATGCCAGATATATGTTAATAATGTAGAATTTTACTTTTCTCTGTTCAAAGTGAATGTGTATATGGATGCATGGATTTTGTGTCATAACCTGAGATTAATTTTGTATTATAATCTGGGCTCRGTATTGTTTTCAGCAGAAGCATTTCTGGCCCCAGAAGCCAAAGCCCTTCATCAGGTTTTCTTTTTCCCACCCAGCCACATCATTGCCTGATTACAAAACCATAGCAGCAGTTATAAAAATCTGTCGGGTCCTTCAGAATCACAGATAATCCATCACTCATGCACTCATATTTATCTAGATCGTTACTAACAAAAACCACAAGTTCAGAAGTTTCCAGGCTCCAGACCCTAGCTCTGTAGGCCAACCACAGGGCCAACTGCCACTAGAYGAACAATCTCTGGTTTGTCTAATGGTGTTAAGTAGGCAGAAACTGCAACCCAGCCTGTTCCCTRCTGAGTTTAAGAGATTGGTTCCTGCATGCCACCTGCTAGCCAGGTACACAGGCACAGGTCGGCAGCATCTCTGTCCCTCAGTGGCAGCAGCCCATTCAATTCCATCAGTCTTGGGCTCTGAYTGTGCTTTAACTAATATGGCCTCAGAGGATGCACTTTAAAAGAAGAGTGAATGATTTCTTCTATTTAGACTTCTAAATGCTGGAGCGGAAGTTCTCACTTTGGGCAGTTAGGAGTGAATCATTTGAATTTGTGTGCACAGGATGAAAACACCCTTCTGTTGATGAAGGTGGCAACAYAGCAGCTCAAACGATTTTCCATTAGCACACAATCAGACTTTATATTGCTTATAGAGGAGAAACAAATTCAGAATACTGACRGAGTCCAAAAGGGACTCTTGAACGCTGGTGGCGAAACGAAAACAAGACGCAAGCAAATTTCTCATCTGCTGGTTTCTGTAACCTTGAGCTCATCTTGCTGCAATGTAGTRGAATAAATCTGAACTGTGCAA
Organism: Cardinalis cardinalis; assembly: GCA_014549065.1. NCBI lineage: Eukaryota > Metazoa > Chordata > Aves > Passeriformes > Cardinalidae > Cardinalis > Cardinalis cardinalis. Next base: position 3,723,014 of record JACDOX010000017.1, read on the forward strand.
TTATGAATTTGATTTCAAGGCTGAACAAGAAAAACCATTTAAATAACTATAGTTGTTCTAAGCTTATTCACTGTACAGTTTTACTAAACTAAAGGTGGAATAATGCAATGAAAAAAATTGAGTGAACAGTTACAATTAAAGCAATAGGTTCAAGGAATCAGATCACTAAATTAATACAGCTACTGATAACCAAATCAGCTCACAGGAAAAATAATTAATTGCCTTGGATTAATGCTAGAGAGAGAGGGTTTAAAGGGAGAGACCTCCCTTTCAGCATAAGGCCACAGCCAGCACTAGCTTCTCTGCAGTTCACAAACCATCCTGGCAAGCAGCACAGGCAGCGGCTCAGGATGCTGTTTCAGATTTCAAGAGACAATAAAGCATAGGTRGGGAAACAAAGCCAAATGGCCAAGAATGGGTCTGACCTCAATCTAAGTAGCTCAGACTTTCACCTCTCCAGCTCTTTTTCCTTTTCCCCACCAGTGAAAAGTTTATCAAGATTATCCTTGCAAAAAGTATGGCTGCCTCTAGTACTTTGATAAGGATATGTAAGGTAGAACGGAATCCAGCTTTCTATATTTCCTTGTTCTAAAAAGACAAGGAATATAAAAATCAATCCTTTGTTTATGATTTAGTAATCACACTCATAGACAAGGGCAGCAAACTGGTTGACTGCACAAGAACTGAGTGTGTGGGCTCATTCGAGGGACAGCCCAGGCTCTGGACTCCTTTTCCAACCCCTGGGCCCTGGTTGGATTTACACAGTCCTCTATGGCCACAGCACAGCCTCTGGCTTGAAGGAGGGACCTGGAGGAGCCAACTCAGCTCTCAGGGCAGTGGAGTGGCTGCACCAAAAACACTGTAGTGTAAGCTCAAGTTCCACCCAGAAGAAGCCACTCATGGCCACAGGCTCAAATCACAGCTCTGTGGTCATTCTTTATGCATTTCTACTAACAGATGAATAGTCATTAATGAAACTATCATCAGGCTACTGGTCTCACTCATCATTAAAACAAAGAGGCAGTTTTGTTCCTTTCATGACATTATCTGCTGACAAAAACTGCAAAACAATTAATTTAAAGAAAAGCTTGCATTTGTATGTTTGCAAGAAATTTTCCTCACAAACACATGTATTTTCTAAAATAAAATAAAGAAATATTCAAAATAAGTATGACTCTCTGTGTGTACATATCAGCCCCCTAATGTCATAAATCAAAATAAATGCTGGTAAGGACCATGTCCCTTCTTGAGAGTTGAGGAAGTCTCAGATGACCTGTAATCTGGGGAGAGATTAACCTTTGCCAAGGAATCACTAGGAACTGCTGATGCAAAACCAAAACCTCTTCATGGATATAGCACCAACAAGGCCTTAAATAAGCTGACAGGGCTCAGAATGTGCAATGAAAGATGTACAAAATAAAGAGGATTCTTTCCTGTGTAATACCTTCTCTGCTCCAAAGCACACTTTTGATTTGCTGATYTATTTTCTTTTAACAAGATGGTTTAGTTCATTACTTCTTACATGACTAAAAGCAGCACATTGCTTTCCTTCTACAGAAGACAGTAAATAACATTAAGGGAGTTATATGAGAGAAGGTAGAGCAATTTTACAACAGAAAGAAGCTCATAATCACAGGATACAGGATAACAGTCTWAAGGCACCATCATGATAAAAGGCACAGTTTTTATGTAACACCCTTTTAGATTGATTTTTCTACATTCCAAATGCTCCCATAACCATCTTTTGACATTTCTCCTGCACAGYTGGTTACACCATCCATACGCAATCTCTGTCTACCAGGCATTATTATTATTTTAAAAGCCATTTCTTTCACTTCATTTCAACTAAGACTTATGCTATACCTAATTACCAGTTACCACCCTCCCTTCTAGTAAAAAAAAAATTCTAGTTCCTAACCATTTGAAATCCATCCTTAATGAAAATGACAATAAAATCATAATACCAGTATATGAATATTACAAGAATATGGATAGCAAAAGATGAAAAAAAGTGAGTTGCTACAGTGTTCTCTGTCCCACTTGAAATGTTAACTCACAGATGAGCACAGTCTTATCATAATAACATCAGATATATTACGTACAGAACTATCAGCAAGAGGCAAAAAAGGTATTAGTTGCTTGCTTATGATTAATAAAGTAGTTAAAAGAGAGGGAATATTACTCTTGCTGGATGCTCGTTATGCATTTGATCATCTCTATTTATAGGACAATGAAGCATGAGGCTTATAAAATGCCATCTGTTGGTTCCTTTTTAATGTATAGGATTTCTGACTCCAGGAGCTGCAGTTCAGCAGTGTTGATAGTGCCACAACATGTAATACTAATGSCTTTGGTTATGAGAATTTGAGCCATTAAACATCAAGAAGCAGGKTGGGTATACATCCTGAATAATGTAACTCCTATCTTATTATTYTAATCTACTTAAAAAGCAATTTATACTTTCATGTAATTGATTTCAATCAGTCATTTAAATAGCACAACACGCACAAAATTATATATTGCAATGATCCTCAAATGTGACAGAAGTGATTTTRTTCTTTGATCTCCACGAGAGAAGGTATCCCATGAGAGAAGCTCCGAGAGATCTGTAACAACTTCAGGAAAAATAGCAACTACTTTTTTATCTAAAAAATTAAACAAAACCACAGACAAAAAGGGGAAAAAAAAGTCTTTCTTAGAACAGAGAGAGTTAGAATCAGATACATCTGCATTAAATGTGTCAGTACCTACAGGATGAATTTTTCTTACATATTAACCATGAAAATGAAGCATTCATAATAAAGGTCAATACTAGAGTGTATGAGCTCTAGTAAGTTTGACTGTCATTGACTTCTATTCCTAATTAGGTCATCAAATGGCCCAATATCCAGATCTTAGGTACCCTTAGAACATAATCTTCTGGTTTTAATGCAATGAATGAAACAGCAATTGATTTTTTTGAAGTGGGTCACTGTGTATTCATATCAGCATAAAGTTGGAGGGGTTTATATCACTGGTTTAATTAGGACTTCTTCCTCCAACAGAACCTGTAAACACTCAGCTGTTAAGAGGGCAAGCAAACACGAGAAGAAATGGCTAAGCACGGTCAGGGACAATTTATWCTTTGGCAGTTTCTTAGGGAGATCAACCTACAATTTCTGTTCCCACTTTCAATTTCTTTCACCTCTGCAGTCTCTGCTGTTGCCTCAGCCTTCACCCCTGCCTTGCCACAGCTCCTCATTGTGTTTCTCCATCAGAGTCTGTCAGATAACTGGAAGCAACAGCTGCCCAGGACAGGAACTGTCGTCTTTGTATTTCTCTACAGCACTTTGACAAAGCAGTTTGATGTCTGAACCAACAGGATTATAATGCCTTCCACCCCAGAACACAGGATTTGCTTCTCCCTCAGAGGCCAGAGAAATGGTAAAAATCCCTGCCTTGCTACCAAAAATGAGGTCACTGTGTTAAGCTTAAGASAGGTTGATGTAAATATTTGAGAAAAATTGAAAATTTTTTGTGTTTATAACCTGGACTCATTCAGGCTAAGAAAGCCCATCAAGAACTGCAACAAAACAAACAAAAAATAAAAACAACAGGAAAAAAAAGCTGTTTCATATAAGGGCACCCAAACAACTGTCAATATCTTTCATTTCAGTGATGCACCCAAAAAGTAAACTGGTGTCCTCATTTCTTTCACACAGCATACAGTAAGTACTGGAATTTGGCCAAAAGATGAAGACTAAATGCAAATGGACATGGGTTTTGGGCTGGGYATGGAGAAGTTCCTAATTGTGTCATATAAAGGAAATATACCATTCTTCTAGTCAATCCACTGTAAGTGAAGTATTCCTATAAAAGTCCAAGAGTCTTAAACTAATGGCAGCCAAGTTTAGCAGGAGATCATGGCAATTCAGTAAAMCATATGTCATCACAAATCACAGCAATCTCACTTACTTCACAAAATGTAATTCAGTAACAAGATGAGGAATAATGAATAATATCAAGAACAGCTGAGATGAGAAACTAAAATGGCACAAATAATTCTAAAATGAAAATTTAAAAATATTCCCTGCAATTAACTTAAAGAGCACTACTCAAAGTTTGTTCATACTCATATAAATTAACGGTGGTTATCTCAAGTTGCAGCAAATAAATAACCAATGTACCCACATGCTGAAATCTCTTTTAAGTAGAACACAAATAGATATTGTTTTCACCACTTTGGGGAATATATATTCATGATTCATCTTATGCTTGCTAATAATATCTTTTTTTCCCCCTTCCTCTCATTTGTTAGGTTAAAGGCTGCTCACATATCATTTACAATAGAGTATTTTAGTAGTGACTACTGGTAAGGTTGTTAGAGCAATGTTACAGGATATGCAACATTTCTTCATCYCTACGTATCACTTTGTTCTTTTGCAGTAGCCTAGAATCCCTATTTGCTTTGTCTTCMAAAAGTCACAGGATGCCCCCTAAAAGGAGCCCTCGAGGATGCCAATATCCACTGAGAGCCTGCAGAGATGGGTCTCCAGAGGAATTCTGCATCCCTTTAATTAGATTGTTCTAAAGGTCACCAAGGTGCACCAAGATATCAATTTGCCAATACTGAGTGGTTCCCACAGAACTGGGACTTCTAATCCACTTTCAGAGGCCCTGAAATTAAACAGTTATGCAAGCTGGATTTTTTGTTAGTTGATCTGGAGGAAAAGGCAAATAGGAGCTCGTACATTTCCAGAAAGAAAGAGGATCCACATTAGCACCATACAGTGTCCAACTCGAGAGTAGCATGCTCTAAAGACGAAAAGTGAAGTACCAAGGAGTTTATTTACAGGGTGTACCTTGAGCCTTGTCAAGTTGAACCAGTGAGGTGAAGAGCACACACACAAAGCTTCCTTTGGCTGAAAACCCTGCTCAGGCAGAAACTTGCTGCCGTGATCTCCCCCTCACTCTCTTCAAGGGCTCCCAAAAACAGCAAAGTGGAACCATCTGGTTAACACACTTCCTTCCCACACATCCTTCTCCCTCAGCCCCTGCACATTACACTTTCGAACCTGCCATCCCTTAGACCTCTCGTCTCGAAAAACGTGACTTTGCTGTCAATTCTGCCTTTGATCAGTCGCTCTAAAGAGAAAGGATGCAGGGATCCAACAGCCCAAGCAGTGCTGACAGCCACTATTGTTTGGCATCTTTAATCATTCCCAAGGACAGTTTCATTATGGGTATCCACAACTCAATGACCTTTAATACASAGCTGAAGTCCTTCTTTTCAGGCAAGCAGTATTAATTGCTGATCAAACACTCCCAGGTGTATGAAAAGATAATTGAAGCACTTATTTCCAATCCTAAGAAGTGAAAAATGCATGTTTTATTTTCAAATTATGAGTGATCATGGTAAAGTGGCTTAAAGACAGCTCTTATTTATTTGGAAGTTTTAAGAGTTTTGCAGAAAAAAGCCATCCTGAAAACCAGTCCTAATGTGGCCATCACTCACACTTGATTTTCACAATTTTAAATCACAGTTGTATTGGGAGACATTTGTTTCTGCTGATACCTTCAGACAGCACAGCAGCCCAAGTCACCAAATGTGAGGGGGAAACTGGATCACTCAACCAGTTCTTTGAAACAGATCTTTTATTTGCAATATACAGTTTAACAACCAAAATATATTGTGCTGTTAGTTACTTTAGGTATCAACACAAATTGTTCAACAGGTTATGAAGCACAATTTCCATAACAGTGGTCACACAGATACTACAAAGCAGAAAGAACCTTTTATATAGCTCTTGGATCTAGACACCATAAATAGGCTTATTGCCACACCAGGCTTTACTGAGCCACAGTTCACAAAGCATATCAGAGTAATATGAAATTAGTTCCCTAATTTCATATTACACAGCTGGTGCAAAAAAACTTTCAGAAGAAAATGCAAAAAACTCACCTAATTAAAAAAAAAGGCAACTGAGTTTCCCAATAGTAAGATAAAAGTATATTATATTCTCAAATAACCRTTGCTAGTCATGAAGCCTATCCAAAAATGGCTCAGTTCCTTATGCACTTAGTCCCAGCAGATTTTCATTTGCCTTTTTTAAACTCTTTAGCAAGTTCAGTTTAAACTCTGTTATTCAATGAACATAATTCTTTAAAAAATCTTSAGGCTTCTGGCATGTGTGGCAAACACATGCTTTAAAAAAAAGGCATGACTACCCACATGTGCCATGTGCTGGACTACCTTGTAGGCAGAAAGTTAGAATGGACTTGTTCAGGGAGGCCCAGCAGCAAAGCCTTGCATTCCCCAGGGAAACATTGATTCTGTACTAGGAAATCTGTGGACTCCTAGACTAACTATAAAAAGGTTTAATAGTCACAGACCCAGATATTAGAAACTCAGTGTCTTCCAAGAAATTGTCCCTTATTTGGTTTTCTTGCATAAAAATACCATGTAATTTRAAGGACTTTACCTCCAGAGGAAAAAGAAATAATATTTCAGGCTTGTCGCTTAAATGCAACCTTTAGAGACAACACTAATACAAGGATGTTTGGAAGGAAAATTCTGAGTATTTATCCATAAACCCTCAACCTAATCTTGTTRGTGGGAGTACTCTCTCTGTAAAGGAATAAATTATGCAAAATTATTTTTAAATGGTAACTTTATGAGGTTTATGTCCAAAATCTCTATCCAAACAGAGCTTTGACAGAGTTTACACCTTGAAGTCCAAACYAGCATTCTTTGAAATGGCATATTCTATATAATCAGATGTTTCCATGTAGAGACACACATTTCTAAGGTACAGCAATTCAGAACCAACCTTATATGTTAAACACCTGGAATCCAGCAGTGTTTGCCTCCAGAGTTCTGATTCATCTCTAGTGGTGGCAGAAATACAATCAGGACATTTCATAGCTGCCTTTCAAAACCTTATCAGAACCCCACAGTTCAATAGCTTTAAAATAAGTAGTGCATCATCAGCTAAGTATTAAAATAAGCATTTCACCACTACACATCATCAGCCTCATTTCAGTGCAGGGTAGGTCATCAACATTTTGACTCAGCCAAATTTCAGCAGCACTTAATGCATTAAGTGTCACATACCCTAGATTAGTTTCACATGGAGATTCCACATCAGGAATGACAGGCAGAATCTCACTGGAGACACCTGGGGCTMAGACAGGATGTTCCAGAGAGATGTCAGTGCTGTCAGGAGAAAGAAAAAAGTGAGGTGCAAAAGGAACACCATGGTCATGTACCTTAGCCTGTTCCTAATGCAGAACACTTGGAGTTTTGCCTGACATTCCGTAGGACACTTCCTAACACACATGGTGAGTTTGAAATCCTAGGCTAGTAACTAACTAGAATTAATAATATTYTTTTTAAGTGATAAAGTTTAGTTCCTCTTTAACTCCTAGATAATATTGTRTTCTAATATTTTTAGGAGTCTGGCATTGAYGGTAATGCATTAGTGAGTGAACTTSAAGTCTTTTAGCATCTGTGCATTCTTTCCCCYTTTCTGAAATGGAAATGATGTTACCTCTAGTTCTAATCATGTTAATTCCTATTTCAAAAGTGCCTGGCATTAAAAATACAGATAACRATTTTTCCTTTAAGTTCTTTCCCCTTACTCCTATATTACTTCATGGTTACTAGGTTTACAATATAATTTAATGATTTTCCAGGCYAGCTTTACCTGTTTCAAGTTAAATCACCATCATTGGTGACCATCCATTTACCTCAATTGAAATAATTTTCCAGTAGTGTTTCTGTCTTTAAAGGTCTGTTTCTCCTATTCTCCATTCCCAAGAAGAAGTCATCACCTAACTACACACACAGACACGTATTGCATGATCAGGTGATGTTTAAAGGCAAAAAAATCCACTTTGTTCCAACGTATTTTTGAGAAACATTCTTCAAAGTTCAAAAACCAAATCAAAACAACAAACAGAACAAAGAGGACTCTGGCAAAACAGCACCTGAAAGAATATTACGGAAACAAAGTTGGAACTCTTTTAGTGCATTTCTGYTCATGCTATTACCAGGCTAGCACAGGATGAACATGATTGTAGTGGCACTGCATGGCCAGCAGGTAGATGAGAAATCTGAGCCAGTGCCCTGGCTGCTCTGCTGGCCCTGAGCCTGTTCCAGTTACTTACTGACTCWCTAAAAGTCAGGGAGACCTAGGGGGAAAAAACAAAAGTTTAGCACCTTTCCCTTTGAATCTATGTAGTATCTTTCTAAAGGAGTCCTGAGGACAACTATCAAACTCCTGGGCAGCAGTGACCATCAGCACCTCAGGATACAGCTGAATACAGTTTTGCAAAGAGCACACTTCACAAGCCACCACCAGAGTACAGCAAAATAACATTTTCATCTCCTCTCTCAAGGCAGATGGTGAAACTGCTCTTAGCATATATATGCCTTCCCTGCACCTGACCCTTGTATTCTAGGTATGGATTTAGAATAATYCAAGGGACATTTTAGCTAATTAACTCTTTCTAGTGATGGATGAGAATCAGATGTCCTGTAATAATGCTGCTATTATTAGCTTGATTGGCTGCCTTTGATACTCTCACAAAAGCATGCAGGTTATCTCTAATCTGATTTATCTTGTCCAGAAAACAAATTGACTTCCTTAGAGTAGGAAGGCCTCAGAGTTGAGTCACCTACACACCTCATCAGGCAGCAATAGGACCTATCCTTCAGGTGAGAAATCAAGCTCCAGTAAAGTATTTCACTCTCTCAGTTCTTCCCACAACTGGCAGGAAGGTTGAAGAGAAATGGGCACAAGCTGAATAAGTTTTTATTGTCCAAAACTAAGCRTAGTAAACCTATTATATTTACATCTGAAACCAAATGTCATGTTGAAACTTTTTTTTTTTAATGCACTGCCAGTGAAATGATCTGGCCAGATTTATCTGTATCTTTTCCCTATCCCCTCCCAAAAATACTCCAYGATGTCTTATCACACAGATTCAGTKAAATCAGTCATACATTTTCAGGGTGAGAATTAAAAACAAAATGTAAAAACAGAGTGAAAAATAAAGACCTTGATGCARTTTAGCTTTTCAGAGGTTTCATATTTTCACTTTAGATGATATTCCTGCCCATTGTCATGGAATTGGCCTTTTGTTTTCCTACTAGAGATTTCACACCATCAGTTTGAAGTGGTTGGTCAGTGACAGGGGGCCTGGGGAGGAAACACAGATGCCAGCATTTCTTGTGTACTGACACATATCAGCTTTACAGCTATACCTCATCCCAACTGCRTGGTTTACCTTCAGAGTACAGGCCAGGCCTTGCTGGAAAAAAGATGCAGGTGAACAGGAGACAGGTGCCTTTCAGGTAAAACTAAGGGAGTCACAGAGCACTGCTAGAAGAGAGARGTGGCTGTGCTCCTCCAAGAAAAGGGACCGAGTTGTTGAGTTAATTTCAGCAACAGCCTGCTCAGCTTTTCCTACCATCTGTATTTTGAAGGCAGACTTTCCCGTTGTTACCTACACTTTCATCACCTCGAGGCTGAGGTTGTTACCAACACATCCCAGATGGAACTCCATCTGAGGAGTGTGGCGTGACTGGAGCAGGGATAGATACCCCACTGCCATGTGCTGATGTCAGTGCACAAGTGACAGCTCTGACTGAACTCATCTAGCAGCTGAAGTTGAAGGCACTGATCAAGACCTGCACTGCCTTACATGGCAAAAGCCCATCCCTCCAAAGAAATTATTTTAGTCCATCTGCCATGTTCCTACAACTGTGKTGAACCAAGACAAGCAGGTTAAACGCTGCTTCCACAACCACCACAGGTGTCTGCCCATGTGGAGCAGGCATCTTTCAGAACTGGCCTTTTGCCCTAAGGATTTCTGGGTGAATTACAGAAAACAACAATGCATTAAAACTTCTGAAAAATGAAGTTTACATTTTCCAGAATAAAAGAAAGGTAGAAAGGAGTTTAAGTGCTTGCTGGTTGCATTTTAAATCTAAAATAAATTAGAATGCCTTAAACTGTGTCCACTGCTAACATCCAATTTAGATGCACGCTAACACATTCTTCTGGGAGTTTTAGCAACATATAAACTCCTCAGAAACTCAAATCTGTTCTTTTATACAGAATTATTTCAAGAAAATCTTGCAGCAATGCATCTGGTTCTTCTGCTCCCTTCCTGGTAAATACCAAGCCCTTTTTATAAATAGAGACATTTTGGATGGAAGGCTGAGAAGCTGCAGTACAACAGTGCCATCGCCTGTCTGCAAAAGTCATTGTCTCTCTCTCGGAAAGGCCGAGGATGGAAAGGCTCCACCTGTGCCTGCTGTACCGACATGGAAGGGAACCCGAGAGCAGCAGCACGAGTGCCACGTGCTTCGTGGGAATTCCTCCCTAAGAGCTAGTGCCATCGACTTTGTGTCAAAATACATTGCAAAGCATTCCAGAAATTATACATTGAAACTCAGTTTTCATATTATCCAGCATGCAGTCTGGGGGAGGGAAAGCATTTTGCATCTTTTTGTAGTAAGCAGAAAGGAGGAAATTCCCACACACTTCTAGACATCCCTGAAGAAAATCTGTTCATCTATTCCACTGCTTTGCATGTCCACTTCTGTTTCTACTGGCAGCAAGAAGCACCAAATGTCCACCCAAGCACTGCACCAGCTCTAGTACCCCACAGCTCAACATTGAGAGTTTAAAACCCACATTMGAATGAAATATTGCAACACAAAGATGCCCAAAGGTATTTCTCCACAGAATTTTGGATGCTGTTGTGTATCCAATTAACATTTTTCATTTACCAGACTGCTAGGGGGGCTTGCATGGACTAAGAGCATGTACAAGACATATTTACTCTGAACCCTTCTTTTTTCTGTCTCTTCTAGATGCTAACTTTCACCCTGTCCACGGTATCAGAACAAGAAGAAGAAATTGAAATTAAGCAATAAGATGACCATGTCAATAGTTACAGTCAGCAATTCCCTGCATTTGGCAGGAAAAATTCAAGATAATAATTCTTTGCTAGCATTAGGAACAACTTTAGTTCCTGTCTACAAGTATCATCTTCTCTGAAGGCTTAAGAAAAAATTCCCAACAAACAAAAAAATCCCCATGCCACACAACTAATGTATTGCACCATTAGTGCTAATTTCTTAAACATCTCTCAGTTAAGTGCAAGTAAAGCCAGAGCTATTTGTTCAATCTACTCCAATCTCTTCTTTTTACAGAATAGAGCTAAATCAGTCCTGCAGACCAAGAGCAGGCCTTCCTTCTAACCAGGGGGAAGCTTTTATCTCTCACCTGCTATCGATCCTCTCCTACAGGCTACAATAAGATTACTTTTAAGAAAAGTTAAATCACAAATGTCAGAGGTTTCCCCTGATTACCCCATTTCAATCACAGTTCAAACCCATCTTTAAAACAGCTGTAACCTGATTAGTTGTGTTTTCTCATATCAACTTTATTATGGTGACTTTGACTGAATAGGTCCAGGGAATTAGAGCCTTTTAAAATCACTGAAGTCCAAAGTATTGCCTCTTACAATTGGCCCTTTGGGAAACTGCTACTGCAACCTAACTGCAGATTTTTCAGTTCTTATGCAGCTGCCCWGTGATTCCTTTGTTTCATCGTGATAAATAAATTCAGTGACCTTCTATCTTGTTTTTTCTACACCCACATTGTGCCTCCTTCTGGGGACCAGTGATGGGACTTCACTGGGACCTGGTCATCCCGGCCAAACCAGGTCACACATGGCCTTTTCAGGACAACAGAAGAAAAGCCTACAAGGAAAAGCAGAAAAGAAGCCTTACCCTTTCTTCACTGCTGTCCCAAGAACACTTCAAGAACCCTCAGCTTTCTTCTTGGTGGGTATGGGGTCTTGTATTAAAACGATCTTCTAGATAGTCACCCTGCATGACAGGTTCAGCTTACTATTAATGTTCCTGTTCCAATCTGCAGCTGGTATTAGCTCAAAGCTCATAAAGTGACTCCATGGGGGATATGATAAAAATGACAGACACATTGCCCGAAATATTTTATTTCTTATTTTCATAAGCCTGAAATATTTTATTAGAATCCTATCTATATTAGAAGCAGAGTCTGATTGCTATCTAATATCTGAGCTTCCACTTTGTTGTGAACAGGTTTTTATTATAATAAAAACTAATTTGCTAGAGACTTTTCACAAAATAAATCAGGAGGCACAGGACACAAAACAGAAAACAAAATAAAATCTAACCTCTGAAGTTAATAGATGGTCAGTTAGCACAAAGCAGTTAACTTCATCTGAGACAYATCTGGACATCTGTATGGTTTTTGAAGATTGATGTGATCTCTTCCTCAAGTATTTTGCAATTACCTTGATTTATCYGTGTGTGGCTAACAACTGGTTTTAACTCTTGTAAAAACTCACAGCGCCAAGTGGCTTAGTGGAAAGTTGCAGATAGCAAGATAAGACCAACCTACTCAAAGAAAGAGAAATCGATGACCAGTATCAAATAAGCAAAAAACCCCAGCTACAGACAAGCTGATATGACTGACAATTAGCTACATGACCTATCCCAAAGAAACAAGTTCATCAGTTATAACTTAATGAGGAAATATTGCTATGGGAGTCACCAGGTGGTGCTGTTAAAAATGCACATTTTACTAGAGAAATTATGTTTATTCTTTGAACAAATTATGTTCTATCTTGAAAGAAATACTGTGCTATTAAGCTGTCTGTTTAGTGTAATCTTGGAGCAGAATTATGCTAAGAAGAAATAGTTAGTATTTGACTATTTGACAAAATCTCCCAAGAGACAGTTCCTCATGCCATGCTCCTGAGATCCTTTACTCCTACACTGAAATAATAGGAAGCCTTGCTTAATTTATACTAAGAAAATACAGAGATTTTGCCACTAACATAGGAAAAATTGACTTATGCAGCCCTAGCTCCAGAATAAAACCAAAGAGCAAGATTAAACCCAAAATATGTCCTGGATCTAAGAGACAGCAAATTATTTCCACCAGGTGAACAGAATTACCTGGTTGGTTCTACTTTCCTCTTTGTGTGAGGAATTGGTGGTTATTAAACAGGGGAGACACCGTTGTTTAAGATATGGGATAAAAATTTTTACACCTTACAATGAATAAGTCTGTTTGAGTTCTGACCACAAGCAGCCTAAGCACCATCCTCACTGAAGACAACATAAAACTAAGGCCTGCATGGAGATGTAACCTTTCTTAGCTCAGTATTGTGAGTTATGATGTGCCTACAACAATTATCCTGGCAAAGGCATGGAAGGCCTTTATTGCTGTCCAATTAACACTCTTAGAAACAACTCTTTCCAAAACAGCTTATTTTCTTTCTACTCYATAGGAACAGAGTCTCGAACACCTGGAGTGGTAAAAAACTGCCATTTGGAAGCAGGATCATGAAAATTGTTCTTTGGTGTCTTCTGTGGTAAAATTAATATAYGTGACACCACTAAAAAAATATTCTAAAGAACTCCACTGCTTTAGAAAACTGGAGGAATGTTTCAGAAGAGAAAGTAAAATGCAGAACATCTTCCAACAGAAAAGGTAAAAAGCAGAACATCTTCCAGCAGATTCCTTGCTATATATTTATTGCTGCTATTTGAAAAGTGAAGAAAAGTATTTCCTAAGGAACCATTCATATGAATTTTATATAGGCAATTCATTTTCACACTCTCTTGGTTCTGGGTAGGATACTGTTATTTTTGCACTGGGTAGAACRAGGTCTACTTCAAGCCACTTCGCAAAGACTGAGATTTCCTTCAAAGCTAAAGAAATCTTGCTGGCAGAGACCTTCACCTTCAAAAGATGGCAAGATAAAGCCAGTATGATGGAAGAGAAAAATATCCTGTATGGCATGTGCGTGTCTATGTTTCATCTTTAAAACACTTGTATCATGCTAGCAGTGACAGATTCTTCTCCAGGAAATAGGGAGTTCTTACTGCAGAGTCTACTGAAAGGATTAAGAAAATGAAAAAATTCAATTTTCTGGGTTTTTTTTTTAATTAAAAAAAAAAAAATCCTCCTCTCCGCTACCAGGAAGTTGGCAGAATATTTAAAACTGCATCACAGAATAAGTCAATCTAGATTCAATTACCAAACACCAGCCCCCTCACAGCAGTCACATTATTCTCATGTAAAGTGCCATGGGATCTTTCAAGGCTTTATATGAAAGGTCAAGGATTTAACTCCACATTTTCTAGACATAAAGTGYAGCATAACTAAGGTAGAAAAAATATACAATCCTCCCCAACTGGCATCCAAAGTTTTTTGTTAATCTTTTATGTCACAATGTTTCAAGATCAGTAYCTGTGAGCCCCAACTGGAAATAGTTACAGATCCTAAAAATCATCAAGTTTGCAAGCAGCCTCTTTTTGTGTCATTACAGATACTAGCATAGAGTTACAGCTGTGCTTGCACTGTCTCAGCCAGCACTCCAAGCATGTCCCTTCTGCTGTGGCCAGTGGCACTGTCATTCCCCATCTTAGGCCAACAACAGGAGTCTGGGACTGCTTCAGATTTAGGAAACTCTGGATGARCATAAAAGCCCTCTTGGTTGGAGGAGATATTTTAATATTGTTTTAATTTTTTTTTTAAATTACAACAAGGCAAAGGAACAAATATTAATAAAAAAAAGAAAGAAAAAAAACCAATTAATTTATTTCCTAAACTCTTATTTAGCTTTTCTTTAAAATGCCATACAAATCACAGTCTTTTTAAACATAGGCTCCCCACCTGCTCACTACTAGCATTTAATTAATATACTCCACAGTTTGCTGCTTGAACTTCTCAGCAAGTTGTAGCTTTACTTTCAGCCTCTCTGTTGACTACCTTTCATGCCAGCAACAGCTCCCTTCTTTCCAGTTAACATCATTAAGGCAAATTTAAACCTAGCTCCATGCTCAGACATTAGGTCAGCCTGCTCAGCAGATCCAAACAACAGGGGCCATTACAACCACACCTGGGTTCATGACTCCAACAGTAACTGCACCAGAAAAGGGTTGGTCATCTTCATTTTGTATTATGCCAAAGCAAAATTTCAGCCCATTACATAAGTGATTTTTAAAAGAGCAACATACACAACACTTGGAAAATTAATTTCCAAGTGTCCAGTGAGAAGTTTTCATATAGGAAAGAGCTTGGGAACACATGCCCTTAAGAAATCTTCTCCAGCAGGTCAATTTAAAGAAAAAAAGCCAAGCAAGAAAATTCTACGAGAACTGTTGTCATACCTCCTACCTTACAATAAAYAACTTCAGATGATAGTAAAAGAGCCTAAGGGTCCAATATTGAAGATCTCAGATCTTCAAAATAAAGAAAAACATTTTAAAAGGAGGAAAGGATGTTGYTCTCTTCTCCCCTCTTGCCTGGAAACATCCAAGCCACAAACAGAACACAATAACCAATCCCTCAACTAGGGGCTGACTCTAACTGGGGAGCTGTAATTCTTTTTCAGTGGTTCCATTCTTCAAGGAAAGAGCAGCCCTTTATGGCAAAGTACTGAAGCAGCACATTGTTCTCCTTTTACTGTTTACAATCCCAGTTCACTGCCAAATCACTTCCTCAGGAGTGCAAACAGCCTGGCTGCTGACTGTACTGGCACACCTGGGATAATTAAATACTTGATATCATTCCATACTTTCAGACCACTCCATGGTCCACAGAATAAAGTCAAAGTCACTAAAGTTTACAAGAGATGTGATGGGGACTAAATGGCAACTTTCTAGTGCAAGCCCAGACTTTAAAAGTTACAAATGTAAGAAATCCCATGTTCATATCACGTTAAACAAATGTTTTGTAAGTCCAGATACATTTAATTTCTAATGAAAATCCCCACAGATGGGGGAGAAAAAAGAATCCAAGCCCCAGCCAAACCACAAAGTCTACCATCCTTCTCTGTCTTAAGGGAAAACATGTCCCATAAGCTCTGTAACCTAGAATGCTGATTTTAATACTACTCTTGAGGATAAAAAATAGCATAAAGCACTTAAATATTCTTTGAAGCCTTCATTTGTACCRCTTACCATAAAGTGTACTACACCGTGTTGTATCAATACTGTTTTCCTTCCATTTTGAACAAAATGAATCCYCAAGCGTCTCTTAAAAGGTTCTCAATGCACTCAATCACTCTCACAGGCACATCAGTTTCAAAGCTGCCATTCCATGTGCCAATTYCATGTATTGATCTAACACTTCATGCAGCCTACTCTGGCATTTACCTCAATTTTCAGTCCTTGCAATAACTCCTGGAAACTGAGTGAAAAATAACTCTTAGGCTGTGGCTTTAGAGCACACAGCCTAAGATCCAATATTTAAATTCATGTGGCAATAAGACCAAAAGCCCTTGCAAGCTCCATTTTGGTAGAGCCACCTTCAGATGCTGATGTTCCTGAGCACAACTGAAAGTGACAACTGTAGCTGTTATTTTTCTCTCAAACCACACCATGAACAAAGAAAGTCCTTCCATGTTCCCCATCTTCTCTGTAGTTCTCCAAAACACATTAGTATGCAGTGTAAGTATTGATCCTGCAAGGTTTGTGAAATTCATGTTACTTCAGGCAACAGAGGAGGGTGGGAAAAGCAATGCAGAAAACAAGGCAATGATTACTATTTCCTTCCTACTCCCTTCAAACCCTCAGAATTAASAATCTCTAAAAAACCCAATTCATTAAGTGTTCCATTCACACCAAAAATCCTCATTAAAATCTTCTTGGCAAGCTGTGAACAACTGTCCATAATACACTTCTCAAAGAAGCCTGCAGTCAGGTGATGGGAACCTGTACTCTCAGAGGTGATTTTCTACTCCACAAGAAAAAAAAAGAAGTCGAAATGGTACATCGATACTGGTACATGTACAATATGGTAATTTCCATGCAACTTATTATCTCAATAGCAATACAAATACATTGGAAAAACTTCACTCCTGCTGAAAACACTSTTAAGCACGTCTTGTATATCTGCAGTATTTATCCTGCCAGTAAAGAAACCGCCTTTGCTAAGGAGTTTTAGATCTATGTACAAGTCATGATAATCAAGTTACTGGAATTGAAAACTCTTTTCTAGCAGTAAATGCAAAAAGACAATTGAGTTTCCAAGCAACGATTCTGCTAACTGAGACTCACAGATGCTGAGCAGGAAGGCTGAGAAATTGCAAGATACAACATATGTTAACAGAAAGCTTCTATTTAAGCAACCATAAACTGCATTTGCTTCTGCAAAGGTAAAGCAGAGTTGGGGCTTTATTTTATACACCACCCAACAATTTGTTTGTTTGGAGCTGGTTTGGTTTTRTCTTTCAGAGATGTGCTTCAGTGTGCTGCAGTGCCAGACTGACACGCTTCCAAATCAGTGTCCTTTCCTGTTTGTGGGACAGCCTTCCTCTGGACACAACTAACACTTGACTGGCTTAACACGGCCTACATTGCCAAAGGATCACAGCTTAAAGGGATGGGGGACTCCAGCATCCAAACCAAGCTTTTCTAGCATACTTATGGAATGTATGATGTCTCTGAAATGCAGCTCTCTGAGATCTTTTAAACTCTTCTTTTCCACTTGGGTGGACAACAATGCATGACCTGACTCCCCAGCTTAGTCCCATCACCTCAGCTGCTCCATTCACCTGCTCCTGTGAGGTTGCAGACTGTCTCCTGCAGAAGCAGCTATCATCCACAGGCTCCAAGTTATCCACAGCTCCTATGTGAAACATCCCACCTGTTGTAATCCTCCTGTATGGTCAGTGTTACACCCAGGCACTGTGCACAACTGCTCCCCCTTAGGCACCTTGCKAGCCTCTCATAACATACACTCTCTTTCTACAGAGCAGGTACTACAAAAATAGGAAATAAAACCCCAAACAAATCAGTCACAAATGCTTCGTTCACTTATTTCAAATGAAAGCTATAAGAGATCTACATTTATGTCTTAAAAATACAAAAAACCCCCCCAAAAACAAACAAACAAAACTCAAAACCAAGAAAACAACTCCTTCTCCCCTCTCATTTTACACTTTCTTTACACTAGGGTTAACTTTTGCTTAGTTTTCTTCCCCACACTCCCAYCTTTTCCTATTTTAGAGAGGAAAAACACCTTGACAGGATAAAATAATTGCAAACCCCTCCAAGGTTCAGATTTTCTCTCTATTTTGGAATAAAAGAAGCACTGCTAGCTTAAGGCCAGACTGAAAAGCAGAGGGAAAGAAAATAAATAACATACCTCTGCTCACAGCACAGCAAACAGAATTTGAATTCTCCGCCTTTGAAACCATGAAATAACTATAAATCCTGCTGGGAGAAGGCCATTTGCTGACAGAGACTGTAGACAGTGGGTGTTAAATTAGTTACTGTCCATTGCCATGAATACAAATATATTGAGAGTTACATTCCCCAAAATAATAAACCAATAAAAGAACAGTTCAAACTGACTCCCTGGGAAATGATGCGAACTAGCCAAGACAACAGTTCACAGATCAGAGCTGTTTCCAGACTAGCTRGAGGATGTTTGCCCAGCATGTCTTTCAGATTACGTTAACCTACAGCTAATGTGAAACTCATTTTCACAAACATCATATCTAGATAAGCAAGTTAAAAAGAAAATCCAAACTAGAAATACACAGAGGATCCCTTGAAAATGAGCAGGTAATAGCTGTTAATTGTTCATGTTGTGGAATTAGAGAGGAAATGGAATCCCAAATCTGTTCTTATGCACATACACAAAACTGTAAAAACCAATCCTCTTCTACACATAGAGGGTATAGACAGCATATCAAATGTGTCCACAATTTGCTTGTCACATGAGAACTTTGTTTCTCCCAAATGGTTTTCCCTGTGATAATCCACCTTCAGGCTCCCACTCATTCCAATACCACAGTCCATAGCACCACCCTAACCAAAACAACACATTCAAGTGCCTCAACCAGATAATTGTATGGATAAACTTCCATTGCCTCTTGTGGATAAAAGTGCTGCAGCTGGGTGGGGATCAATTGTAATGCACAGGTGTAATCCCTCACAGAGCAAGCTACATGTGAAGAGTGACAGTAACAGAACATCCATCAAGGCAGGGTTGTTTAATTTTTGAAAGGAGTAGAAGGAGAAGAGAAGGCACTTAGGGAAAACATTTGATTTTATCAACACATGCAGGTTGTTCCTGCAATGTCCTTCACTGAGAGATCACCAACAAGAACCTCTTTTCTGTGACAGTGGCAGTGCCTGATGTCTCCCTGGTTACACTGCACAGTGTCTCTCATTATTGTTTCAGCACATCTTAACTTTTTGCCCCTACAGAGACAGAGAAATCTTTACAGAAACTGGTCACATATTTCTGCAATATCATTTTTTAATCTTGCACCCAATAAATATTTGTTTTTGTTAGTGCCGCTAGCCGAGTGGCATTTGATAAACAATGAATACTGCAGCAGAGTTTTCTCATCAATCAAGCTATATAAAAGGCARATCCAGCAATTTAATCTCCTGTTGCTGCAAGCTGTCTAAACACAGTGCTTTTTAACAAGACAGTTTTGTTCCAAGAGTACACACTCCATCCAAGTCTTGTCATTAATTTGAAAAATTACATGCATGATTCCCAACCCCTGGGAAACACAATGCTATCTTACAACTATCCTTTAGAACTGAACTTCTTCTAAACAGAGTTGAAATGATCCCTAACACAATAGTTGTCAAAGCAGAAAAATAAAATTTAAAATCCATCAAGTGATTTCTTAAATGGTTCCTGATTTCTTAAAGGTTTTCTTTGTTGGGTAGTTTTGTTTTGAGAAATGTCCAGACTCTAATTTCAAATTTAAACAGAGGTCAAACAACTCAAAACTACTTCCTAAGTTACACCTATTACAAAAGCTTGATGTTTTCAAAACAAAACAAAAACCATGCATTTTTTCCTCTGCTTTTCTAAAGCAGAAGGGAACTCCAAGTATTGGAGCCACTTACAGATTATTTTTAATCACAGAGGGTCAGGAGTCCGTTCAATGTCTCAGTGACAAGTGCATTTGCTACTGACACGGAACTGCTCTATTCAAACAAACAGTATGCAAACTGTTGTAATGTATCCCAACAGACAGTGATGCTCCTGGGTCTAGAGCGGAAAGTCGGCCCAGAGCAGATGGGAAGAAAAGGCCATTAGAGAAATCTGGAGCAGCCTTCCAAGGAGCAAAGGGGGCAAAGACCCAGCCTAACTCAACCTAAAATAGTCCCAGTTTATTGCAAGGATTGTATTCCACAGCCACTGAAATGCAGCAGCCCCTTCAGTCCAAAAAGATCTTTCTTTCCCCAGATTATATCACAAACTCACTAGGCCTTCAGACAAAGAGTTTTCATTAATTGACCCATTTTTTCTATTTGTCTCAAGCTTAAGTTGATGTTTACTGCAGTGTCATCATCCTCTTGGTAAAGACAGCTGGTGATGACCAAAAGAGGACCAAACAGCTGCTCAGTACGGACAGGTTCTGCTGGATTCAAACTCATGATCGACTGTGGAAGTCTCACTACTATTTTAATAATCCTTCAGTCATCCCCATGTGCCTATTCCTTTATCTACCATCCCCTGCAGTAAAGACAGTTTACAGAAGGACAACCAAAACTTTCCTCTGGGAAAGTTTCCTTCGAAGTTATACATCATTCATGCATTATGTAGAAATCCCTTTTATTTTGATTTGTAGAAGTTAAAATCTCTCCTGACCTGAAAACGGGAACCCAAGACCTGAATTTTTCATCATGGAAATACACTGTAACAAATTAACTTTAAAATCCATTTTCCTTTTCAAACAAATTTTAAAATGTCAAGTATTTCACACGAAATGTACTGCCATGCAGAACAGTTCTATCCAAGAATGACAGAGTGTCTTTCAGAATGATTCAAAATAAACAATCAATTAGCGAGAATGGAATCATTTCCTAAAGTGTTAACTAACTGGAGAGTGAATGTATAAGCTTAATTTCTACTTAGCAAAACAGAAAAGATTAATTTCAAACTTCAAATTTATTTGCCCCTTCTTGGAGAGGCAGAAAGAAATTTAAGTGGAAAAAAAGTCCCATGCATACAAAAGAAATTATTTCAAACATTTCTGTTCATAACAGCAGAAGATCAAGTGGCTATTTTGACTTAATTTTCACTGTCATTCAGAGTATGGATGCAGAACAAGTTTAAGAATGTAGTCAGAGGGGAAGGAAAAGAAGCCCACAACAAACTGAGAAAACCCCTTTTGACCGTCATTCCCATCTCATTTGCAAACCAAAAAGGGAAGAGTGAAGGCAAAATAGATGGTCTAGAAGCAGCCAAGCGAAGTAGAATTGTACTGTGCCACCTAGGACAACACTGCTTCTCTATCATCTGGGAATATTCCCCATGATGACAGCCCAATCCCAGGTAATCCCATTTAGGGTCCACATAAACACTTAGTTCTCCCAGCTGCCTTTTATTTCTTGCACTGAAACAACCCAGAAAAAGAGACATCCTAGGGGAAAGAAGACATAGGAATTACTGTCCTAGGAGATAAGACTTCAGAATCTGGTACCATCCCAGGACCTATGTGCATATTCTCAAAGGAACAGAACTGACCACCATCAGTCAGTGCTGCAGAAATCACCTCTCTGAGACAGCCCCAACACAGGAAAGAACACCAACCTGAGAATTTTGAATTCTGCTTGTAATCCAAGTCTCTTTTCTTTACTATTCACAGGTAACATTTCAACCGGCTCACAATGTGACAATGCATCTTGATCTGTCTGGTCAGGCATCCGAAGTAGTGATGATTTGGTATCCTTAAATTTGCTGGAATAGTCATACACATTGCCAAGAGCTAGACAGCATTTGACTATGTAACTTAGGAGAATGTAACATCTGACTATCTCAAACCAGTATTTTCAAGGTGTGTTCCCCTTCCCCCCTTGATTCAAAATAAAGGTTACAATCATAAGCCTCTGTGAACCTTATTTCATTGCAAATGCAAAATCTAGGTCAAGGCATTATTAAGTTTGTACAGATAGGCTCAGAAACACCCCGTGAGAAAGAGAGCTGAACACAGAAACAGTCCATTCTTTTTCATTGTCTGGTCTGATGACCCACTCTCTACATAAAAACATTATTCTTTTAAACAAGCAAACTAAAAGTTATTTAATAGAATGTAATTATGAACCTGAGGGCTACCCTAAAGAACATTCAAAAGGGCAGAATTAGACAATGCTTTTGTCCTTTAGCACGTTGTAATCCATGTTGTAATCCATGCAGCCCAAAGCTCATTTCACATTAGTATTACATAGTGCCTTTTTCATATATGAGACATAAAGAACAGAATCAGAGAGTCCCCAGTATTCCTGACATGAATTGGCCAGCCATTACCTCAGAAATACCTTTACCAATGTAAACAAGCTTTTTAAGAATTTAATTAAAGTAGCACACAGCTTCTAGAAGTACTGGGTCCCATTTAAGGATGAGATTTCTCTCAAACCATTAAAGAAATTTTCAACGTTGACTAGCAATGCCAACTGTCCYGAACTTACAGACTGAGCACGATGAACAAAAGTTTGCAACTGAAACCCACCTGAAGTTAATGCAGGACTTTCTTTACAAGGTAAAATGTTTCACTAAGTAAGTTCCAGGCCCCTCCGTGCCAGAGACTGGCATAGTTTTAAGGCAAAAACTAAATAAGCCTCTGTAACTCCAGGCTTAGCAAACTATTTCTTTTCTCAAGGCAATGGGTCAGAAGTCCCTTTGCCCTCTAACAACAGCAACAACCCAAAAGTGCACTACCTCCCACTTCCTGCAGCCAGCCCTCCTCACACTGCTGTGTTTGCCAGACAAGGAGGTTTAAATCACATTAACTAGCAGCAGCTGCTCACAGTAAAGACAATACTGAGCCATTTCAAAGGAACACTGAAGTCTTTGGGTGTATCCAGCGATGGGCTCAACTACACCAATTCTGCTCTAAAGGCCCCCATGTGCAGCTCATCCTGGCATCAGAAGACYCAAGCAATGGCAAAGCAACTTTAGGAAACAGCCTGTGCTAATGACACAACTGTCCTCAACAGAAGGCTGGCATTTTATTTAAAAGGAGGACACAGCTCCAATGCTCTACTCTCCCTTACCTTTTTTCATGCAAACAGCAGGTCAGAAAAGAAATCCTGCTTCASRGACAYGCTGTGGACATGCAACAAGTGGAAYTGGAATGCAACATGGGGATACAGTTTGTTATCTTACCTATGATCATCATCTTACATATCCCGTATCATGTTATCTACCTATCATCACCAACAACTCATATTCCTGAAGTGATAGCTCTAAATGCGATTAACACTCTTTCCCTTCCCTCATGAGAAGTATCTCTGCCTTTTTTCAATTTCACAGAGAAATTTTTAAGCTCTGGATATGCATCGTATAATTATCCACCTGATCCTTCCTTGGCCAAGAAATAATGCTCTTCATAAATAGCTTCATAATGTAAATTCTAGTAGACATGGTGCAATTCTGAAGCCTTCTTTAATGGGGTCAGTCACTGCAGGTTCCCCTAGGGAGTGGCAGCCCTACCAGGAGACAGCTGTGATCTCTAGTCCCTGTCACTGGGCAGGATATTAATCCTGTACCAGTGAGTATTTCAGGGGACTTGGCCAGCTAAATAGATTTTGAGCTCCCAGTGCACTTGGGAGGGATTCACACCTACTCTTATCCTTTTTCCTCAGAGCTGCAAATGGCACCAAAACCAAGTAGGAACAGGATTAAGCAGCAGCTGAGCACWGATTTTGTAGTTGAGGGAAATGAGTCCYATTAGGCAAATGGGAAACTACAAACTGAGTTGCACAGGAGTGAATTTGCACTTGACAAAATTAACTCTGTTGGGAGCACAAACCCAAGTACCTGGATGGGCTAGACCACAGCATATTGGTAAACAGAAAAAATACCTAATATTACAACCAGTATGCCTCAGATCTGACCAACATATGCTATATATTCTCTAGGAYTGGAAAAATTATGAACAAAAACCAAGGGACAAAGGATAGGCCAACCTCATTGGAAAGCAAGGTAACTTGCTCTCAAATGCTCCAGTTTTAACACCTATGACCTGCTGAGCAAAGGAAACAGCTGGAAGAGTTAAAGTCCTTCATACAGTATAATTTTGAATTCTTGCCTAACCTTGTCAAATTCTCTGCAGTTATRTCCCTTAGGTAAAAATATCCATTTCAAAAATGAAAAATAGTGTTGGTCCTTGTGTTGCTTGACCAGTTAGGAAATGTAAATAATTTTGGCAATTTGTTTGGGAGATTACTAGTTCAAAGTCCTGTATAAATCAGAACTATTAAGTAGTTTCATTATCAGTACAGAGACTTTTGTTTCTCTCTTTGTTGCAATCCCTCATCTTGAATTGTCACTACCCAACACTCATCTCCCTATCACAATCTGCAGCAGCCAAGTGATAAGGTTCCTTGTTTACCTTCAAGAATGCCAACTGTTCGCCTGTCAGTGCACAGGTTTTATCACTGGTTCAGTGGCAGTGAAATTGAGTTCTGGGAGGAGGGAGCCTGCCTYATGTGAGAACAGTTAGATGCAAGGACAGAGTATTTTATGACTGAGAAGTCAGCTGTGAAGCCAGCACTCACTATCCATTGGAGTCAGCTGTGAGCATAGAGAACCTGGTGACATGATGATGGACAGTCTGATTGCAAATTTCGTGTGCACAAAGGGCTGTGAATATGTTCAGTGATTCTCAGACTCTGTCTGTATCCCACGTGTGCTCTGCAGAGTAGTAACAGTAAAACACACATTACTTTTCAAGCCACATTGCTCTCTGCAGGAAAGCAAGCAGTTCAAGACTTCTCATAGGTTCTCAATGGGTAGGTTGGTTTGTTTGTTTGTTTAAATGTATTTGAAACCAGAAATTTTCATCTGTAGCTTTGAAGTTTTTGTATGGAGTTCGTTCAGTGGGTGATTTTACCAGTGGAGGGGTAAATGCRCTCAGGTATGACTAAAGGTGTGACTATAAAGCAATGTTAAGAAATTAAGGCAGCTGTGGGCATGGAAGAAAAAGGTAATACAAATAAATGAAGTCCATAATCCCAGGGAAAGAAAAGGCACCAATACATGAAGGAGGGTGACTCTCAGATGGATATTTTAATCCCAGTTTTTGCAGATGACCTGCGTAAACCAGGGACAAAAAACCTAAAAAACCATAAACAGGAAGACATATTTCCTGAAACACAAAGTGAAGATACTGAATACCTAAAAAAATCTCCCCAGTTTTTCAAATGCTTGTATAAAAYTGGAAAGCAAGAATTAACAGAAATAAAATAATGTCTCTGTTTCAAATGCAGTAGTCCCATAAGTTTTAAGGGAGCTCAGCCCTGAGATAATTCTATTTCACTTTCTCCTTATTAGGGAACAAAATTAAGTTATGATACAACTTTTCTTGCCCCCAATACCCAAGACATTTCATCTSTTCCAGAAAGATAATAATTCTTATCTTAACTGCAAGCCTATGAGACTCATATTGCTACAGTTAAACACAGATCACCATCCCGTGTCAGAGCAATGGTAGGGGTGAAAGCACCAGAACTGAACAGCTTGTATTACAGGTGGGATACTAAATCAGTGGCATTCACCATTACATGCTGCTGCATCACACAAAAAGGCTGAGTCCTCCCAGTGTACTTAGGGGGGCTGTGAAATTGGGATCACTGCTCCTGTCTGCTGAAGCATTTATTACCCTTGCACTTCTCACATCTTACATGTGGATTTATTTTACCCTYATCCTGCAAAGGGAAAACTGAGACACCAAGCAGAGTAAATCAGCCCCTGAAGGGGACAGAGGTGCTTRGTGGCTTGAGTTGGGATCCAGGTTAATTCCTTAACCTGCAAACAAAGGCTTCCAGCTTCTYGTATTATGTCTATGTACCCAAACCCACACTAGGGAACCCACTGAAGAACCCTGATGGAGCACAATGTCCATTCAAGGTGCACATGCAGTGATTCAGTTTAAGCAACACAAATATACCAATGTCAGTGATAAGATGAGAACAGTGGGACAAGACCTGCAACACTTGGTCCTCATTCAAAGAGCAGTTGTATCAGAATGCAAGCAAATCCTTCTTGTCAGCATTTCCATACATTATACCCTGATAACTGGAAATTAATACTCTCCAAGATGGAATCAGTAGGCCGTAATTAGCTAAAGAACTACTGTCACACTAATTCTTAAAATCAGTGACACATGATATTTGCTAATTGGGAAGAGAAGGTGCTGAGCTAAATGAGGCCTCAGAGCAGTGCTTCCATCACTCTTCTTGAAATTGTTAAGGACAGGGGAAGGAGAGTCTTGCCAGAAAAACATGTTTTGTTCAAACAAACTACAATGTGTGCAAGGACAGCACAAGACTTCCTCTGAAATGTGACTGACTCAGCCRAGCCTCTGCAGAAAGCTTTGCCAGCATCTTAAACCCAAAACTGATGCCCTCATTTGATTTCTTTGTAATTAAAGCTTCCACATCTGCTATCATTTGGCCTTCCCTCTTTTGTGCATGACATCAAGGTAAACAACTAAGTAATTATTACAGCTGTTCCCACAGACATCTAAAGTGCTTAGTTCGGGTAACAGATTTTGTTAAAATTATTGGACTGGAGTTGTCATCTGCTACTATATTGCAAAAAATCCACGTCTCTCTTACATGCAACATATAATAAAAAACCTCAGTAAAAGCCTGCAATACACACTACTAACACAAATCTTTCTTTTCTACAAGTTAATAACCTGGTTGTCAAATTAATAGAATCCAAGAGARCACCTGACATGCTATGCAAAACTTGAGCTAGTCTCAGTTTAGAAACAATTTTGATTCTTTGCTGAGACTCAGAGATTTGGGTTTTCATTGTGGTAGCTAATATGTAACCTGTATAATTACCTGACATTTTTTCTCTTCCTGCTGGTTATTCTCCTCACCCGAAATCACATTCTTGTCCATACTCATAGCCTCTGAATTCTGAAATACTGAATGAATGCAGSCTTCATTTGGTATTGCAATATCAGTGTGTGAGCTGTTCCAAGAGCTGTATCCATACTGGTAAGCGCCTTTTCTTTTTGTGAGCATAAATAACGTATGTTTTTTAGAAGAAATGGAAGAATAAAGTGTATCATAACAACTTCCACCAGAGTAAAATTTATCAGCTGGACTAGAGAGAGGGATTAACTGGCAGGAGAGCTACAGATAAACATCTTCTGAACTGCACATAGTGCCAAGAAAGTATCAGAGTAATACTGTACTCTGAGATAGGGAAGAAAAAACTCCACCAAAGCTGTTATAGCTATTGCAATGCTTCAATAATATTTGGTGTGTGCAGTTCAATTATCCCACTGCCAGAGTGTGACTAATTTCACTCTCASAAAACCCAAGTCATTAAACTTGTAAAATCAAGATAGAACAATTCTAAAATTAACCAAAAAATCCAAATGATTTGGTGTAAATCTCCATCTGATGAAACAATAAAGCTGCTTTTGTTTGCCATAGTGACTCTCTTTGGACTTGATCACTGCCTTTCAGACYGGTTTACCAAATTTTGGCATATGGTCCACCCCTAGTGCCAACAAAGGCTCCCTTCCACAACTCCTCCTCCCTCATTAATTAAATCCAGAGTTGAGGAATAAATGGGATGTGGGAACCTTCAGAACTGAGCAAAGTTCCGTGGCTCCCAAGACAAAGTCACTGAACCACAGTATCCTTACCTGCTGGCAAGCTCTGCTGCCAGCTGCAAGGGCCAAAGTCCCCAGAGCTGTCACAAGGCTGCAGAAGGGTGGGCACCTGCAGCCCCGTCATGGCAGGGGGTGCACAAACACGGGAAGACACCAGCCTGCATCTGCAGCTTGGAAGTAACTTGTAGGTGGTGCTGTAAGCCTGAGAACAGCACCAGAAAAATAAACAGTTTAGTTTGTGTAAAGGGATGTAATTACATAACTTCCAAGGAAGGGCTTTCAGAAGCAAGGATGCACCTTCTCTAATGTGCATCTTCCACTGCACAAATTTTGAAAGCCTGGATTATAAAACTTTAGAGTGTAACACAAACACAAAAGTAATTGTATAGACCTWCCTCAAGGCAAAGGATGATAAATGACCCAGCAAAGCATTTCATTGTKGCAGAATACTACACACACTCCAACACCAAAAAAATTCTATGGAGATTAAAATTCTGAAAGAAACGTGGAACTCAGGAAAAGGAAGCTTAATGAGCTACCTCACTACAGGCAGTCTTTGTACCTATGATTAATCTGAAGTTTCCTCTCACATTTATTTTAGGAAGGGGAAAAAAATGACTGTAACTAATTTTCTAAAAGGTGAACATCAAAGCTTTTAAGTGATGCTATCTCAGAGCCAAAATTTCTAACACAGTGTATATGTACACGGATGAACAATTAGCAATAAGCTTTATAGTAAGACTGATATTTWAAAAAAATAGTCAGCAATTGCCTTGATTTTTGAATAACCAATTCAACATCCTCGCCAGGAGCTGTCTTCTGAGGGTTGGGGCTTTCTTCCCAGGTTTATGGATCCTGGCAACAAGYCAAACTGAAACTTGGAGTGAAGTACAACTTTCAGAAACCTCAACMAAAATACAGGGAAAACCAATAGTCCCAATTTCAGGGTTTCTCTTCTGTATTGTCCTGTGCTACACTGTGTGTGCTYGTTACTGTCCTGTGCTTGTAAAGTGACAGGCAGGGAACAAAATTACATTCTCAGCTGCATTTCATCTGCCTTTGCAAAGACATCATCTCCTACAATACAAAAAAGACRAAGCAGGCCCAAGGATCTGACAGGCAAGTGAAGGATGAATTACTTTTATTGTGAYGAACTGAGTCTCTTGTGATAACAAAAACATCAGCTCAGTTGAAAATGTGGTGTGTAGTGCAAGCTCACTCTTGTGATGCTAGTTAGACATTGATGCAATTGTGTTGTCTCCAGGTTTCAGAGCTTAGGCCCTCAAYGTGCACTGCATTACACAAACCCAGCATCTTAAACCCAGTGCTTTATGGATCCTGGTGCTCCTACCATTGTGTCTTTAGTACAGATGGGAGTCACAGCAGCTGCAAAAGCCTGGAGTAGGGGGAGCAGGAAGGAAATTCTGGCCCAGACACAATCACAGACATCTGTAGGACACRGCTGTGTTTCTAACTCTGCCGTTGCTTGCAACATCCCAAGGAGGACAGAGAACTTGACAAAAATCTTCACTGAAACATGATTTGTAATAAATACAAAGCTACCAGGTTCTCTCTACCTGGTTCTCTAAGTCTCCTCCCTGCCTTCATTCTGGTTTGTTAAAATTCTTCTTTTGGTTTTTTATTTAGCTAATTGATGGAGATTCCAACAGTACCAGAATTTTTAAATCATCTTCTCTTCYTCTCCTTCAGACTTCCTACGTCATCCAATAGAAATTTCCTCTCCAGACTGAATTTTACTAGAATGGAACCTGAAATTCAGCATTTTGCTGTGAGAATTTAGGCTTGGCTCAAGTGAACGTATCTGGAAAGAACTTAATGCCTACARCTAACCTGAACATTCATAGTTCCTTTCAAATGGCCTTTCTTAGCAGCAAGGAGAGTTCCCTTTTACCAGTGTACAGTGGTGCACAACCACCCCCAGCTCACATCGAAAGAGAAGCAGCATTATTCCCCCAGAGCTCCAGGGATGATGTTATTAGAGGTCTGACTCCCACAGCCAGTACTCTGCAACCTTAATAAACYATGCATTTGCATCAAGGGATTACGTCCATGAGTGCAGGGGAGTGGACTCATTTAATAGTCTTTCTCTACCACTGACTGCTCTGATCCCTACAGCAGCTCTGCTCAGCCAAAAAACAGCTACAGAATGATAAATTGATGCTTTCCTTCCTTCTAAAACAAGTCACCTCTGATTTTATGGCTACACCAGATGCATTTTCCTCACTTGGATTTAAGGAGGACAAGCTGGTTATATTTCTCTCTATTTTTGCCAGAAGCTTTGTATTTTGTGCTGGGTGCCTCAGGTCAGGGCTGATCTAATTCTACAAACTACGGTTGATCTGTTTTGCTTTTGCTGAGCAATAGCTCACAAAAGTAATCTCTATGATCCTGACTGCAGCAATTGGGCAGGATTAGACAGTCAAAGGTCTGACATACACAGGCATGTACCTTTGTCTTGAATTCTGTGTGCCTCCATTATCAGATGGTAATGCAGCTAATCCTCCATTTGAATTTTAGATAAATAACTCCTTCCTTCTTTTCTGTTTTGCATAACTAATGTAGTTTTACCCCCTCTGCATGAATGAAAATACATTGAGAGCTACTACTGTGAAAATAAAGCAGTCTCCTTATGTTGGCTGTAGGGTGTCTGATCTGAAGAGCCTCTCTGGACTATCAGCTGGCATTAGATGGCAACATTCTGTCAGCCTCAGAGGCTGCCAGTGGCAGAGGGAACTGSAAACTCTCAGCTGTCATGCCTCCAGAGGGGCTCTCACTTCCTACAGCCATGCAAGGGCACACTGGTGTATGCAGGCAGGGTACTTTGCACTGGTAATGCCTCTGCTGKCCCTATCATATAGATAAACAGCTCCTTTCAGGGTACAGAGACACCACATTAATTGTCCAGAACACATTTTTAAGCCTCTTCCTCTCACAAATCCACAGTTTTCCATCTCCTCAGTGTAAAGTTGTATTCTGAATTTGTCCTACAAAGGAGTTMGGCAGCCATATGTAGAATTTTGCTCTGTAACCATACCTGTACCCAGCAATGTAAAAATCAGTGATTTCCCTTAATCTCTTTGCTTGTGGTAAGTGTCTCAGAAGAGGAAAGTGGCACCTTACAGACTTATACCTGTGCAGGTYCTAAAGAAACTTTTGTTTGCATAGTGAATATTCAGATAGAATGAAGATGCTTTAAAAAAATCCATACACTAAAAGTAAATATTGTAAAATAAATTTTATATTAACTTTGGAGTAATTTTTCTTTTCTTATATAACCTATAGTTTTTTCACATTGTTTTGCCTGTTGTCATCTGAAATGTGTGTATTTCCTGGAATTGTTTTCTTTCTTTGGGAGTGGATATACTGATTTTCTCTATATTTATTCATTTATGAGAAATTTTTCCATAATGGTTGAAGAATTTAACCRTACAAATATTTTTGACTCTCAATAGGATTTGTTTTCCAAAACTCTCTAAAGGYTTTTGAAAACTCCAAACCCCCAGACCTACAAAAAGGCTGCTTTGTGTACTACTGTGTTTTTATTTCATGGCTGTTCTACTGAGCTGGCTTACAGGCATGCATATCTGCTGATCAGCACATTTGAAGGAATCCTGGAGAATACACATAAAATTCCCTGTCTCCTGTAAGGTAATCATAAGCACCAAAACCAGAATGTTTATGTGTCTTATGCTGCCCAGCTCAGATGTAAGTAAGGACAGCAGAATTCAGGAAACTGACTCTGCAAGATCAGCAGAAGCCAAGAGTAAGTGGGAGGAATTGGATAGTTTTAAATCTCCACACATAAATCAGAGGGAACTCTCTGGGATGGAATATTAGCCCCCTTCAATGTATTCCCTATCACATAGCAGAGCAGCATTTTGCATCATATTCACCCTGCTGAACATACTGAATTCCTCCCCTCTGCTGAGCATTTCAGATTAATAATACAGAGGAGGCAGGTGAGGTGAATCATAAGAGATCAGAAAAGGCCAAACCATTCACCATTCAGGTTCCCCACATGGCAGAGCTCACCAAGAGCAGCTGTGGTGTCAGTGCACCACAACTGGTGTCACCAATTTGGTGAAATGGTGGTCAGGTTTGGRGTGGAGGCTGGAAAACCTGGAAGATCTCACATGGAATCATCCACACAGCATGCCCAGTGTAGAACGTGAAGATGCCTTTCATTCCTTTGTATCTCAGTTTTAAAAACTGATTGGCAGAGCTCAGTCCAGACCCACTGAACTCAGCCTGACTGCCATATCCAGGTTCATGACTAGGTCTATAAAGATTAAAATTTTTCCCCTCCTGAGACATAGCTGTGGTTTTCTCCAAAAGTAACATCTTGTAGCACAGTCTGTACATGTGTGAATATTCGGRAGTCCCCTATTAGAAAAAACATAGAATGAACTGTTGAAATCACAAATTTAACTCAACAGGGTTAAAATCTACAAAAAATGCATTACAGAAACAGATCTGCTGAAGGAACAATCATTTAAGCTTAGAAAGTCATGACTCAGAARGCTGCACAGCAATCGCAAATGACTCCCATTGACCCTTACCCATAATATTTTAGGCAATAGAAAAATATGCAAACCTAGAGTAAGCTGGTTTTCAAGAGAAAGATTTTTAAAAGGTTTTTATTCAAGAATTATGCTCTATGTCAGTTAAAATGGTATACAGAGTAGGTGAAAGAAGCAAAGGGGAGAAAAGGCTGCAGGTAAAAAATCATTTTGGTCTAAGAAGCTTATAATAACAAAGTGAATCACCACAAATACATTCTGAATACTTCCATCATTACCTGCCTTCTGGAGTGAATGACTGGGTGATCAGATTAGTAATTTTCTCTTGAAATCCCGATTTTCTGTAGGCTAAATAGAACTAAGCATCTCTGAGTAGTCTGGGAAAAAATATTGTCTGGCAGMMCCAAAAATAATACGAAGTCTGAAASAGCAACTTGTGCAGGTAAGTTTGTTTGTTTGTTTTTTTAATAAAAAGAAACACTTCTTACTCTAGGGCCGCAATTTCTATCTTGCATCATGCAGCTTATATGAGATCAACTGGAATTTTCTTTTTTTCCATCTCTTTTCCTAATTACTGGTAAAAATCTGGCATTCAACTTTGCTTCTGATCTCCCAACTTAAAATATTGAATGGAAACAATCCATTGTTTCCATGGCATTAGTAACAATGAATCTAAGGAAATTATTATCAAGCAAAACCAACAAGTWTGGGACTGCAGTGAGCTGCCCCCTTGGCCCCGGCCAGCTAGTCATGATCTAACAGAGTATACATGGGTTGTAAGGTCACTGAAAGACAAGGGAAACACAACTGATATTGATGTAAGGGGAAACAAGCTTAGAGAAGTCTAATTGTTAGTCCAGTCAGTCCAATGAAGAACTATTCAAGTGGGACAGGGCCCACTGCATGCCCTCAGTCTCCTTTGAGACACAGAGGTCCCCCATTATCAGTGGCCATGCCTGATTAATCACTTACTCAGGCACTCATCTGCAAATGACCTGAGCTCTGTAACTGACCCCAATGGGACCACCAGGGCTCCTCCAGCGGTGAGCAATTATTCAATGGTCCACTGTGGCATTCAGCTGTCACCCACACACCAAAGAAACCCATTTTACACTACAAAATGCTTTGTGATACTTCCTTTAAAATGTATTCATGTGAAGACACATTTTGTGAGGCAAAATCCTTTAAAAATAACCACAATAGAGAAGCAATTGGAGTGRATTAATTTTACCTGATTCAACTGGCAGCCATTATAATTACAAAAACAGCTCAGCTTGCTATAGAATTCTCTGTTGATACACTTTTATCTTGAAGAGGGGTAAAGAAAGAAAAGCATTTAAAGGCRCCTTATTATCTTCCTGATTGCTGATGAGGGCAGGAGCTGAATCTGGCTCTCACTACGTGCTATCTTCAGTAAGTAGTGCATCAATAAAAGGAGCTAAATGTAACAGAACTTACAGAGCCCCTTATTCCATAGAAAATGGTTTAGAAGCTAGTGTCGCCATTATAGGCAAAAAAAAGTATATAAAAAACAGCAAAATACTCAGACTGGGGTAGATTTAGGAATTCAAACTACAGGTTAATTTCTCTACAGCTCGCTCAAAGTTGGTAGGAGTTTGACATCGTAACTGACACCTAAGCTTTGAACTTGAGCATTACAGCCTACTTTGATTTAAATGCTATCCCCAATGCCACTCACAAGAGAGTTATGTCATGGAAATGAAGGTTTGTGACACATTTACTTATTAGACTACAAGAAAAATATACACAATGATCCTATCTTCCAAASTACAGTTGCAAATTTAATTGCTCTTCTGAAATTATCCTGAATTAAATACTTGAAAGGTCTAATCTTGTGTGTTGTAAAGACTTTAAGATAGTAAAATAAGCTCTTTATCACAGTTTCATGAAGAGTACAATGGAAAAATAAATCCTATGATAAATATCTGGCAGTAAAAGGATAATGAAGCCAATATAGAGTGGGCTGAGAGTGGGCTGAGGATTGAAACTGGCCAGGGAATAAAGAGCAACAGACTAGTTCATATTTTCCMTGCCTCCTGTGGCATTAAATCTTTCTTGAGAGAGAAATTGCACCTACCCATTTCCCAAAAGAAGGATGGATTACCGGAAGTGATGGGTAAAAAGCAAATGTACATAACTGTCTAAGAGCATCACATTTTTTCAGCCTATTCTCCTAATGATACAACATGATAGAAACAGTTACTTTGAAGGGTATTATTCCTTTTTGCCCATATGCCAAGAACAGCTTTTGCCAAAAACACAAGAAGTATTACAAAGTTGCTATGAGAGATGTAAAAACAAGTTACTTACTCATCTATGTGAGAAAGGAAACATCTGCCTTAAGAAAACCACCAACCAACCAATTTTCCTTTTGAAAATGGTCAGACATTATTCAAGCCCAAAACGTAAGGGAACATACAGGTAGGCATCAGATCCAACGTGGATTTTCAAGACCCTTCTGATGTTATRGCAGGATCTGGCCCACAGACAGATTGCATTTCATCATTGTGCTTGGAGCTTCCCAAGCTTTGTTTATTTTTTGGTAACTGAAAATTCATTTGAATTTGGCTACAGAATAAAAATGTTTTCCCTGATATGAAGCATCATTCTTACTATATAATAAGGCCCTGTTTCAAAATAAGGGAATACTACCCAAACATACAATAATTTTAAATACCTATATATACTTTTATTTCAGAAAAAAAAAAAAAACAGCATGAAAAATTTCAGACCAAATGTTTCATTTGAGCTACAAACCACTAAAGAGATGCTGTCACAACAGAAATTGGTGTAACAGTGAGTAATAGCAGCCCTACCCATGGTGGGGGAAAAGGATCCAGCCTGTGAGAGTGCTGAGGCAGAGCTGAGTCATGCCCTGTCCCCGTGGCTGCCCAGCACAGACTCAGTGAGCAGACACAAACAGCAATGTGCAAGCACTTGCCTAAAACCTTTTGGCCAAAGAGAGAGCCATGGTCAGCCTCAAGACCCAGGGCAGTCAATAGAAAAAGTCTCCCATTGATTTTAAGGGCCTTGTGTTCAGCTCTGCAATGTTTATTTACATGCAACCCAAGCTATTCTGCAAGTTTCCAGCCTGGCCAAACTTCCAAGCAYGAGTTACAATGGAAACTGGAAGGCATTCAAATGTTATTGGCTCTTCAGAAGTGGAGCCAAATTCACACTAAAAAGCACTGTTTAACAGATAGGAATATGTTGATTTCCCAAAAACTGTGCAGTATCAAACAGCAATGTTAAAAAAAMCCCAGAATTCTGTTTTCAGGCCAGGAGAAAGAGTGGAATAGMAATCTGAGCCTGTTCCAGCCTCACAAAATGCAGACTATTGCTGGGCTTGCAACACATCCACTGATAACAGAAAGTAGAAGTGATCACTGCGCAGTTCTGTTGTTATTTAAAGGCTGTTTTAATCAATAAGTTACTTAGATGTGCAATTTTCCAGCTTAGCCATAGAAAGGTAGCAGAGTATTGCTTATTAACATATTTCAGCTTTCTTCCTTAGAGTGTGCAAACTGCTGTTACATAATGTAAATACAACACATTTCAGTATTTTAAGCAGGTGTTTTGCTTCTGAGACCCTGTAGAGGGCATTATGAAACACAAACGCTGCCTCTTCCCAAGGCCTATATTGCTGGGACTGTAATGGRAGCAGAGCTAATGAAGATGGAGTGAAATCCAGCAGATACGCCCACTTCTTAACACTTCTGTGCATACRTAAGGTAAAAGAATCACCATCTTTCTGCTGCCAGTAAATCTGCCAGATATAGCAAGGTCTGGGATCCTTTTCCTTGACCTGAAATAATTTCTTTTCACTTGCTTGCAAATGTAGAGTTTGTGTATGAGTTTGCTGTAATTAGGTTCTGCCAGCCTCAGTACTGATATTCAGCGCAGTAATACCAAAGCAACATTTCCCTTCCCAGTCTCATTATTTTTCTCTTTCTCTTTAGTATTTTCTCSAGTTGCAGGGCTTACTCTAACTTAGGAGTGTCTCATGTTCTTCTCCTTCCCAGTCCACTGAGTGGCACCAAAGTTTTTTTCTTAACCCTTTGTTTTTCTGTTTTATTGCAGAGAAGAAAAGTAAATCACTGCAAGACTGGTGTCCATCCTGAAGAGTGGTAATAACACATCTGTACCTGAGAGGAGATCCCCATGAATATCCACCTACCTTTAAATGGGTCTGAGGAAGAGGACAGGCCTGGACAAAGTGTTGCTGGAGTGTTTCAGTTATGGAAAAGGCCTTTCCCTCACCACAGGAGTGGATGGTTTGTTCATCCCCCATCAGGGATCATCAAGGACAGRGACAGCTCCTCATAAATCTTCTATTCCCTGGATGGTCTGTTAATTGAATAAGCAAAACAGACCAAGCTGTCACATCCTCTCCCTATCTTCCTAGATTTTTGGAACAGTTGAAACTTGCAACAGGCTCAAGCTCATTTTCATTCAAGAGCATGTGGAAATACAAGGCACAATGGGAGGGGCTGTCTTTACAATAGATTCACTCTGAATTAATCCAAGTGGAAAGCTGCATGCCTCTTGGTTTTTTTTCAATAGAGTGTCTAATAGGATTAATTTCAAGGCTGTGGATGTGAGTTACCATGTTTTCTTCCAAGCAAGGCAGAAAGGGCCAAGCAAGGCAGAAAGGGCCTTCCAGCTGGGCATTAAGGGGCTCCCTGCCAGCCAGTTCTGCTTCATGCTTCTTTGCCAATTAATCTTGCAATGTCAGCCCCAAACAAACAGGTTACCAATGATAAATAAACAGCTAAATGCTCATTTAGCATTTTGTATCCCYTTTTCACTTGTTTTTATGCTCTGGAGCTGGCCATTCAGACACAAGAGGTGAAAGGTAGGAGAGGGACAGACACACAAGAACCTGCACCCATTCTTATTCCAAAAGATCTCCTTAGGGAACATCTGTCTGAATTCCCCAGGAACAGGTGTGTACAAAGAAGGGGAGAAGCAAAATGAGCCAAGAGGAGCTGTCCAAAGGCAGCTGCCACTGGTCTGTGACCCRTAGGCCACACACTACTTAATGCTAAAGGAAGTGTGTGTTTGGAGCTACTTCTCAGCAACTTCACTCTGAAGGACATGGTAATTTATCTTAACCATAAAAGCCTTTTGGGTACTGCCTTTTGGGTTGAGAGGTGTGCAGAGTGGAGGAACTGAGGCACTTCATTTCAACAAAACAACTGCATTGAGGAGTGCAGTCTATGGCCATATACCATGCTCCAGCTAAGCTTTGATCAAGATCTCAGCCTAGAATTTATAAAAAATGTATGCTGGAGATTCAGGGGGGCATCTAGCATTTTGCCTTTAAATCTAGCTCCCAGTGAAGCTTTGGACTGGCTGGATTTCCTTTGTGCTGCTCTTCAGGGGCTCTTCTGCTGACATGTGACCTCTCTCCAGGCTCTGGGCATCTCCTCTGGCCTGGCATTCAGCTGATAGGAGTGGGATGGGCTGAAGGTCCTTTCCCACAGAAACTTTAAAGCCCTGTCTGCCRGCTTGGCAAGCCTGTGACTGATGATGCTCTTCCCCTAGTCTGACAGATGGAGCCCATCTGCCCCCAGCAGACCAGGATTCCAAGCAGAATCCCATGTTCTAGGTAGCTGAACCAGGCCTTGTCCTTGCTGGCGCAAGCTTTCATTCTCCTGCAGGACTGGCCTCTCTTCCTCCCTCTCTCCCTCTTCCCTGTGGGTGCCAGCAGGAAAGTTTGGATCTGTCTGGCTGTGGGGCCACTGCAGTCTGTGCTTGGAGGCAGCTCTCCAGCTCCTTCCCAGCCTCCCTGACATGACATCCCATCTCAGCACCTCCTGCAGCTCAGCCAACTGTTGCAAATATGCAAATTGTAATTAGAAGGAAGTGTCAGACCAGCCACATTAGCACTGATGCTGCAAACACACTGCAGCTTGATTTACACAACAACATTTTGACAGCACAATTATGTCAGTTAAAAACAGTGAAGAGCACAGCTACAGTATCTTAGCTATGACAGAGCTGACGAAATCACTCCTTGTTGAGTTCACAATGAATCTAATATATTTTCTTCTGAAGCAGAACTGGAGCTGTACAGGGACTGCTTGCTCAGCTGGAAAACAGTCTGTGAAGGCAAGAAAGTACAGCCAGGGAGCAATGACGAGCAATTGGAAGAATTACAATTAGCACACATGGATCCACAAGAGGATGAACTCCTGTTTTAAACCTTCRTAGTTTTCACTAGAAGAGAAGSTCCTACTGAATTCAGTAGGCTATTRAGGGTCTATCTAAAGTTCACACAGCAACTGAGATGAGTCCATGATTGTAACAATTAAATTGTTTTTATTAGGAACCTGGCACAGCTGCAACTAAATATCCCAAATGCAGCCTACTGACAATGTTTTCTATGCTTGTAAGTGCATATAAGAAGTTAGTAACAAAGTGCTTTATTATCTGAAAAAAAAAAGACAGGATAAAAAAAGAAGTGCCTCAGCAGAGATAAAACCTCTGATTTAAATTACTGCTATCGTGCTAACATTTGCCTCACAGTCCTTTGAGAAGTCAGGCTTTGCCTGAATATTTTGTATTGTGAAATCAATGAAGACACCAAGTTCTTTTTCCAAGATGAAGAGATCGAATCCCTATTTTAAACAGGGAATAAAAGCATTGACATTTCAAGAACAGTACAGTTTGTACTTCTAAGATGAGATGTGAGCAGTATGAATTATGACTTGGATATTAAGTAGTTCTGGTCCATCTACTACTCTCCCCTCAAGAGCAACTTCAATTTCCATCTCCACTGAAATTAAAAAGAAGGCTGAATTAGAAGCATGTGTCTTCTCCAATTCAGTTCTCTTTAAAACAGAAAAGGGGAGTTAAAAATGTCTTGGACAGAGGGCAAGGAACTAYGTATAACTATAGCAAAGTCAGCAATACTGTAGCACAAAAAACAAACACTTGAGATTTAAAATAGAAACTGCATGCCTGGATTTTAGCAGAGAGCCCTTTTCTTTCCTTCTGTAATGGATAGGAACAGGAATAAAAACCCCACAAAACAAGGTGTGTATTCCATCTAARTTGTTGCCTAACCACAGAAATTAGAGCTTTCACAAGTGAAACTCCTTAAGAGTCAAAAACCTCCTAAGCTTCCAAAACTGAGTAAAGAAAACAATTTAAAGAGTGATCCTTGCTATCAATTGACACATTTTCACCGGAGTCTTACATCTGCRATGCAATTGCATTTTGACAAAGTGCTGCCCAGAGTCAGTGTCCGAGCCCCATCTTCCCTGTGGATGCACCCCAGCAGTCACTTCTACATCACACAGCCTGTTTTCTTCTCAGGTAGTATCTTCTGTCTCCTACTTCTTAATTAWTAATTGCTTAAGCTCTAGCCATCACTCCCTCCTTAGTTCCTGCTGTGTTAAATTAGGCTATTTTCTGTTTTATGCAAAGATCTTTAATGATGTAAGAATGCTGATCACTATCCAAAGCAACAACTGGGGATTTTGTGAGTACCCTACCATTTTATTTGCACATGTGCAATGAAGAACTTTTTGAGGCCCAAACAGTAACATTCCAGCCTTCATCTTTTTTTGTTTCTTTTTCATTGAGGTGAGGAGTGTGCTTTCCTCAGCCCTGGTGCACCCTGGGGCCYAGGGTCTGCGTCATGTTTAGTTTGCAGTTTGATGTTTATGTCCCTTCACATGAAATTCACATTTACTGGAACAACAGCRTTGGATATTGCAGTAGCTGCAGCTGAATGGACCATGTAATTAGGCATGGATTCCCCTGTTGGCAAGCTCCCAAGGAACGTGTGACACCAAGTAACTTTCCTAGCTGTCTGCTAGGGGTATCCAATAATGCCCCAAATAATCTCTTTTAATCCACAGAAATA
Source organism: Cardinalis cardinalis (assembly GCA_014549065.1). Classification (NCBI taxonomy): domain Eukaryota; kingdom Metazoa; phylum Chordata; class Aves; order Passeriformes; family Cardinalidae; genus Cardinalis; species Cardinalis cardinalis. Next base: position 3,763,127 of record JACDOX010000017.1, read on the forward strand.
TRGAGGGCCACAGTCCTGAGGCACAGGCAACACACCTCCTTCACAGTGTGAATGTCACCATGCAGAAACACGTTTTACACGTTTTTTCCAGGAGAATGTAAATTTCCAAACACAAGAGTGAAATAAACATATTTCTGTAAATATTAGTGAAACTGGATACTTCAACTATATACGAATGGGTTTTTTTCCTCCACATCAGGAAACCCAGAATTCACAACTATTTTTCCACAGTTTCAGCTGTAACAGATCACTGTTCTTTTCATTGAAGGAAATTTTCCACAGGAAATTCACAACTAGGTTTGCCTAGTACGCCCCAAACACAGTCCAAGAGAGCAGCAGCTGAGCAATTAGCTCATGGCCAGCTCACAAAAGAAAATGTTTCCTTTACCTGCAGAGTTTTATCCTGAGCTCTGACCTTTAAAGAACACGATGCCTTATTTCTGCAATTCGGAAATTAAAATTTCAGCGTGTCACCCCCTGGTGGTTACCGAGAGCGAATACAAGCAGCGAAACRCCTGGCCGCGGCTGAGCCTTTCGGAGTCAGTCAGGCCGAGCCCTCCTGCCCGTGCTCAGGGGTGGGGCTGCCACCTGTCCCCAAAACACGGGGCTAACACCGGTCCCCAAAACCAAGCAGCTGATRCCTGCCCCCAAAACACAGGGAAAGCAATGGCCAGGACGCACAAGCACCCCGAGGCRGCGAGAGCCCAGCCCGCTTACCTGCAAGAGGCACGAGGTTCAGCTCACTTGCCTGAGGAACCTTCCGGAAGCCCCCAGCTGCTGCTCACCTGTCTGAGGAAATTTCCAGAAGCCCCAATCACTGCACACCTGCCTAAGGAACTTTCTGGAAGCCCCCACCCACTGCTCACCAGTCTAAGGAACCTTCCGGAAGCCTCCAGCTGCTCCTCACCTGCCTGAGGAACTTGCCGGAAGCCCCCAGCCCCTGGTCACCTGCCTGAGGAACTTTCCGGAAGCCCCCACCCACTGCTCACCTGCCTGAGGAACCTTCCGGAAGGCCCCAGCCCCCACTCACCTGCCTGAGGAACTTTCCGGAAGCCCCCAGCCCCTGCTCACCTGCCTAGGGAACCTTCCGGAAGCCCCCAGCCCCTGCTCACCTGCCTGAGGAATCTTCCGGAAACCCCCAGCCCCCGCTCACCTGCCTGAGGAACCTTCCGGAAGCCCCCAGCCCCCGCTCACCTGCCTGGGGAACCTTCCGGAAGCCCCCAGCCCCCGCTCACCTGCCTGGGGAACCTTCCGGAAGGCCCCAGCTCCTGCTCACCTGCCTGAGGAACCTTCTGGAAGCCCCCAGCCGCCGCAGGGTCGCAGTGAGCCCGAGCACCTGGCGCTGGGCTGGCCCCCCCTGGCCGGGCACAGCCCCTCCCTCAGGCCAGGCCGGGGGCTTGGCGCTCCCCTCAGGGGCACACCTGAGGCACTCCCCAGCCCCACGTCCACACTCACAGCCCGGAATCCCAGAGAAACTCCAAGGGGAGCCGCACAGGATGGTTCATGAGCAGAGGTGCCATCACCGGGTGAGGTCACCCAGGGCTTTTGCGACAACCCAGGCTATGGGGTAACAGCCTCCCAGCTCCCAGAGCTGTACCCAGGGGAGAGGCAGCCACAAACCAACCTCAATTCTAYGTGTGACATGTTCCCTTCCATCTCTCGTGACGGGTTATTGGGCTCCATCACCCCTGAGGAGCTGCTCGCTGTGCGAGGGGAAGGGAGGGCTGAGGGTGGGCTCCTCCTGCCGCCCCATCTGCCACAGGAAGCCAGAGAGGTGCGAGGGTGCCCAGGATGCGCTGCCCTGGGTTAAACCCAGCTGGAAATAAAGCACCAGACAGCTGCTCACTCCCCCTCACCCCGCTGGGATGGGGAGGCGAACCAGAGTAAAACTCTGGGTTGTGATAAGAACAGTTTAATCATCAAGAAAAAAGTAAAATACAGACATRACAAGAAATTATTGGAGGAAAGGAAACAAAAAAGGAAAAAGAAACAAACAAGCGATGCACAATTCAACTGCCCACCACTCACTGACCAAACCCAGCCTGGCCCCACTGCTGGGTAGCTCCAGGAGTGATATTCTCCAGTGCAGAATATTGGCCAGTTCAGGTCATCCATCCCAGCTACACTCCCTCCCAATGCCTTCTTCTGCATTCTTACTGGTAGAGCACGACACAAAAAAAACCCCAAACCCATAAAAACAAAAGAAAAAACAAACAAAAAGGAGTAAAATTTCACTGACTTATGATAAACACAACTTAGCAAAACCCAAAACATTGGTGTATTATCAACACCATTCTCATTCCAAATTCAAAACACAGGACTGCAACAGCCAGAAAGAGGAAATTAACTTCATCCCAGCTGAAAGCAGGGCACAGGCCAGCCGTGAGCTCTCACCTCATGTAGGGGTCTGGCCATTGCCTTGAGGAAACACGAGTGTCCTCATTTTCCAGCCTGGCCTAGAAGCAGGATTGCAGAGATGTTTAAGCTCAGAGCTCAAACACAGCGAGCCTTTGGGGATTGGGGTCAGGGAGAGCTGGTAAACACTTGACTCAATCTCATTTGTGAATTAAACTAAAGCATGGGCTTAGCAGCCATGCTGCAGGTTTAATGAAGCTTCAGCTTGTGCAGCCTGCCTTTCATTAACATGGACAGACTTTCTGGAGTGCCCCAGGGTGGGGAACGTGAAAGGACACTTGGTCCAAATCATTTGAGAGGCCTCTGGCCAAGCACAAACCACCATGTTCTGCCTGCCAAGCTGTGCCTCAGCCCCTCCTGGCTGGAGGCATGCCAGGAATACTGCTTCCCAGCCCTGCATACAGAGAAAGAGTACAGCTGTAGCTGCACAGAGATTCCCAGCCTCATAGTGCTTCCAGTGAAAACCAGGCATAGCTCCTGAAAACAAAGTATTATTTCTTTAAAAAGCCTGTCTGAAACTTGGGCTGTCTCAACAACTTTTTTACAAAAACAAAGCATGTTCTTTACATTGTAYTAATTTTTAAAAGCTTGGCACTTTGTACTTGTGAGAGCAGCATTTCCACTGCCAAGAATATTTGACTCTTATAGGACAGAGATAGCCAAATCTAAAAAAGCACATGGAGTAAAGACTTTGAGAAGATTTACCCAGTTATTTGACAGGCAGAGGAATTGCCTCATTTTGCCTTCTATTTTAATAACAGGCGCTCTTCTCGCTTGCCTGGATTGAACAGGCTGATCTCACCAGCAAGCTATTTTTCCACTCAAGCATCTGCCCAGACAGCTTGGAGCAAGACCAAAATGCCAGGCTGGGTTCTTTTATTGCAGGAGCAGTAATTGAGATCCCAGATGTTGCTGCTCAACACCTGTACCTTATTTTTGTCAGGCGCTGCTGCAACTGGAGCTGGATGTGACACAGCAGAATGGCAGCAGCCCTTGGTGCATCCTGCTGATGAGACAGTGGCCTGCTGGTGGCCTGTAGCCCTGTGTCAGTTCTGCCTGGGGACAGCCCACGTGCCTTGCTCTGAGGCCTCAGCACAGAGTCACAYCCTGCCTGCTTTGGCAGAACATTTGCTGACCTACCTGCAAGTTTTCTTTTGGCTTAGCTGTAACAGCATTTTTTCTTCTGACCACACGGTCATGGATGACTTGGTTTTACTTTTGCTTACCCTTGTATGGTACCAGTGTAGTTGTGCACAGGCAGGACTGACAAGTCATTCTTCTGTGCAGAAGAGGATACAACCAACATAAATGATGTCACATGGAGAAAACACAGACCTGGAGTGGTGGCAGAGGCCTTGAGAGGAGGAGGCACAGGATGCAGGGGGGAGGAGTACAGGAATAAGATGACAAAAGATGAGGTATAGCTACAAACAAACCAAACATTGTTTTCCATTAAAAACACAGACCTAGAGCCAAACAAAACCACCTTTTCATGCATAAGAGAGCAAAGAACATGTTTCCACCATATGCAAGATACATCAGCAAATYTGGATATCAGGTGGGTTGCAAATCAGTGATGAAGCAGCAAGGTATGAAGGTTTGTTGGCAAATATAAAAAAAGACCCCAAGTGGATCCTGGAGTGAGAAAGATGCAGCCATCATCACATCYCTCCCAGCCAAAAGAACTTGTGTGCTGGTGACCAGCCTTAGCACCCCTACCACCCCACTGAAGGCAGCAGCATGAGGACTCCGAAAGGGTGAGTGCAACACCAGGAAAGGGGCAAGAAGCTGGAACTGTGAGTATAAGAGACATAGGTGTATTGTTGGTTTTTAAAAATATTATTATTATTATTATTATTGCAACTCTTTCTGTATAGAAGTATTTCTTTGTGTAATAATTAGGTTTGGACTAATTATGATTCTTAAAGTTAAGATTTCCAGCACAGTAACAATAAAATCTTGGCTTTTTTATATACATATATAAAATATGTTTTCTGCTTCTTGATTAACAAGATTTTGAGGGTAACAAGCTTTAGAACTTCTCAGAGTTACAGATGCAGGATTTAAGGTCCTTGTGTGTGGAGGAGATCCCAGACKACAGGTCACTTTAGAAAGTACAGCAAGAAAAAAAAAACAGTAGTAGTAAGAACAGAATTTAGCAAGATTTAAAAGTTGTCATGGCAATGCACTCTTACATGTAAAWCAGTGTATGAATTTAGGCAAATTATACTAAGAGCTGCCACTGCTTAAGGATTTTTCTCTCCTTTGTAGGAAAGATGGCAAGTATTGCAATTATTTTCTCTATTTGTTTTTAGAAGTGTATATTTCTTATTGGCAGAATAGCAGATTATTTGTTGAATTTAACTTCAGACATTTATACATTTCTTTGAGAGAGTCTATATCTTGTTGTAAACCAACTCTTTCTGCCCCCTGCCTTCTAAGGATTTGTATTTATATCCTAGCCWAACTAGCTCTTCTGTGATGTGCATRCCTATAACTCACACCATTGTTTAACCTTCCCAGTGGGAAGGGGGCAGGGAAAAAAAAATCAGACGTTTTTAGAAACATTTCTACTAATTGCATAGGAAAAAAGTTAAAATTAATGAAAYACATGACATTGTGATGAACTTCCATGGGAGCAAGGTTTCAGACACACGGAATCTATTGCAAACGCCTACTAAAAATAGCTCTCCTAAATAATTAACCCAGAGCTGGCCGTGGAGCACAGCAGTACACACTTCTGTCAGCAGCTCCTGGAATTTGGGTCACTTTCASGAGCAATTAAGAAGCCTGACCTTCCTAACCGCGCCAGAGCCCTCCCACATCCTTGGATGGACGCGGAACAAGCAGCGTGTGGCAGTGCAGGGGTTGAGCTCAGAGGTGACACATGTGGGGACGTGAACTGCTGYTGTCAGCATTGGGAGTGGCCCGAGCCCGGCTGCCCCTCGCTGAGCCCAGGGGCTGCACATCCCTCTCACATCCCTCCCTGCCGCCGGGGCTGCCGCAGGGAAAGCAGCACTGAGGAAAGAGCTCAGCTCCCCGAAGGCACGTGTGGGGCACGCAGGGGGGAGCAGCAGAAGGGCTGGCTGGGCCTGGATTTGTGACACCTGCACTGCTCTAGGGGATACCGATCACTGCAATGAGGCCAGCTCCAGCCAGGGTCAAAGTGGGAGTAAGGTTTGCTGCCAAGGCATKTCTGTCTGTCTGTGGCATTTGTTTAGTATCTTTGGAAATACAATCTGAGTGTAGTAGATTATTCAGAGGGGACTTGGATTATTTTTGAAAAGAAYACAAATTATTTATACAAGGCGTGATAGGCATATGGAGGTATGGAGGCTGGGAGAAGGCAGACAGGTGAAGAGAAATTAGAGCTAGAAAAGAAGCAGGAAGGGGATAAACAGGCATATGATGAGGTCTAGAAAATACATGCCAAAACTATGGAAGAAATGGGAAAAGACCCATGCTACCACCCAAGCAGTGGGGTGGAAACCCTCTCCCTGCCCCAGGGAGGGACCCAGGGCCTGGCCAGTCTGCCTCTAGGATTGCCAGCCAGGGACATGACTCTTTAAGCCCAGCTAATCCTGAAGCAGTGTCTGGGACACTGCTGRGTAACTGAGGAATTAGGCTGCAATAAAGCTGCTTGTGCTGCATGTGCACACTGCAGAACACACATGGCACTGCCACCAAGGAATGGCACAGCCCCCAGGGGGGCCTGGGGCAAAATTTGAAAGGAGAGAGGACCTCTTGCAGAAACCAGAGAGAGATGACACTCCCTCATGCATTGCYGTGCACTGGAGCTGCCTGGCATGCAAAGGCTACTGCTCAGCAGTGAAGCACTCTAAACAAACTATTTCCAGGATTGTGGGGCAGCAAGTCCCACAGTTTAACTCTGGGCTGTGTTAAAGTGTACTTCCTTTTGCTTATTTCAAATTCTGTTACCTGGTAATTGCACTGGGCTCCCTGTTACRAGAACAAAGCAGAGCACTGGGACAAGCAGTCTATTCATGTTTTCCACATCTTAGTTGATTTTTTGTTGTTACTGTTGCCAGGCATGTATCTCCAGTCATTATTTCTTCCTCAAACTGAAGAACTGTGGACTATTTAACCTCTTCTGGCTATTCCACATTGCTGATGAATCAGGGTATAAAGCAGGGAAAAAAATAGTATCTGCCTCTTGCTATTTCCTAAAATCCATGCTGAGTTCTGAACAAGGCAACATCAGGGATGCATCCTGTAATACMAAGATGGTTCTTGTTTTCTTCTATTTGTTTCCTAATTACACCTAATGTTACAAATGTCGTTCTGCCCTCTGTTGGAGTTGAATAGTTAGACTCACCCCCACAGGCAACAGTTAATGTGCAATTTAACCTGCTGTGGTACAGAGCTATTTTTCCTCCCGTGAATTACTTACCAGTGACAAGTTCATTGGGCTTCCCATCAGGCCGTCACTGCCTGCAGCCTGTGCAGCTCTGGGCACTCAGATTTGTATCACACAGCCAGCCAAAACCACAGAGTGCCCGCACTTCCCACCCCTCCCAGCCAGCCCCTCCTCCTGTCAGGGCAGTCCTGAACCCAACCAACAGCCCGTGGTAACTCAGCAGAGCCCTCCTTTCCTGCAGGGATGAGACTGCTATTTCTACTCAGCCCTTCTCTTTCAAACCCTTGGAGTGAAGGGTATCAGTCCAATAGAAGACTTCTTTCTCTCTCCACAACTTACRGGCGTGAGGAAGCTTTAGTGAAAACTCTGGTTCTTTAGTTGGGTTTGTTTTTTTGCAGGCTTTTCTTTTCATTCTCCTTTACTTTTTTCTTTTCTCAACTTGACAAGTATACCTTACTTTTTTTCTCTAGGGGAGAAGTCTAGCCCTGGTGTGGATTACCAAGAGAGGCTGTGCAATCTCCATCAYGATGAATAGAGAATGATGTAGAGAAATTTCATAGGCATGTACCACAATTTCCAATTGCATTTAATCAAGAAAGTAAAGCAGCTTCCAAGGAAGGCACCTGGCAGCTGAATGCCAGAGTTGTTCTGGACAACTTTATGARAGATAAAAGTTTGCAGATGTTACACTGTGCACTGCCAAACCTTGAGSCGAACATTGACCTGAGCTTATCCTGCCAAGTTCCCAATGCTGCAAGAAGTTGCTTCTGGTTCAGCAGTGTATGGAATCTCCAAGACATCTGCTTGTAGGTGATCTGCTCTGCAACCTAAACCCTAGATAGCATGCAGTGCTCCTGGAGTATGATTTGGGAAGCACAACACTCATGGGCTAATTGCTCACCCATCTGGAGACCCTCAGAGCCTTCAGCAGTACCTGGCTCTTCCAAGAAATACYTGAGGCTTCAGAACAGGGAGTGCTGTACAGCCACACACCAGGCCCAGCTGCTGATCCAGCTTCAGATATYCTAACTTGCACGATGATTGTTCTTCTTCCCATCAGACCTCTGTGTGCCTGACTTCATCTCCAGGGAAAGTCTGTTAATCAAAGGTATTTATCTTCCTTCCCCACTGCTCGTTACAGGCAGATGACAACTTTTTAGGATGCTATCACTGAAACATCATTGTCTTTTACAAGTCTGAATCTTTACAATTCTTAATTTATCTCCAGGACATCAAAAATTCCACAAGCTCCTGAAATACTTAGACATTTACTGGTGKTGTGGAAACTTCAGCAATTAAAACAGCAACTACAATGTACTGAAGATTCCTGCTCTTTCAGATATCCTTGTCTTGCATCTGCCTAAAATGCTGTTTGAAAGGAAGATGACCTCCAATCGAAGAGATTTGGGAAGTCAAACCACACACTGACAAAGTCTAAGTAGAATCTCACATATGACAGTAGTTGTTGAAATCTGTGCTCATAGAAACTCCTTCTGGCCTTCGACTCTGTAATTTCTGGAATCTTAATGCGTGTTTCCTTCCTTAGACCCAGGAGACAAAGTGCATTACAACAGYGCCATGTGCTGCTCTCATTGGATGAGATAAAATGGCTCAGCACCCAGGTGGGTTTTGAAATCAGCCTGGGAAACATGAGGGAGTTCTGGCATCAGCAAGATCTGGTGCAGAAACAGCCTGAGCAGGTGTCCTCCCCCAYCCCAGTTCAGACCCCTTTGTGAACAGCCAGAGCTGTTTGTGAACAGCCTGAGCCCATGAGGCCGCTGCCAGTGACCCGAGCAAAGCCTTGTGCACACACCAGCCCTGGCCATGGGTTTGGCACCGCGCCTCTGCTCCCCGCGTCTCACTGACRCAGGAGCACTCTGGGTCCTCCTGAGAACTCAGCATTTGCTGAGCTTTTCTTACAGAAAAAGGTACTGAGCTCAGCTTTAAAGACCACAATGCAGGGCTGACTGAACTTTGCAGGCTTTGAATTGAGCATTTTGAAAATGGTGACCAGGTGAAATCCGCAGAGAAGGGTGGGACTGTGTAGACACCTGTGGAAAGCTCCTGACAGAGGAATATTCCCTGTACCCAAGGTTCCAACAGACACCTGTGGTTCAAGAGCTGCTTCACTKGGTGCCAGGTAGCAAAGTTCAGAAACCAAAGCACATAGATCCTGTGGCATTTTCAGATTTAAAAAAGCTGAAGCTGTATCATGTATCAAAGAGCACAAACCAGTTCTCCTGAGAACTTCTGAAGGCTAATCACAAGTATTGCACAAAATTAACATACAGTTCATCTTTGTATAAACCTCTTAACATTGTATAGCAACACCTGCATAGATGCATACTTCTGTCTTCTTGTGAGGAGCATCAAAATTTAGTTCTCTCAACAGAATGATTTTAGGTTTGGGTTTGTTTTTTTTTTACAGTCCTAGACTGGATATAATAGACTAATAAATCATTCCAGATTACTGGTTTTCCCCAGTAATTTCTATTTATATTCTACGGGGATACTTAAATGACTTGAAGTCCTGTATGTTTGCTTTTGCCTCACATTTGAAATTATACTTGAATAACCATTAGAAACTACATTAAATAAGAGGGAACTTGTATGATTATCTGGGCTAAAATAGCTACAAATTTGTTTTCACAAAAGCCTCAGTAAAGCTCTCACTGTAATCTAAGTTATCACAAAAACCCCATTGTTTTGCAACATGAAGCTCCATTCTGAAACTGGATATTTCAGATGCATGAATATACTCAGCACACAAATTGCAATCAGATTTTTCCACTAAAAAGAATTTCCTTATTAAAAATTTATAGCCAGGTTTTAAAAATAGTTAGAGCAGAGGAGACTACAAACAATAATTGTATCACTTCTATTTAATTTACCATGTTCAATTTCTGCTGCTAAAGTATAATTTCATTATAGCACTTCAACCTAGRTATTTTTAATTTGGGTAATATAGCTTTGCTTTAAAATTCCTTGTCAAATGAAGACAAAAATTTAAAATAYGAGCCAGCAAAATGACACCAGATGTTACACAGCAGTTTTATATAACACATTACTGAACTGCTTTTTAAGGCTCAGTAACCTGAACTTCAAGCTTTTGAACCCAAATTCATGCCTTTGCACAGARCTATGACACAAAGTGATCTTACTCCAAGACTTTCTTACGGTTTGTACTTCAATTCAATTCATAAATTCGTTAATTTATGAATTGAATAGGAATTTACTATAAGTTCAACACTAGATCAGAAAACTTGCCTGGATATTTTAAAACTTTTTTCCCCAGAAATGCTTCCACGAGATACATGTTTGGGTAAGAGGCCAACAATAAATCCATGAACAAAACCCAACAATTCCACAACTTCAACATCATTCCAAGAGGTGTTTGCAAGGCTCCTGAACGGTATCATTTGACAAAAACAACTCCTTCCTTCCCTTTCTCACTTCAAACTTCTGCAGTAATGCCTTCCACCTTGGTTTGCATGCCTTATGTACTGGAAACAGTGAGAAACAAAATAACTGTTGTTCTAGGACATAATCACAGGGTCAGCTTTACAGCTGGAATGACATCATTCCATCCACTTCACACCCCAGGTTAACCATCTTCCTCCCAACCTTTAAAAAACTAAATGCAGAGACACAACTAAAGCTTCTGTTTTAATACAGGAAATTTAAAGGATTCCTACATTAAGCAGTGTATCTGATACAATTCCTGACACTCCTTCTATTACTCTAAGCAGAGTCCTCTTTTAGATACCACCTGATTTTACTCAGCACAAGTTCAATGAACCTTCCTTTAAGTAACTTTGGTCCACCTAAGACAGAGCAGAATTCTGAAAATAGGTACTACTACCTGCACAACTCTTCATTATTTACCAATGTGGCTTTCCACACRTGGAGATAAAGTCTTTGGCATTTACCTCTCTAAAGCGATGACCTGAAGTTCAAGTTGCAGGTCAGGAGATGCGGAGATCCAGTCTGAAGGCAGCAGGTGATGGATGTGACACGTCTGCCTCTCAAGTGTCAGCCTCTGTCCAGAGCAGCTTCCTTTCCTCCCAGCAAGGCTGCTGTCCTCAGGGCTCCTTACAGCCCCCAGGGCTCCTCAGAGCCCCCASGGCTCCTTGCAGCCCCTGTGCATCACCAGAGCGCTGCTGTCTCACACAGWTGTATCCTACTGAGCATGGCTACCTGAGGCACAACCTGCAGCTGCAAATTCAGYTCAGTTTGCACAACTGGAATAAAGATCCTGTGGCATTAGCAAACAAATCGACCTTGGGTAAGGACTTCTAGCAGTTGCATTATTTATAATGGTTTCATTTTTATTTACAGGAAGACTATCTGAACCTACTGATGCTGCAAACATCTTCATAAATTACAATCCCTTAGATAGGGGCTCTTTAGGGCAAGTAAAAAAGACTATGTATGAAAGACTTCTGTTCCACACAGACCCAGTAGTGTCCTTTTCCCAAAGACAACATACTACACAGAGGAAGAGAAGCAGCAGTATCAAAAATTGCAGTGGCCTGGTTTTGAAAACACTTGACTAGTGGAATTCAGGGTAAATTCCAATCTCATTATCTTCAAAAACCCAATTAACAGGCCATCCAACAAGGGAAGGCTTGATGCAGAAGAATGGCAGTTATCCAAATCCTCTTTATCTTTTGAAGTCAAATTCACATTTTTGGTTTTTCCATGCCTTTTAAACTAGAAAAGTATCACATTCATGAAAAGAAACTTGACTGGAAAAGATATGTGGGCTTGCCTGGTTATAGCCCCAGCTAACCAAGTATACTCTGGCTTCTGTTTAGTGATGCCCAGAAAGGAAATATGAGATAAATCAGTGCCATAGGTATCAGACCACATCACTTTCTCCTATGCAAATCAAGCACTTCAAAACAGATTGAAAGGGAAATAATTTATGAGAAAGGCTTTGACTCCCAAATCTTCTGTAGAAGCTTCACAATTATCCTGTTAATCTGAAAATGCTGATGTCACCCCTAGGCATTCCACACAGTGCTTCCATTACGCAACTACTGACAAAAGAAGAGGAAATACACTTACCAGATTTTTTAAAAACATTTGCTTACATAAAGCTGCATTTGGCTCTTACAGCACCACACACTAATAACACACTGTTCCATGTTTCAAGCTCCAGTACCGCTCCCTTACAGCACAAAAAAGGTTACATTATGCTGCTGCTTGTTCCAAGTGGCAATGAGATGACACATCACATTCAACTCGTGTTACAGTTCATGAATTATTGCATATTGTACCCATAGCTACTTGTACCAATTAAGGAAAAATCCATGGGAAAAAATCCACCCTGAAATTAAAGCATCATTCACATTAATCAAGAAACAGAGCAACATTCGTGGCAATTTCCTCCCTTTTCATTTAACACCCCCCATGATGTGAAAAGTCTCACCATAAGAACTGTGCCATTTTCCCTCTGCTCTATCACATTTATGTTATTCTGACTACAGCTCTCCAGAGTTGTTACTGAAAGAYCAACTTGTGCAGAGAACTCCAGAATGCATCAAAAGATACCACACATCATATCCAGAAAATTTCCGGCCTTGACTGGTTTGACTGACCATAGCCTCAGGTCCAGGCACTTAATTTTTTTGTCCCAACACACAGGTGAAAAGCAAAGCACTACGTTCAGGATGCTCCTTTATCATTTCTTCATCCTTTTTTTGTTTCTTTTTTTTCTTTTAGCAATTTACCTGACACTGCCTTCTTTCTGCAATCACTCAGAGGAGTGTTTTATTGCATGTTAAAAGACAAGATATGTATTGAAAGTAGCAATTTTATTTGAGTTAAAATTATTTACAAAAACCCAAAGACATACTTCATGAAACTGGTACAAACTATTTTTCCTGCCGTTGGCTTTTGCTCCAAAGATCACAGCTGAGAAATACTGTATAAAATAAAAATAGGATTGGATTCAGAAAAGTACTCTACTGTTCTAATTTCCAATTGAGAGTATTTACACAAATATTTACAATGGAAAAAATGTTACTTTAAAACTTTAATTTGCAAGTTGACCTCAAGTACCCTTTAATGCAGAGTTATTTGAGGGTCTAACACACAAAAATGCACTGCAGTTCACAGGGTGATTTCTCCCCCCACCCTCAAAAAAAAAATCTGCATTTGTCAGTGCTTGACAATTAGTTACATTTAAAAAAAAACTGTTAAACACTGAGGTAAATCAATTCCCAAACAATTACCAGTGTAACAAAGAAAGGTAGTTGTCCCTGCTTTCCCCTATAATCATATTTGCATCTTCTTTTTTCTTGCCACCTCCCCACATGAAACTACATAATCAATTTGAAATCTCATTATAGATGTGAAAATCTCTAAAATCCAAAAATTAGATGGGCCAAATATTTAATAATTTTCTCCTGATGCAGAYCACTTACATATACCTTTTCCCTCTCTCTCAATACTCTTTTGGGTTTTTTTGAAGAAGGGGAACACAACCTCAAAAACTTTTCTAAGTTACACTGATACACTAAGTTTTAGAAGGTGATGAGAGAAAATGCAAAAAAAAAAAGACCAACATAAGATTTTTGCCGTTAATCAGTTACTTCCTTACAGAATTCCCAACAATCTGCATTATCAAAAATAGGAAGACATAGAAGGCAGCCACTGTATGTAAAAAATTTACAGCTGGCACTGATACAAAAGCACAAGTTCTTAACTTTATACACGGAGATAACACAAGATCTAAAAGCAGGTTAGATTTCCTGTTATTTCCCCCTCATTATACATAGAACTAATATTTTTATGGCTTCAAGTTTTACAAATTCAATGGAGTAAAATGATGTAACTACCTATACAGGTATTTAAAAATGTCAACGAAGCAGATCGCAGAACAGTCTGCAAATATTCAAGACCACCTTAATAAAAATACTTAATAATCAATTCCGTTGGTCTGAATAGTGAGTGCAAGAAAAAAATTGTTTAAAAAGTCATGTATTTTCTGGGATTCTTTGTTCCACTTAAGTCCTCAAACACAATGCTTTGCTGTGAACTAAACCTCAGACTGAACAAAATCTTAGCTATATCAGCAATTTAAGGCTTTGTGTTGTATGCATTTCAACTCTGTCATACTACAGAAGGATGAAATAGAAAGATTATGTCAGCTGGAAACAAAAATCCCCATTGGTGTTTTAGCTTCTTTAAAATTATTCCCCCTAAAGCATCCAAATTCATTGTATTCAACATTATAAAACACACCTTGAGTTCTTCCTTGAAACAAATTAAAACAGCGTTTCAAAGTTTTTGCTTATCAGAAGTGTAAACTACCCTGTGAGTGAATGTTTTTTAACACTTTTTTTCTTTCTTTATTTCATTTGTATTTTAACAGGGCACAGCTTTTTACAGTCACTATTCCTTTAGTGGATAACATACCCTCAATGGCTTTATGTGTTTATGGGTCTGCATGCTCTTGGAACTACAAAGCGTTATGGTCTAGCAGGTTACAGTATGTGGGCCATGGGAGTTTTAGAACTGAGAAATAGTTCAACAACCTAATTTCAATCAAAACAGTATAAAAAATAAACTATCCAATCCTCGCCTCTTTGGATTCCAACAAATTTTAAATATAGACAGTAGTTAAAATCACAAAAGTATTTAAAAATTTATATTTCATGATTTTGGAATCATCTAGTAATAAAAAAGCAGGAGCAAATTAAACTCAAATAGGAGCGGTGCTGCTGTCCAGAACTTCTTTATTAGAACATTTGTTTGATACCTCAGTAGCTAAGCTGCCTTTGCACCTGGCTGGCATGAAACAGTGGCTCAACAGTAAACAGCAGTTGCACTATCAGCAGCAAGTTTTTCCCCTTAAAACTTGTCACGAACAAAGCAAGAAAAAAGATAGGGAGGGTAAACCCTGCCAAAAATATTTAAATACTGCACTGCATCATAAACAGCAAGGTTTCTTTATTTACTTTCCTCAGAACCTTTTTCCCCTCATTTTTGATAGTTGCAGATTGATGTAGTAACTGTCTTTTGGAAAATGCTGAATGCATGGTTAAGAGACCAGGTAGCCTTAAAAATCCGAACACGAATGACACAGATGAATGCTCTTGGTATATCCTTCAAGGACTTCTTTCATGACTTCTTCTTTTGTCTAAGGGTAGCTCCAGCATTAGAGTGCCTGCAGCGGAAGTTAAGTATCTAGCAGTGTTCCAAGTATTCAATCACCCTAGAGATAGATTTCTGGCCTGTTGTTCCAACAGCACACTGGAAATGCAATAGAAAACACAAGTAACAAACAAGCATTTGTAGCACCTCCTTCAAATATCTGAGAGCTATTCTATTCTCAGAATTTTACTATTTACAATTATGCATCAGTAAAAGCAACTAGGTTCAGGCAGCTAATTCAGAAACATCTTCCTGGCCAATCGCAATAAAACGACAGACAAAACTATGACAGACAAATGGCCTTTCAGTATTAAAAAGAATTATCATCCTGTGCTCTTATGAAGACACAAACTGAAAAATGTTAWTGATGCTTCTAAAAAGGCATGAAATATTAACAGAAAACAAAACTACAAAAATATCTACAAATATCAATTTGAAATATGCATTACTTACAGTAAGGTTCATAAAACTGAGAAATTTTTTGAGCATTTCAGTCATTATCGAGAAGTCCCCTTCAGGTAAGTACTCCCTCACAGTAGTCACATTGATCTAAGAAATAAAACAATCTTGTCTTATTTGGGAAACATTTTTCTGACACAGAACTATAATGAGCTGCCTGTGAGATGCACTAAGACAAGTATATTCACAGGATAAAGATGGTTTCTGCTGCCATCTTTATGATTTAAGATTCTTTTAAGCAATACTCATATCTTCACTGTGTTCCTGTTTTTAGAAAACAATTGCTTAAAYAACTTTTTATTATTGGTTTGTTGAAGTTTTACAAAAATTAAAAAGGAAAAAAACCTCCAGACTATCAGACATTCCTAGGACCTGCAAGATTATCAAGCCACCAAATCACTCCCCTGATAGGRGGAGGCTCTCCCTTCACAACTGTGAAGGGCTGAGAACTACTGATCTCATTGGCAGTCTCACTCTGAACACTGAAACTGTTATGGACACTGATCAGTCCAAGGACACAGAGCAGCACCTTAAAGGCCATTTCTGCACCATGGTAAATTCAGACAAGCCTGAAGGCAGGTCTGAACTCATCTGCACATGAACACATTTGACAGGAGACTTTACTGAGTTCTCAGCCACTGGAGTTCCATATTTTTAACTTCAGCTTTCTATTACATATTTCCAAACTGACACAATTATTTTTATAATAGGAACAKACACAAGTTCATCTGAATTCAATGGAAGAAAAAGCTAAAGCAGACTGATAAAGAATAAATAAGTCTGATGGTAACTTGCTTACTAAAACTACTGAGAAGGAACAGGCTTAGCCAATTTTCCTCTGCCTTTCCAAAGCAAATTCTTTTGCTGGCTACAAGGAAGGGGAGAGAAGTAAAARAGGTCAAATATTCAATTCCAACTGTTTTTGATAAACACAGTGATGTTAAAAAAATTCATTTTGCCTGGAGTAATTCTGACAACCCTTCCCAAAGCTGTATACACCAGTGTAGCTTCACCAATGTATTGCTCACACTGGAGCCCAATTTAATAAACCCCTTCCCATACAGCAAATTATCACTTCATTAAACTTTATACTGGACTTAAGATCAACTTATTCCCTTACTGGACTCTCCTGGCAGAGACAGCCTAGAAGCAATGCTGTGTATGAGGCCACAATGCAGTCTTCCATGTGCTTCCCAGCATGCTGAAGAGCTGTAAAAGAGACAACAGTCTATTGTATTCCCCAAGCAGCTGGTATCTTTTACTGCTGCAAATACAATCCTTCATTATCACTTTCCAGAATGCTTTTTCCTCAAACAAAACGAGCTTTTGGACTGAGATTTCAGAGATCAGGAAACACCACACTTACTGACTCAGCAGCACATTGTTGACAAGAAAAATGGTCTTCATTTCGTTTCAACCCATTCTGCTGCACAGTATTTTGTCATTTGCCATTTCAATATGCAAACTGTATGCTGAATACCCCTAACTACTAATCCAAATGTTTCATGCGATACTATATGCCTCTAAAACTTCCCCCAAGTAGTTTATTACATTTTCTGCTGATGACTCAGCATTTTGGGAAAAACTACAAATAACTGCAGACACTACTTGGTGGAGCTACAAAAAGGAGCAAGGATATAAAACAAGCTTGGAGAAGGTAATATACCACACTTATTAACATAAGATGAAAACACTATTAAAAGTCATACACTGCATCTACTATTAGAAGATTAAACAAGAAGGAATGATGTTTCAAATCCATTTTCCAGAGACAAACTATCTAACAGGTCAGAGATACTCAAACTCCTGGAACAAACTACCAAAGATGCAGTACATCAATGCACTACACAGGCACTTGAGACACCACTGATGAAGGGAAAAGACAGACACAAAGCAGATGGGCACAGAAGAGGCAAATAGGGAGAGGAGGGGAAAAAACACCRACTCTTAAAGTAGCTTGAAACAAGAACCCTGGAAAACAAAATTAAGGCAGGTAACTTTCAAGGACTGTTCCAGAAGAATGAGGTCACAGTCTAAAAGCCATCCTTTCCAGAATATTTTGTACATACAGTGTCCCAAAAAGGTCTGATTTTTTTTTCTGTTTCTTTCGGGCTTTTCTTTTTTTTTTTTTAAGAAACAGGGTTCTCTTCTGAAACTTCAGATGTGAATGGCTCCTACTTATGCAGCAGTTTCACCTGGGATACACTGAGGAAATCTCAGCCCTAGAGACTGGATGTAGAAAGGAAGCAGAGGACAAGGAGGGATTTTATGTGATCACACTGTTCTTTGCCTTTTCCAAGCTCATCACAGCCAGACCACGTACCTTTATTGAGATCAAGTTCTTCATCATCTTCCTCCTTCTTATCCTTCTCCTCAGTACTGTCTGACTTCTCTGTGGAGACCCACTGGATCTCCCCACTTGTCTCCTGCCATTCCCCACTCTTATCATGCTGAGCAGTGGGAGCTTCTTTAATCAGCTCRTCCGTCTGGCTCTCGGCCAGCTGTGCCGCTCGCTCACACTCCAGGAACAGCTGATGTGGGGAATTCGAGGAGAATTTCCATTAGAAACTAAACMCTAAACACATTGACTTCATCCTTTTATTTCCTGTTCACAATTTACCCCTTAATACAATTAGCCTTCAATACTTTTTAACAATAGGCTTTTCTTCCTCAAAGGAAAATATAATCTGGCCCAACACCAGCGCTGTGCTCCACAGCACGATCTCCCTGCCTGGTGCTGAACCGCCTGACAGGCTCCTCTTGGGCATCCTAAAAGTTTAATCACTTTCCTTCAGACATGGCTGGAAGACTAAAASCTGTCATAATTTCCTGTCCATTTTTGTTCTCTACCACTTTTCCTTTTCTTTTTMTGCTAATTATTCCCTCTTGGCTTTCTTAGAGCAAAAATATGAAGAGTCATTTAAAATGACTTAGCAAAGGATGTGAATCAATCAGGAATCCCATATTAGACATTTACTTCTCATTAATTATTTCCCATATCATACAACCAGTTTTAAATATTGCTTTGCCAAGCTACATATATTAAGATATTTAATATTATTATTTTCACTGATTTGTCTGCTACTGGACAGTTATTTCACAAAGTTAAATACAACTGCTAAGAGCTTCCATAAAATTAACTCCACTGAAACAAGACATCCGTGATTTCCTTTCAATTTTTTAATTTTAGTTTGCATGGTGAAACTAATTTACCAAAATTATTGGTCGATTTATTTTATTTTAATAATTTWWAAAAATTTCTTAGTYTTACTGGTGGATTTCTTTTTTTCTTACAGTCAATAAAAGAATGCTATTTCACAGCCATAATAATTACATCTGTATTTTATTGCTTTTTATAAAGGATGATCTTGTTTTTTAATTTAAAGTCCCAAAAACATAGCACTTAAAAAAAAATTATGGAAGCAAAGTATGCAAGAGAAAAGTAGCTTACAGCTGTTTTAAAACAAAAGTCAAAGCAAATAATCCAGGAAGAATTAAACTAGAAGTAAGTGATACAGGACAAGAGTTTTACTGGATGTCTGTAAAGCACTGTCTTTTACTGGAAGCTGTTTCTGTAACAGACAGCACTGCAGAAGTCAGGSTTGTRAGCAGCAATCTTCCCCTACCTTGCTCCACTCCTCAAAATGCCAAACAGAAAAACTGACACATTTTCACTGCTGAGTTCTCCCTTCCTCCTGACAGTCTGATAATGAGAAACGGGAACTACTGCAGGACAAACACCTCTCACCTGCACTAAAGCCTGAACAGCATCAATCTGTCCAGTTATCTTCAGGCTTTCGTCTCCTTCGCCCGTACACAAGGAGTCAAAAGAACACGATGTCTCCATATTGACAAGGCAGTGCCTGTTCCGGGCACTGTACTCCACGAGATTGATCAACAGACCCAATCCCTGCAAAATTGGAGAGTCAAAAAGGATTACACACACTGCAAAAAAGATAATTTAGCAAAAARTCATCTATTTAGATAAACATCTGTCTTTATCTTTCTGAGAAYACACAACTTATTAAACAGTCTGACAGACATCAGGATTTAAAGACATACAAGATAGATCAGAGATCTCTGTACAGGAGAACTTTTATGCAGGAATGTCTCTCTTTCCAATTCTGAAAAAACATTTTGGGAGCTGAGAATTCCTTTACAGAGTTTAGGGATTCAGGTGTCCAACCCGAGCTTATGTTCATAAGAGATCCTTCATACACACAATTTCACTGTTGCTATCAGGCCACTCTGACCCATTTTATATAAGCTGAGGTAAATCTGACAAATCTTTTAACTCAAACAATTACATCAACCATATTTCCAAAACTGAAAAGATGTTTGAAAATTATTAATTCACACATACTTATTTAGCTAAACCTCTTTGTTCATCAAGCAGTGCACTTTTTCCCACCAAAGGGAAAAAACCCTCAAACGCACCAAATCCTTAGAAAAACTTCAAGTACCTCACTTTAGGTGTATATATGGTCACTGAAAACTGTAGGGGAAAGTATTCCTTAATGACGAGCCAGAGCAGCTCGATGAATAAGGAGGCAAATAATTTTCTGTTGATATGAGAAGCACAAGAACTTACCAGCACACGAATATCAAATCTCTGTTCTTGAGGTAGGAACTTGGGAACCTGAAGCACACAATTCATCGCTGTGCCTATCAGACCATCTTGTTCACCTGTTTTTGTACTACCCCATTCTGCAAACAAAGAGTTCAGAGGCTCAACAGTGAAAACTATTTACAATAGTTAAAACTATTCACATTTATAATGGTAAGCAGCCTAATAAAAACCTTTTGGCTCTAATGACAAACCAGCCCCTCTCAGCCCAAGCCCTCATCTGCAATTCCTCACCCAGCTTGCAAACACAAATTACTGAGGGCTGTAAGCAAACATATACCATGGATAACTGTTTTATAGCACTGGACTTGAAAAACTATCATCAATACAAAATATATTTACACTAATGGTTTATTTGACACCTCAGCACAGAATATGCAAAAACTTTGTTGTCTTACCATTATCATTTGTCAGGTTGAGCAAGACCCCAATGATGGCCCTCATACAGTCTTCCACAGCTTTACCCACGTGGTTAGTTACATTCTGGTGAGGCACAGACTTATTGTCYGGTAAACAGATACTGTCTTCAGCACGATTATATCGCTGGATTAACTCCTCACAATGCTGCAGCGCTCTGCGGGGAGATGGGGCAGAACAAAATTATCTTCACAACATACAGAGCATTCCACCTGTAGTCTTGTYTAACAGGGAAAAAAACCTGAAACAGAGCTTTACACAGAATTTTTCTGATAYCCAGTCTGTAAGGACGGATAATAAACTTATAATCTGCAAAATCTTTTATAAGCTCAACTGAAAATTGTGTAAACAAAAACCTGGAAATCTTAGGGCATTATCAACTTGGTATTTCAAGAGCAAGTTAATTTTCCTTCCCAGCTTCATCACATGATCTTACAAAAGATATCTCCTGTTCCTACAAACCCAGCCTCTCATATCCTCTGGCAAAACATGATTTTGACAGTGTTACCAGAATGTGCTCTTGTTCTCTTCTCAGAACTACTTCCATTCAGTAAGAAATGACACATGACTTCCCAGCAGTAATATCCTAATCTTGTAACACTAATGGACTACAGGCATGACTTTACTGCATAACATTAGTTTCATGTTAAACAACCACATTGATTTCAGTTATGAACAAAATCAGGAATGTCAAAAATATATGCTGGTTTAAGTAACAGATTAAACTGTGRTTTGCTTAATTTTAATTTAAAGAAATACTCCAAATATCTAACCTATAACCATGAAATAATGTTTCCAATGAGGTCTGCAGAGTCAAACTTTCAGCTTCATTTGTTCTGTTACAAAGAGCAATACAAGGGGCAGACAGGCTCTGCCAGCCAACTGAGACCTCACCCAGATTGATAAATGGGTTAGAGGTGTTTGTACAAGAATCTCTGCCAGGGAGAAATKCCAAGAACAAGATTTCACTATTTTAATCCTTAGTTACACTGTCAATTCTSCTATGCTCCATTCCAGTAAACACTTAAGTATAACAAAAGCATAATAAATAAATGTCACTTCACCCTCTTCTGTGCTCCTTCTTAGCAGAGCAGGAGCTGAATCTGCAGTCTGCAGCTTCTACAGACCCAACAGCAGCAGCTCTACACACAGTGCTCAGTACTGGTAGTACTGAGGTAATTGCCCAAATCCCCATCTACATGAACTTTACTCAGTGAAAAAGCAACAGTGGAAATTTTGGGGTTATTCACCCCTAGAATCCTCTGGTATAAAGCATTTCCTTTTTTACCCTATCRTGTGAGGTAATTTGCAAAACTGAGGTTTTTGGGGACTTTTTTCTTCAACTTACTTAGCTGAGGAGACTATGAGCTGAGAGTCTTTGTATGCTATCAGATAGCTCTGATTTTCTGGATTATGCACAGTTACCTAAGGAGAGAAGCAGAAAGTAGTATTAAAAATAAGAGAAAATGCTTCTTTTTCCCCTGAAAAAGAAGCATTCCCTTTYACTACTATTATACTTTATTCAGGTACACATTTCTTGGCTATTATCCAGTGTAAACTTTCACTTCACGTTTTTCAGTACTCCCTTGGAGTTTTCATCTCTAAATGACTGTGGCACTGAAGATAAAACCATCTTCCCTGATGAAGTACAGAAACCATCCAGCAGAATGTTTTGCCACAGCAGAACCCTGAATCCACACTTSGGACTACAGTATCCAGGTGTGTACAGAGAACACAATCATATATGTGGCATTTCAAGGACTTGACATCAAATCCACTTCTTAGAGCTTATKATGCATCCAACCATACCACACAAGGTTTTCCTTGATTTCCTTGACTGAAATTTGGAATCAATTTTCAGAAGCAACCGAAGTTCTTTTCTTGGACTTGCATGATTTGACATATTTTGAATTTTGTCMTCTCTCCCAAGTTTCYAGGGATCTTACTACATCACAAACASCCCTAAGTCCAAATTTGAATTTTCTAACACTAGACAAAGCTTTTCTACTCTTGCTTAGCAATTCCATCTATTGAATATAAAAGCAAAAAATGAATTTTTTTTTCTCACTGCTGAGAAGAAAGGTAAAGAGAATTTTCAAAACACCCTTCAACAATTGTTCATATTTCTCAGTTTTTAGCTTGCATTTACACTATCTTTAAGTCTGTCCTTCTATTTTAGTGAAGAAAACAAGCAACCACTGTAACTATTTGCCCTCTACTTTGGGTTTAAGGTGTTGAGCAAGATTCATTGACCTGTACTCTGATCCCAAATGTTTGCTGATGTGTGGAGATGTGTTGCTAGAACATAATAAGGCTCTTCTGCTTTCTTAGGGTATCACAACAGAAACAGGGTAACACCAGCAACAAACACCAAACTCAGCTGAAGGCATTACAGAGAAACACACACACACACACACCCACCATTCCTGTCAAGTCAACTCTACAAAAGTACCATGTATTTTGATTTTCTTACAAGTTCTCAAAGAAATATTCACCATCTGCATTTACACACTCAACTGATGATGACAGGACTCGTTTGCCCTTCAGGACAATTTTCTCTTTCAGCACTTGCCCAGCTGATGGCTGAAAGCAGCAACTCTTAACACTGATTTATTGCTTCTAAGAAAATACCACTTCTATAATCATCAATTATTACTAAACACACATTGGAGAGTCAAAACTCATGCCTCAAAAACAACATCCATAAACAGCAGCTTTTTGTAGGAAGTTAAGAAAAAGTATCATGTTATATTTAGTTATTTTTAACAAAAATAATCTTGGAATGCAGCACACACAGAATAGCAAATTAAATTTTCAAACATTACAGAAACACTGATAAGCATCACAAAGTTAGTACAGTCTATAAAAAGATAAAAAATCAACCTTATAGAGCTATAATGTGACTTTACACTGAAAGAAGTAAATCAGAACTGCWTAAGAAGCAGCTCTCAGAAATGCAAAGGATCTGCTCATACTCACACTTTCCAAGACCCGTAAACATCTCTCTGCACCCCATAAGGAAGCAACCAACTTCTCTTCGTTTTCATCACTGCTTAGGTGATCCACACATTCTTTAACTAAACACAAAAAGAAGTTGTTTTCCTCCATAAGTAAGAGGTCTCCAAAAGCCAGGTGTAYAAACTAAGCAGCTACCCAAGAGTTGTTATCAACCTCATTTTACACTTGGCACACCTCTAATGGCAGGAAATAATCATGAAGACRTGATCAGCACTCCAAAACTTTTCATTTCTCCAAGTAAATGAAAAAAAAAAACTTAAAACATGGCCTTTACAAGTTTTAGACTGTTGTTACAAATGACCTAACCATATATATTATTTTCTCCTGCTAATAAGTGTCTAGCACATGACTATGTTCTTTAACTCTAAGGGAGTCTTTTAGAAGAGGAATSAGACAGGACAAGCACACATTTCCCAGACTTTACAACTCTGAAACAGTAACTTGAAACTGTGTTCAAATTGAATAGTTCCATCTCTCCAGTCTTTTCTTTGTTCTCCCACTGCTTATTCAAGACCAAGCTTTATTCAGGTCAAGAATTCATTTCGAAATGTCCCTTTTCCTAGCTAGGAGATTCTGATCAAAACCACACTAACTGAGGCATATCTTTGAACCCTCCCTCACYGAATTTCTTCTTCAAGGGTTCACTTCCTTTGGTATATTTAGTTTAAAAATATCTGGTCTGAAAATAATTCTGGAAGACTATAAAGGAAATTCAACTATAGAATAAGGGTGCTGTACAGAGATATGCAACAGCATTCTGTTCAAGCTTAAGCCATTTTTATTCTCATAGGTTGTAATGCAACACTCTACATATTCTGTTTAACATGAAAACTACTTTCAATCCCACCTGAAACAGATTAAGATCACTAATATTTCTTAGTTACTTGATATTGAATTGTGTATTTTATTTTTAACACCGCTAAAAAAATACGTAATACTTCTATTTTTAACCACAGGAAACGAACACYACAAAAAGCAAATATTTTATTACAATTCAGTATTTTTTCATGCTGTCAAAGCAGTATCCCCACKATACCTTTATCTACAATATGATCCAGACCACCCAGAAGTCGCAGTTCTTCTTTAAACCAGTCCCCAGCTCGCTTTGAGGTGAGAGACAGTAACGTCTCCATTGCCAAATGCCCAGTCTGAAAGAGAGAGGTTCTGGAGTTAGTGAAATCATCAAATGCAGCTGTATCCAATATACCAAGCCATACAAATACACGTCACAGGAAAACCACAAAACCAAAAGTACTCTGAGAAGCACCACCAGAGGGAGCAAGAACAGACGGGAAAATATGCATATCTTTAAAAAATGACAATACTGATAAAAAAGATACTTTGCATTTTCAAATTTTATTTTATTAATAGYTTAGAAAACCCAAGCAGACTCCTGTCATTTGATTCTCTTGTTATCAAAATAAAGAAGTGGAGAAAGTAAATGGACAAATCAGCCAGGCAGTAAAAAAGTCAAGAAAATCCCCAGTGAGCACAGCTTCTCAATCTCAGATWCATGGGCTTTGCTGCTCACAGATCACATTTGCTTCCAATGTAGGTATCTTGTGGTTTTAATTTCAAACCTACAGATTAAAGCAATTAAACTGCACAACTGCAGTAAACCTTACTCTATTTACTGATATACTTTTTTGGAAAAAAGGAGGAACACATATATAAATTCAGCAACAGTAAAGGTAAGTTCACTCCCTGCAAATGGAAGCAGAACAGTACTTAACAGGCTTGAGCAAACACTCCATTGTCTAAGTATGAGCCMTCCCCCCACTCCCCAGCATCTCCAGCTGCTTTCCTCAGTTTCAAAATACTTGATTTCCAAGGAGGAAAAGAAAGYTGAAGATCAGATAAAGAAGAGTTAACACCCAAAGTTGTTTCTGGGTTGTAGGAGCAAGCCCTGCAGCACACTGTCACTATGAGCATAACAGTAACAGCATTTCCCCAGAGCAAATGGAAGAATCCTTGGGTCAGCAAGGGGTTGTGAGGATCAAGAGAACACAAGTAGCAGCAAATCTACAGTAGGTCAGTTAACCTTCTAATATCTACACCACAAAAGCTCAAAGGTCACACAATATTTAAAACACAGTGATTAGTTTTCTGTCATAGGGCAACAGGACTTGAAATAACCCTARAAGAATATAATCTGATATCTGTACACCCTTAATAAGGACACAAATTTTCTCATTTTTTAAATAAAACCAATGAAACCTCATAACTGTTTTGCTTTAGACTAAAGTAATCCATTAYATTCAAATTTTTGTCAATTACTACAAAATTTTAACACCAAAGGCCCAAAACATGGTTGCCTTAACATTTCAGCCTTATGCAGAGAATGAAAACCAGAATAAGCTCTTTCACCATCTGAAAACAGAAGTGACTCCTGAAGGCTTTTGTTCTGATGCAACAGTGAGGAGGCAGCTGCAAAAGCAGGAGCTGCAGAGGGCTGTGCTCACTGCCAGGTGAGGGCCACTTGCTGAGGGGAAGGTCAGGTTCTTCAGGTTTATCTTCTTCTAATGCAGCACAGCCAGACTGGAACAAATTCAACCTGCACACACCTCCTTCTTGGTTTYTGGGTTTATGTTTTTAACATAAATAGCCATCAAAAACCCAGAACCTTTGAATATTTAAAAATTAGTCCAGCCTCATTTCTAGACAGACACACAATGTTGTCTGTGGAAAGAGGGAGGTAAATTGATCACCTTCTCCTGATCTGTGTGGGATTCAAACAAACCAAGGTGTGACTGGTTAGGGACAAACTGGAGGTATAAAAACATCTGCTGCAATCCTCTTGTTTCTCACTGGGTATGTCTGAGTCTGAAAAAGCACAGAGCTTTTCYTCACCCCCAGAAGATTTGCAATTTTTTTTGCATTTTCTGCCTGTCACTTAGTACAAAACAGATTACTTATTGTATCTTATGACAGGGATCTACATGAAAGCAGCTTGATCTTCAACATATGAAGTTCATTATGGTCTCAACTTACCATTGCTACTATTTTAAACTGGAAGAGAACCTAATCATCTCATTTGGCTTGCAAATATTCTCTAAATACTATACAGTCTCTGCTTCTAGATGGTGCAGCTGGGAGGAAACCAGTTTCCATCTGTGAGGTACTACAATATTCAATGCATTTACAGCAACAGCTCAAAATAAATTTAAGAAATAGAGCTGCCTCAGGGAAAAACCCTCAAATAAAGCAGCTGAAACTGATGGCTGAGGACATTAATGCTCTTTACTCATGAACAACTTCCTCACAAGACAGAGACCCTTTTGATATATCCTCTCCTTTTAAAATCCATGTCTAAGAAAAAACAAGAACAGAATTACAGTTCATAAAAAAGCAACAGGCTAGATCAGATTATGAATATGAGAAAAGCTCAAGCAGGAGACAGTGGTCTTTGTGGCTGGATGCTTTAGCAATGAGGAACCTGCACCAGCTGTTCCATGCTTAATAAAGGGAGCTGTCTTGCATTTTATAGTGCAAGAGATATCCTGGCACTGACAAACTCTGCTATGTGAGCTGCCTTCAGTGCCAAAACAGCACTGAAACAAGACTCTGATTATACCAAATCCTAGCTGATCACCACCCAGAGAATAAATTTCCTTCTGTGGCGGTATTTTCAGACTGTAAACTAAAAATGCAGAATATAATCTCGTATCTTTCCTTCTCTGCAGATTTCTGAGTCCCGAAAGTTAATTCAAGCTCCCTACCAGCACCTTTTATGTCTTTGTATGAAACAAGCATAAAAATTGCAATCTGTATACCATTGTCACCACAACCTGATTACGAAAGTTAACAGTGACGTCRTGGATATTGTCTTCCTCACCCAAAATTTAGCTCTTGCTAAAGCTACAGAACAGTGGCTCTTCATATCAATTCAGCTCTCTGTTCCATAGCCARAATTTGGAGAGGAAACACCCCAAAAAAACTCTTCCGGAACTGACACAAAAGTCCCAAAAGCTACAGAATAAAGTRCCAGCTCAAAGAGGCACATCATCTTTTAGTCTAACTGAATATGGAACACAATCCTGACTGCAGATTACTGCCAGGAGTTGGAACATTACTTGCACAGACAAAGCTGTGAAAAGCTCACTTCATAAGCAATAAATCAGAAGCTTCTCCCACTGACTATAAGCATTACAGAAAAAATGGCAAAAAACCTAATAAGAATCTTGAAAACAATGTATTACAGGATGTCAAAAAATTAAGATCATGCTAACATCAACTATACTGAAATATGGCAAAAGCAAGACACATTACTTCTTTTTGTCATTTATGGCCACTCATCTAATCAATCTGTCAATCAATTCTTAAAATACACTCTTCTACAAAACCTTGCCAACTTAGCCTTTTTATTTTCTAAGCTAGCTTGATGATGGCATCCAATTTCTTTCTAAATAGAACCTAAACAGAGCCAGCTCACTCTGCTACAGATGAAGGTATTTTCATAAAGAAAAAGTATGTTTGAGAAAGGAAGGAAAAAAATTCATGCACATTCATGGTAAGCAACAGCACTGCTACCACACTTTGGGTAGGGAAAAATCAGCTTCTGCAGGTTATTTTTTTTGACTTTTTTTTTTTAATGTTAAAACCTGCACCACATTTTTAATTTAGCACACAATACTCTTACTCCCATGCACAAACCCCTGTTTGTGAAAGTACTTACAAAATTTAGGCAAAGAAATTGAGTCAATCTAAGTGTGGGCTTCAAACACAGTTATTGCTACTTGTTTGCAACTGCTCCCTGTAGCTACCCTTAGCAGGGGCAAACAGAAACTCAGGTGAAGAACATCCTAACTTTATCCTACTAATAACTTTTGGAAAAGGAAATTTCAAATTTGAAGAAAACACTTGCAGTGAAGTCAGGTAGACATAAAAGRTAGATGAGACAGCAGGAATCCTTTGCTGGGGATGTGAAATGAAGGATGATGCTTGCAAGTTCCATTTTATTAAGCATTCCACAACTGTGAAGGCTTTCCAATAAAAGCACGTTACCCACCGTRATGTTCTCGAGATCAAGATGTTTGTTGTGAACAGTCTCACAGAGTCTCCGAATTTTTTCCTTAATTTTATTCATGTCTTTTTCATTCAGCAGCTTGGCAGAGGAAGCATCTTGTTCCAATTCTAGAAGCCGTATCATCAGGTCTAGACTAGCTCTGTCTAAATCCATGTTCAAGCGATCTCTACTAAGGATGTACATTAGAGCTGCTGTACAAAGGGACAAATTCTTGAGTTGGGAGAGAAAGAAAAAAAAAAACAGTTAGCTTTTACTAACATTTTAGGCAGACCTTTCATTATTTTTAATAAACAAGCTGAAGATTCATAAAAGAAAATGCCTGACAGGCCCCAGTCTTAGCACTTGCATGAGTACCCACTGTTGAATGGAGACTCCTTCTGGCAAGTTACTAATGCATTCTCCTGATAAATAAAACTGAGACAGAGCACTCAATATACTTACAAAGCCCTAGTAGAAAAGCAAGGATTTCTATTTTTTAGAGACTCGATGCCGCAGACAGAGGAAGAAATAGTAACTCCAGTAACACAGTATTAGAGAAGAGACAATGGCAGGGGAACAAAATGAAACAGCTCAGGGTACATGGCAAGGGAGGTGAACATTCTGGTTTGAGAGGATAAACTGGTGACAGCACCAGAAAATCCAGAGATCATGGGGACACTGTCCGCAGAGAGGGAGTGCCTGAGGACATAAATCCTGATTCTGCCAAATGGGTCTGTCGGTTAATAGTTTATCCAAACTTTTCCAGCATTAACACATTTTCCTTCCAGGGGAATTCTGCTTTTCGGAAGTAGCCAGAGTGTAAACCTAAACCAGCTTCACTGTCCATCCCCATCAGCCCTTAACACGTGAATGTTATTAACTTGACTGCCCACAACTGGTGTAGAGGCACATCTGACTGGCTAAAGGACACTTGATTCTTCTTGAAGAAGGAATTAAATTGTACCTTCATGAGGCTCCAGAAAAGCCAAAGCAGAAGAYGACTGTCAGGAAGGGACAAGACAGCAGTGGAGTAAAGCCATCCATCCCTGGTGTCGAAGTACTGCACTTGCTCTGAGAGCACTGAGCTCCAAATTACAGTAAAGAGGAGAAATGTTCACCGGGAACAGAGGTGTGCTGGGCACAAAACTGTCAGAAACCCCTGTCAATAACTGGAGGAGTTGAGAGCTGGGGGGTGTGTGGGGCATGTGTGCTCTTTCTGAGTTCAACCCTCAGGAGTCAGTCATCATGCTGCATGCATCCATCACAATTGTTTCTGCTTAAGGTAAATTAAACATGGAAACAAACTAATTCAGGAATATAAATGTTGTACAGCTCAACAGGAAAGAGCAGAACTCTGTGTCATAGCAGATTAACATCRTGTTTAGAGTTCAGCCAACCACCAAAGCAATCATTATCTACTCTGTTTATTTTAGAAGTAAGTAATAATCATATCTGGTCATACTAAGCAGTATCAGCATTTCCAAGACAGGATTAGCCAGCTGACAGTCTATCAAAAGCTATGTCAAAACTCCTTCCTGTCTGAGTTAGGAAATCCTCAGGTGAATAAASACTTTAATCTAACCAACTACCAAAGATGCATTTGAACTGCTGAAGGAAGGAAGCAAGAGTTTCCAAATCTACATCTTTCATGAATACCTGAAGACAGGGTTGTTTAAAAAACCCCCAAGTCTCAGTTGTGAGCATCACCACCTCAGCCTTTTATCACTACTTCAGCCTTGCCAGATGTAAAGCAGAAAGCATCTATGTGACCTGTCTGCAGAAGGTCTACATTGTTTACCCTTGATTTTCAGTAACTTTCTCCCATAAGCCTTGCAATTTTATTGTTTTAATTACAGAAATTKTTTACTCTTAACTTACTTGCAGCTGGCTTAAACTGTACATGTCAGGTTCCTTGAAGAACTGGGTTCTTCCAGAATGGCAGYCATTAAAACAGGACACAGGAATGCACACATTCCAGAGGAACCAAAGGTTAGCTAATTATTGTTCAGCCAATGAGGGACTTCAACATCCATATATGAAGAACTATATTTTAATGACCAGCATTATCTAGGTGAGTTTCCTGGTTTAAAAAAAAATGCTGAAGGTCTCAAGAGAGTTTCTATCAACTACAAAGTATGCAGCCGTTCACAGAGGGAAAGTGCTGGATTTACAATCTGGGCTGCCAGTATTTAGGCACTTCAAGAAGTCAGAGAYTGTTCTTAGATCCTTTCTCAGAAAKGCTTTACAGAAACCCCAAAGTCTGGTAAGGGCAATTACACTCACTCTGGAAACATCTGTACCAAGCCCTTGCCTGTTCCAGATTCCCTTCTTTTCAACCCAACCAGCCTTCCATTATGAAGGGAGTAATGGTTCTTTCTCCCTCTGCATCAGCTCTGCCAACACTTCCCTTCAGACTGGCCACCCAGGTTTCAAGACACTTAAATGTGATCAGATTGCCAAGACATGATGCAGGAGGTTTAAGGCTGCTGGGAAAGCAAAAAGGCTGGACTGGCTCTGTGAAAAAAGAGCCAGGTTCCTGCCACAGCACATACACAGCAGACATTCAGGCCAGTAAGCCTCCAAATGCTGATGTGCAGCAGGAAAAAGATGATATAAAAGTAAGGACCTCAAATGTGAATGGTGCTTACAGCATGGAACAAATCTGCTTTAGCTTCATACCAGTGAAAAGGGCTTTAGAAAGCTGCTTTCTCCTAGTCCCTGTAGTCTTCATCTTGAATAAAACARTTCTACATTTTGCTCTGATCTTCTGTAAGTGTTTAACTACCTACACTGACTGAAAGCTATCTCATACCCTACCATACACAAAACTCTGAGTTTGGAATGAGGGGAAAATTGTTGCTACAATCCATATTTGATCAGTATTCTAAAAGATCAAAAAAACCCAACCAAAGAACCAAATCAATCATTCCAAATGCCACCCTCACAGATTGCAGAAGAAGTGATTTTTTCAGGTGAGCTTCCCCCATCTCATTCTACTCCTCAACATGCATAAAACACATTCTGCTTCCAAATAAATGTAGAGAAGAGAAAAAAGTACAATAAATAAAATTTGCTCTAGACATAAATTTCATGGCACATCTAACTATGGATTTGCACTCCATACTTCTTCAGAATTCAGGAAAACATCCTAGTTTGATCATACACTCCAGAAATGGCAGACCACTTACACCCACTCTCATCCTTGTCTTCTCTTGCTTGTTCTATTTATACTCCAGCTTGTGGGAACAGATGGTTATTTTCTAGGGTTCAGCACTACATATAATGCACTTTTATCTTTAAGTTATTCTCATGCTGAACACATTACAAAACCACATTTCTGTGCTTAACTACTGACAGCTATAATGCAAATATAGTTTTTATTTTAAAAATTAATAATGCTTCAAAGTCTTGACAGTGCACCACTGAAGAGACAAAGTCAATTAAAAACTTATGCTTAAACACAAGTCTACAAAAAATATGGTGGAACAAGTAATTTTCATGTTGTTATTTTTGGGCAAAGCTCTGTAAGATAGATGGCATTTTGTGTTCCCTGCTGGTTCAAGAAATGCCAACTGCCAGTATGCAACTGCTACTTTATACTCCTTATGGAAATGTTAAGAGTCCCCTGTGCACTCAGTCTATTCTATTGCATTAGAACAATGAATGCAGTATAAGTTCATAGTTGTTTCCATTAACAGTATCATTGTGGCAGTTTTCCCATCTTCAAAATACTTTAAGAAAATATTAACCAAATAACTGTGAATTTTTAGCTCAGTTCTTATTTATCTTACAGGGATTTGAGCCACGCATGCAAAGCTGAGTGTGATTTATTGTTCTTCAGTTACTTTGAACTGAGATTTAGTGGAGAAATTTCTATTYATTTGAAAAAAAATAAAGTATCAGTGAAAAAATTAGTGAAGATAAGGTAGTATAGACAGACAGTGAGCTTATCCAGAAATGTTAGTGTTGCAGCACATGCTGTCAGTAGCTAGGGCATACCCATTACCATTTACCAAGAGTAGTTTGATAAATCAGTAATTTCATAATACTGTAAAAGCTGTACCAAGAATGTACTGTAACGATATTCAAACATTACCTATCAWTTTTTTTCTTTGACAAAAGGGAGCATTTCATAAAATATACTGAAAATAGTGAACATAATCAATGCTTTTTGTTACTGCAGACTAATAATAGCATGCAATTTCCTTTTCAACTGCATGTGCTAGTTCTTTTGAAAATGAAGGAATAATGGTAACTGTTAAAAGACAGTCAAAAATACACCCAAGCAAGCTTGTACATTTTCCAGGGAACTGTAGTTGTCCTCTGCTGATCTCCTGCAACTCAGTGGTGGCAACTGTCCTAAATAGAGTGACTGTACTTCATTTATTTCTAGTATCACTTGGCACTATTTTGACAGCTCACAAAATAATGAACTCATTGAACCTGGTGCCTATGTTTCACAATTAGCCATTGCTAATTTTTGAGGGAGATGGAAAATAAGCTATTATTCTAAAACAGTTACTTAAACTACAGCTTTTTCCCCCCACCCACAGTAAGATGTCAAATGCCATCTCTGAARTGTCTATTTCTGGGGGTGCAAAGTTGTGTTCTGCATTGTATGCCATTCTTCTTAGAGCTATTACAGAAAATTATAAACCTGACTGATATACATAGCTACTATCCATTTCAAGTAAAATCTCATCTTTCCAGCTTTTGTAAAAATATCTCAAGGGATATCCCACAGAGGTAACATTGATAAGAAGGAAAACCAAACTGCTTCAGTTTAACTCTCAGGTCATGTTACCATAAATAAATGAAACTTACCTTTACTAGAATCCAACAGAACATTATATATGCTCAGGGAATCCTAAAACTCCAATTACAGCAGTGCTCAAGGAGACAAACACATGACATGAAAAAATCCCTACAACAGCTACAGAAGAGGTGGTAATTCCCCTACAAGCAAGTCTGGAGATGAGCACTGAGAGCCACCTCTAAATATAAAGAGGAAGGATTCCTTTCAAATGTATTTGAAAGAATTTACAATACAACAGTAAAACTCTGTAAAAGCTTAAGAGAATAAATAAAGTAGCAATCCAAAGCACAGTCCATTTTTAGAAAATCCCTATTTTTTTAAAAAAAAGAATTTCCAAACCCAGAAGCACATAAACAGTGGAATAAAGAATTTGTCAGTGGAACACAGGTGCTCTAATTTTTTATGCCACTAATGAGTSCTTCCTAAAATGGAGCCACTGATCACAGAGGCACCATTAGATACACTATACTATATCTATAAATATATATACATATAYACACACCAGCACACARTATACTGGATGCCTGACCTTGAACAAAATCCCCAGCCAGCAGAACAGGYATCACCAAACTTCAAAGAAATGCACAATGGATCCATACCTGATGGTGCTGGGAATCATCCAGAGTTTTGAACACCATGGCTACCATCCCGTGTGCCCTCAGATGCATTCGGAAGCTGGGCATGGCACACTTGGTCGCCAAGCTGATTACACTGGAGAGAATTAGCTGGGTTAGAACCACTGCAACGACCACACTTCACAAGAACAGCAGATAAGTCTTCAACACAAGACTGACAACGTGCCTCACACCTGGGTAAACTGTTGGAATGTTTCTTCTAAGATTTGTCTAAGGCAAGTTTGCAATTGGTGAACAGCGACTGGCGAGCAGTGTTTTATTCAAGTTGTTTATCAGCAACAAACTATGTCTGCTTTAGTTTAAGCTTGGCTAAAACCAGGATTTTAAAGGGCAGCCTGAATTTGCTTTTTAAAAAAAATAGCTGAAAATTTCCAATAGTAATTGAAAGTGAAGTGCTGTGGATTAAGCATGAAGCTGTGATTTAGAGACATGGGAGAGCTCATTATGGACCAAGACATCATGAGAAATTGTAAATGTGAGCTTCCATGGCTATYTAATGCTTATCTAATTAACTGACTAGTCTCACTTATGTCTAACATTACTTACATACAAAACTTCTTTTTATATTTATTGCTGCATTTATAATTGATGGAAACACTACAGATTTCAGAAAACATCTGACAAATGTATCAGTAATCACTGACCAGCATAAGTTCCTTTTAAAAATGGCATTTTTCCCCGAGCTTTCTCAGTAAGCTGCCTGCCATTTCTAGCACAGTGCAACATAACAATTGCTAAAAATACATTGCTTTTAAATGTGCACTAATGTGGGAGTGATTCTGCAATCAAGTCTTCCATGACTGCTGAGGAACCTGCCTCTAAGAAATTCACACAGTAAGGTGTTTAAAAGAACAAGGGGTCTTTCTGTCTGCAATCGCAACAGCACCAGTTAGAGCTTACCGACCTGTTTGAGTCTCTCACGTCTACTCCTATCCACACACATTGATTTCCTTTGCAAAAACACTTTTCTTTTAATGTATTAACTGAAAGAAAAGATTTTTTGTCGTGCTTATGTAAGTTACATTCCATTATATAAATTTGTGAAGGATTAGTTAAAAATCTGATTAATTTTGCCACATGAGCAAATAAGGAGCACTCGTATGAAAGTTATTCCTAAACTGCCATTATAWTAATTTATTCTTATTATAGTGTATAAACAAACTGGTGATAGAGTTCTCATACTTATATTCCAGCAACAACATTAATTGCTAATTTCTGAGGAACAAATAAATTTTCGAGTAGCTCTCTTAGAGGCATAGAAAGCTTTCTCCCAGCCACAGTCAAATCACAAAGCACTGCCATCATCCCTCTCTATGAATTCAAGCTTTTCTTTCTCTACTATTTTAGTTTAACTGAACAGAAAGGAAAATTTAGGTATATAAAAATATTATTGCATGGTTATTTTATTTAACATTATTACAATTACTTTCATGTCCAGGCAATTGACACCGGTATCAAGTCACAAACTTTTTCAAAGTAAGGTTWACATTTCTGATGCCAACTTTAAAATAATGTGTAACTTGAATATGAAGACTAGTCCAAGACCAGTTAAGGAACCTCCCAATTAATACTGAGGCTTCAGTCCTTTTAGTGGCTGCCAGTTATTTCTTAATAGAAGATAAAGAGGCAGCTGAAGTTAAACAACACCTCACTATTACCTCAGTTCAAGATTTTCATCAAACTCTGCAGTCTTAGGGATTTTATTTTAGAATTGAATTTGCATTAAAAACAGAACAGATATCACACACAAGATGCACTACATGAACAAGTTATCAGAAGGTATTTTTTTGATTTACAGCAAGGATAACAAGTGTGTCAAAGATGTCTCTTACTGCACAATTTACTATTTCAGCTTCATAGCCATACTGCTTATGATTATTCAAAATATACAATCTTTAATAATTATTTTCAAATTTTACTCTTCATGGCAGAAGTGCCAGGTAAATGTCCATGAAATTTTAAAGCATGGTCACTTCTCTAATGCATATTTAATTCAGTATCTCTTTCAAACACAGGTTCCATGTTTTGTATTAGATGTCTTACCTAAGGCAACGTGTGTTTAGGGGCTGATTGCTCTTCAATCCACTTAGCAAGTACTCAATATCATCTGTGAACTCTTGATTTTCACCAAATTCCACTACATCATTGAAGTGCTTTACATGCTGAACAACAGTGTATAACTGGAAAAGACAAATATTTTGACCTAAGTAAGTTGCTCTTGGGATTGATAATAATCTTAACAAGTACAGTTTAAAAATCTATTCAGTTTTAAGTGCAAG
Organism: Cardinalis cardinalis; assembly: GCA_014549065.1. Taxonomy (NCBI): domain Eukaryota; kingdom Metazoa; phylum Chordata; class Aves; order Passeriformes; family Cardinalidae; genus Cardinalis; species Cardinalis cardinalis. The sequence goes on from JACDOX010000017.1 coordinate 3,799,339, forward strand.
GAAACATTAAGATGTTAATAAAGGCCATTCAAAATATTATTTTAATAGGAAAGCCAAATTGTGTTTTGACACTGTTCCTTCAGTAGTTAGGATTACTAGTAATTCTTTATCTTAAAAATTTGTTAAGAATACTTACTTCTTTGTCTTCTTTCCTACATTTCAATGCAGTTACTATCTCTTGATAGGGCTGAGTAGGTATTGTCACAGTTTTTATCACTTTGGGAGGTGGTGCAGGAGCCTTAAAAACTCCATCATCTTTATGAATTGCCTCCTTTGAAGATAGCCTTACCTATTAATAAGAAAGTGCTAAAATGGGCAGATGTTTTGAGCATGAAAACATACACTAAATACATCAGGAAACAGTACAGGTGTGCAATCGTCAAACTCACATTTTGGGACTATTTAGTCCTTGCCTTGCACTACCAAGATGTACGTACTTAAGCTGTGTGACAATGCGTCTACTCTTAAACACAAAAAAAAAACCAAAACATTTCCAAGTATCAGGAAAGCTCCAGAATTCCAGCATAACATGGAATTCTGAAACTAAAACCAGTGGAAGAATAAAATGTCCTTTGTATTGGTTCCTTAAGCTTCAGGGTAAGTAAAGCAACCAAATTCAGTGTTTATTTGTTTCTTTTTGACGTCTCTGACCCCTCTGCGCTGCAGCTCCAGGGATGCCCGGGCTGGTTGCCCTATGAAGCCCTGAGGAAGCAGCTGGCTCTGGATGGGAGCAGAGCCCTGAGCCAGCCCAGCCTGGCCTGCAGAGCTCTGTGCCAGCTGCTCGGGCCCTGCCTGCCACAGGACACTGCACTGCTGCCCAACCCTCCAGCCTCACACTCCAAACTCCACCTGGGCTGGAGCAGGAGAATTCCAGTACTCATTGTGCAGTAGCACAACAAAAGCCACAGAGAGCCTTGAGAGGCCTCAAATCAGGTAGAACACACTCTTAGAATTCTCTTATTTATGCTGTTAAATATTTTGGTAGCATATCATGGCATAAAATACAGCAGAACCCGTTCTACAGGGAGGAGAGAACTTGATGTTAGGTCTAGAATAACTACTGACAGGTTTCCAGACAACTCCAGCAAGTATTACAGGTTTCTCCTCAACTTACTTGGCTGTATTAGTTTGAGGCTACTACAAGCTGMAGTGCAGCTTATCTTCAGATTACTTCTTTGGCACAAAATCTAATATGAAGACAAACTACGGGAAACAAGGCATATGGAAAAAGACCTCCAAATGCCAAATTCTAAATGCACAAGTGCCAATTCCAATGGGCATTTACTCACCCTCAATCTCTCAGTACCATCATGTACTTAGCTTTCTTACACAAAAATGAGAGTATTTTAGAAATGTGGCTAAAAAAATAAAACTAACATGTAGGCATAGAGGATGCATGACCTTTTACTCCAGGGGAGAGCTGGAGAGAAAGCCTTCTTGTGCATTGTACATTGACAGACAAAATTAAAATAAAAGCCAAAAGAAGTTGCCATATTATTGAAGTATTCTTTACATTCTGCCTCTATCAGGGTGGCATTTCAGTATTCACTCACTTAAGCACCAGTGGCGAAATGGTAAATAAACCACCCTGAAAAACCGGTTTAGAGCACATACTGGAGCACTGATCTTATCAGTCTGTGAACACAGGAGAGCCACTGAAGGATCTCATCCAAGTCTTGGTTAATGGCTGCCCCTTCAAAGCAAACTCCAAGGGCACTTGGAGAGGCCCTAAGAGAGTACTTGGCATAAGCAGTTTGCATGCTGGAAGTTTCTCACCATAAACCTGAGACAGAGTTCTCCCAACCTTCAGGTGAGAAATTTCTACAGAAACTAAAGAGGCAGGATCATATGTGCAGGAACCACCACTGAACATTTGGCTCAAGGCTCTTTTACCTTGTAACTTTGAAGTATTACACACATGTAAATCATGGTTAAAAACCATGTCTGAAGCAACTTCAGACGTACATCATAACATGAGCAGCACATACAAATTCCCATCAGTGGTTTGTTCAGCCAAACCTCTACCACATTCCTGAATTAATATTCTGATGGTTCCAGGTACAAAGTGGAAGTCTGACAGAAGACAAAAGTGACTGTCTGAATGAATGAAACAGACRTTTCCCTAACTTGAAAAAGCCATATCCAAAGTCTGTCTGACAAGACTCACACAAAATCTGCCCTTAAGTCAGCTATCAGAGTTCTTMACAAAAAACAGCACCAAGACATTCAGTAAGCAACAAAACCTTCACTTCAAAGGTGCATAATTTAAATTGAGAAAGGGGTTTAGTAAAAACCTAGGGCTGAAATTTCTGCTCTCTCCTCAGACTCTAGTGGAAATGACTGTTTTCAACTCAGTTATCTGAATTTTCCAGGCAGTGCAGTTAACATCCAAAGAAGGCTGTTCAGAACACTGTGAGGAGGCAACCAGAAACAACTACAAATCAAAGAGGAAGACATACCAGAACACCACAAACGGAGGTAGAATAAAAAAAAAGGAAGGAAAAAGCAACAACAACAACAAAAAAAACCCAAAAAACCAAAAAACCAAAACAACAAACAAAATCAAAAGAAAGAAAGAAACAAAAGTAAACAACTACAAACTGGTGACAACAACAAAAGCTGAAGACTTAGCACCGCAAGAATATCTACTTTCTTATTTTCTGTTCTCAGGCCAGTCGTATCAGCAAGGCACCAAATGAAATYACACTTATTGACAATATACAGTGCTCTATTATCATAATCAGTAACAACTTCTGCAATATAAGCTGAAGACCCTGGATTCTCAGAGTCTCAAAAGAATTAAAAAACAATTACTTGGAGTCTCAAAACAACCACTTACTTTTGGACAAACAACTTCAAGAGYTGTTTTCACTCTTGGTGTACTTTTGATATCCAAAATGTTGGTATTAGTATTTCTGACTGCACACAGAAAATGGTGTTTCTTTCACAGTATCTAAAGACTCAAGTCAGCCTTCAGCACTATTCCATTAGAAAGGAAAGATAAATGATAAGGCTCTTTTTAAGTTTTTCCTTTCTCATCAGCAATTTGCTGACTTCTGTGTTCATTAGTAAGTTAATCCTGGGAGTTCTCTCAGGAAATGGAATGGAGCCCATTATTAGAAAGCTTAACTTCAGCACTGAGGAACATAACTTGAAGTATTTTTTTGTAACTATACTGAAGCTATATGAAAGATYCTATTCTACAGTACTTCCACTAACAATTTCCTTTCTATCAAATTCCAATGGCTCACATCACAAAGTGGACCTCATTCTGAATTACTGTGACATTACCAGATAGCAAGAACTTGCGTTTAAAAAAATAAAAAAAAATTTAAAAATCAGTGAATCCGAAGAAGAGATTTAGTAAACTTGAGAAAAAAAMCAACAGTCTACTTACTGGGACACTAGGAGTTTTCAAAGCTGGTGGTGCTGGCAGAGCCTCTGATTCTGGCTGGTTCCAGTGTCTAGCATTATACACTGCTTTTGTGGGAGACTAAAGATAAAAAATAAAAAGTTATTTTTTAAGTAAATTACMAGTAGTCACTATACACTTCAAAATTACTGCAGGAATACTGTAGCCAAACAAGGAAAACAAGTCCCATTTTCCCTGCTGAATTCCCAGCAGCACAAGTTCTCAATATSCCATGTACTGGAAAATCAGAGGGACTTTGAAGCCTCTGATGGTTTTAAAGACATATGGACCCACTCAAATGGCAAAAGACATGATATGTATGTATTTAAATAATTTTTTTAGTTGTCTCATCTCAAACTTATTCAAAGGCAAAAGGTCTGCAACCTTCCTATAGACAAAAACTGACAGCTCAGGGAAAAAAACATGTTAGCAAACATCATGTCAATAGAAATATGACTGGTTTAAAAACAAAAATGCAGAACTCATACAGACTTTGATGCTAGGAGGAAGAAAAACACTCAAACCAAATGCCTTAATCTATATTAATAAATTAAGAAGTCTTTTTTTAGTCTTGCTCAAAACTGTGTCAAGGCAAATCAAAATGCATCAAAATTTACTGTCCTTGAATTTTTGGGAAACATAACATACTCCTTAGAGGAAGCAAAGACAGAATTCTATTACTAGCATTCACATTTACCAACCTACTTGCACGAYATTGTTCTAGACCAATACAGCATTACAATTTTCACCATTTCCCACCATGTCACGCATCAAGTAAACTGAGTAAGGACCTGCTTCCTCACAGCAGTTACACAGCATTTTGAACGTGAAAAAATAATTTCAAATAAACATTTYCTGTCAAAATATAACGTATTACCTATTTAACAGTTAATACATTATATGGGCAATACATTATAGGGGCTACACGTGGCAAGCCTTWGGACCAGCCAGGGACTGAGCACCACTCCACACAGTGCAACAAGGTTCTAGCATGCCAAAAGCTAGAAAGGCAATTCCCTAAGTCAAGGGTTTCTGTATTATTGCAGAGTAAAACCCTCCTGTGCTGCATCCTTCCATTCTTYACAAGACAAAGCCCAACTGAACAAAACTTCAAGGAATATTAGCAGGATTAAAGCCTCAGYTATGGGTTTTTAGAGCCCCAAAGCMTGAAACCATTCCAGTCTCCAGACAAGAAAAAAGCCTCTTTCCCCCCTTGAGTGTGCTTTTGTGTGGTCATGAGAAATTTGGATTGTTAAATTATGTTCCTAAAGCAGTGCTCATGCACCATTCATCAACATGTAWACCGTAGTTATCATCTTAAGTTTCATCAGTTTTGCAAGGCAGCTCTTTTAGACAGTGTCTGGTTCAGCTCACTGAGAAACCAGTTTCACATTCAGGATACTTCAGTTACAAGAGGTCATCTGGGCCCACAAATAGGAAGAAAGTGTCATATGGATCCCKATTTGAAAAAAGGTTAGAAAATGGTCCAGATGTTAACTCTCTTTTCTCCTATACCTTTCCAAGCAGCAAATATTTACCTGGAATCTGACTMAGGGTCTGCAGTGAACAAAGGAAAGGCAATTTACAAACAAAGATTTATTTTTTTTTTAACCAAGAAAGATGTCTGCAATGGAAAAGAACCACTGAGTGTTTCTGTTTCTTGAATTGCTCCACACTTCATTTAGTGCATATTTAAGACTGGCAAGAGAGGGTGCCCTATCCTGGTATGCAGGGTAATACAAGGAAGCAACACGCTCTGCTAAGTAACACACATGGTACAGCATTTTCCAGAATTAGACTGGTTTGGAGTGAAATTCCCTGCCTGTGCCCCACCTGTGTGCTCCTTTTCCTTCAGGCCTTGTGCTCCACCAGGAGCCAAAGAGAGYCCCTGGCAGGCACAGGGGGAGCAGAGCCAGGCTGGGTTTGAGTCTGTCCTGGCAAGGCAGCAGCTGGGCCGGTCCCTTTGCTGACCACACCACAGAAGCACCCACAGCCTCCTTGGCTTTTCCAAATCCAGCACCTCTGCTGTGCACACACACGCAGGGCAAGGAGGCCCAGCCCACAGGAAGCACATTCAGTGCTKGGGAGGGAGTTAAACAAAGTACACAAGCAGCTGTGGAGTGCAACCAGAAGGGCCACACAGCACTAGCGTGTCCTCCTCAGCAGAGAGCAACAGCTGATGCGTAGGAAAGGGTTCAGCAGGGCAAACAGATAAAAGCAAATTCCTTCTAAATACCCAGGGCTCACAGGCTTCCAAAGATGGTATGCTTTTTGTTTAACAGTCAAAAATGGGCTTTTCTTCTCCCATCTCCCTTAATTCCATACTAAATCAAAAGCTAGGGCATCCCAAAGTGTTTTGTGGCATGGCAGTTTACAACTTAACCATTACTAGTGCAATAGAGGAAAAAGGCTACATTTTACATAAGAAAACAAGCAATGCCACCAATAAATGCTTGTTCTAAGAAACGAGGACATCTGCATTTAATAGCTCTCTTGTAACAGCGCCTGAAGTGCAGCTGGAAATAGTAATCCTTAAAATCTCAAATACCTATGGAAGGGTAGTTTTAGTGACCATTCCTTGTAGGATCTTCCACTTCAAATCAGAAAAGATCTAAACAAGTGATTGGCCTGTGATTCCATACCTTCCCAGCAGTATTTCCTTAGACACCCTGTCACTTGCTAGCTGGTCAGTCTCACACTGCCTGCAGACAGCTGGTCCTTTAGAACACACCTGCAAATATCCAACACCACTTTCCAAAGAAATACGCTCTAATCAGCTCTAACACATTAGGCAGAGGCTTTAGAGACTCTCTCACAACTCAGGTGGACTTCAACATAGCAAATACATCCCTCCTTTCCAACTAAACCTCTTAAAGCAACCTTCCCATTTTCCCTTGCAGCACAGTTASGATGAATTTCCAGATCAAGTGCAAAGAAACTGCACCAATACCGATCAAGCAGCAAGCACTGTGTGGACTTGCTCTGCATTGCTGTGTGACAGAACTGAAGCCAGGAAAAGTATCAAAGATCAAATGAATGCTAGTGAAGAAATACTTTTCAGAAGGGCTTGATCACAAAAGCAAAGAGGTTGGTTTTGGGGTGTTTTTTTAAAAGGCAACTCAAATGCTTGCGGTAACAAGCYTCCCTGAACAAGCAACACTGATATTTAAGCAGCAATAATTCAAGAAACACTCCCTTAAAGACAAGATAACCTTGCAATTATTCAAATAACACAGACTTTTCTTTAATAATTCCTTCTCTCAAAACTAACTTGGAAYAGATGCAAGTGGAAGTACATAATTCCTTTGAATTCTGTGTTCTTAAGGCAAATAAGTTCTGCAATATTAATCAGCTGTAAGAGCTTCTGCTGAATAGCAGAGGAGTTTCCTTTTTCCATACACCTAGAACTGACAGCTGCTCACACAGAGACACATGTCTGAAAGACTGCAAATATTCCAGGGTGGGCATAAGGCATATGGTACTGTGGGACTCTGCATGTGGTTCTGGGGGGGTGAGTGCAGATACAAAACCAGGACTAATGCCAGGGATTTTACAAAATGCACAGAGCTGTCTCTCTTGTAAGAACATCTCCAAATGGCATTATCTATGGGTCATGCTTAACCTCCCATTCCTGAAAGCCTCAAAGCTGAAATTTTCAAGAGCTGGCACTATGCACATACTGATGCAGCACTGCCTGCCATTCATAGATGTCAGAATTGCAGAAAATAAGAGCCAGGGACACGAGTCACACAGAAAATACCAGCAAAACAAGGAAGAGCATCTATTTGCAGGCAAGACTGCTTTCCAAGGTAAAAGACAATGGCAAAAGAAAACTCAACAACACTTTCAGCAGATATCCTGATAAATGAATTATTTATATCTGAAATGCATTCAGTAACACTGTATGCCAGATGCTTGTCAAAACTACAAGTTAAAAAAACCCCAGTAAACAAAATATGAGCCATCACTCTGTATTCATCATCATTAAGAGTACTATCCTGTCCTGCATGTCTCACTTTGAACAGGAAAAAGGTAACAAGCATGTTATGCAGCACAGAAATATTCATAATGGACTGTTTCTTCTGAAAAGRGAAAGGAATGAACATCACTCAGAGCAATGAAAAAGGAATCACACCTCAAAACAGGAAGATGGAATATCAATTCAGCACAAGCTGAGCCATGCTAGAGAACAGAAAAAAAGTTAATTTGGACTTCAGAGAAGACAGCAGTCTCCAACAGCAGTTTAAAACCAGCACCAAGCTGATTTTGCAAAAATCTGAACTRCATCTCTATTACTTGGATCATCTCCATTACTTGGATCAAAGTAGCAGATTAGTGCCAATAAACCACTGCCATGGATCACTTAATTGTGAGGTGCTATTCCATTTAAACAAAAAGACATAATGCACACACGTAGCCAGACAACTACAAGCTGTTAGTCAGACAAAGTTTAACASTATTAGACAGCACAAGGAGCAAGGGAAAAAATGTCACTGAAGCTTTTTTTGCATCAAACTTCTGAAGATTTGCAAAATGCTTCTTCTTCCTTAAAGCTCAGGAGGAGGCCCATAGGGCACAACAAGATGATGGGTCCAACACCCAAGTGAAGTATGAAAACAGAACTTAAGAAACAGGACAATCTAATAAATTAGATTCATTAACAGAAATAGCCAATGATGTTCTTCATGCTGCTTATGCTGAGGGTATTCAAAGGTCAGCTCAGAAGCCATATACTTATCACTATTTTGGCCTGAAACCTTCAATAAGTCTAATTAAAAGGGACAGGGTACAATAGTTTAGACGTATCACCACAATACTGGAAACRAAATGCTTTGCTCAAGAGAAAAGAAAAACCTGCAGTTCAAGGAACACCCTGGCACAAGCACTTCCCAGCACAAACTGCTCACAAAAATTTTCTGCTCTCTTGGTTGTGAAAGGCAGAGAGAAGCAGGCCAACACAGACATACGTCCCCCTCCCCTCCTCCTGTAAATCCTAATCCAYCCAAAGTGTATCAATCTACCAAGAGGAAAGCCTTACGAAATAGTGACTGCAATGAAGTTCCAGAGGTGATACAGCTGAGGTGTGCATACACCCCCAGAAACGTTTCCATTCGGATCAGTAAAAAACACTGTTCAAATAAATGTCCCAGATGCACTCAGTTCCAGCTCTGGGGTTTGCATCACTGAGTCTGAGGATGCTGACCTGACGACCTCCCGGTGCCATCAGACTTCAGCTGCACCTCCAGAGAGCACCTACYTCCTGCCACCTGTTACCAGGCACTGCCTACATCAGGTATAACAAAGSCAATTCAAAGGAAAAGCTTTGAAATGGGTCTAACAAGGACACTGGGCTCTCAACATCACCAGTTTTCCCCTCAGGACATGCTCGCATCTCATGGTGCAATTACTGAATGCACATCAAGTCTCAGACAGAGCTGAGTGAACCAGCCATGCTCACACAGTACACAGGAGCTGTGAAGACAATTTTGCATATTCATCATCTGCATATAAATCAAGTTCCCACTAGCAAATTWAACTGGTGTATTTTAATTCCTTTGAGAACTTTTCCCATTTTAGAACTTCCTACAGGAGACCTTGTGCAATGTAACATTTATCCTACACGACTATCCTGCATTGCCAATTTACTAAAACATTAAGTTAATTATTGGAACTATAAAACTGATGTGTCTGTGGTTTTTTTGCAGGGAATATGAGGATGCAAGAAAGAATCTAGTTTGAAAAATACTTTAATCAATCTTTGCTTCTAGCCTCARAGCTAATACCAATAGGAACTGGAAGTACAAAATGCTACGTTTCCACCGTGACATTAAACATTTTCCATTCAACTTGATTTTTCTACTTCCTGAAAAGTCTAAGYACGCACAGGAGGAGAAGGATTTCCATGCTTATTTTTCCTTTGYTCCTCTTGCCTCTATGAGGACTTAGCATCTTATGTTCACTTTGCATCCCTACCCTTCTCAGACAAAGCTGCTAATATTTCTGTTGACACCACCTAGAAAAGAGGCATTTCCAAGAATGCTGCTCCCACAGTTCTACCCAACAGCTGCATACGGAGGACACTTGAGGAAGCACTTTTACCAGGTGGAAGGATCCCAGCTTAGCATTTACCACAACACCCTCTTCACCATGGTTTAATATGAAGGAGTGAGAAGAAAATTTTTATCAGCATCAAATTATTATCTTGAAGTGAGAAGACCAAATCCTGACATTTGCTTTCAATCCAGGATGGCTTTGAGGTGCTAAATCCCAACTCAATTCAGCAAAATTACAGCAGCTACCTCACTCTTCAATTTAGGTGACTAATCTAAAAACCTGCCAGTCCTGACTAGCATCCTGCTTACCAGCTTACACATTAAGAATTGGTTTTGGTCTATTTACATTAATAATAATAAAAAAGTCCCTAAATGGTAAGCACTTGGAAGTCAGTATTAAATAAATATGCTTACAGAAGAATTTGGTTTTGCAAATGTTAGGTGAAATAATAGTGTCAGTATGAAGCTTTGGTTTCTAACAAATCAGCTATTGAACAGATTTATTCTCACCTTTTACAATATTTTTAAAATTTATTTTTATTCCAGCAATATATCAAAGTTCCTTACAACAGACAAGCTGATTGTAACTGGCTGGCACTTACAACAGCTCATCTCTYGTTTATCATTTCAACAAAATGTATTTGGACAAAAAAATCCCCACAAAAACCACTTCAGTTCAGGACTGGGGAGCCAATCTGCCAGAAGCACCAACCAGCAAATGAAAGGAATGCACTGCAGAAGCAGCAACAGGCAGTCACAGGTTGTCAGCTCTGCCCAGCAATGTTTGTCAGCCTGCTGAAAGACAGAYTGGGCTTAGTACAGAATATTTAAATTGCCCAAATTCAGCTTGACTCCTCAATGGAGTCAAAACAGCTTATGCCAACTAATAATCTTTCCTCTTAAATACAAGCAATTTTGACTTTCTAAATTAGGATGCAAAGAACAGTTCAATGTGCACAGTTACCAGCAGTTTATGATCACTGGAAAAAAAGCTTTATTATAACTGTTCATCCTTAGGGTAGGACACACTTTAACTAAAGGTTATGCAAGATGAAGACAAGCAGTTTTTTTTAAAATGAGTCCTGACCAGTGTACTCTGATCCTACCATTATATGGATAAAATGGGCTATGACTGATAGCAAAACTTTTGAATTATGATTCCTTTGCTGCTTTTTCAGAACTAKTTCTTTGAAATAAGCTATGGAAAAGTAATTAGGCAAAATCACATAGGTTTGTGCACTTAAGACAGACTAACATTCACATACTCTAAAACTTAATTTTTAAGGGACAAAGAAAAATCTTTAAAAATCTGATTTGGGGAAATGCTGATTCGTTTGCAGGCCAGCAAAAAGAAACGTTACTCGCAGGATGCCTTTGATAAACATCTGCTGCACAGTACAACASAAGCTAAGTGGAAAACTACAGACCACAGTGCAGCCTAGTTTCTGTCCCCTCCCACACACACGTCACTGTCACATTAGCCCTCAGATTACACAGCCAGCCCAGAGCGGGCACGGGTTCGTACTTCTCCAATTTCAAAATACTTTCAAAGACGAGGGATAAGCTTTTCATTTTGGACTTCTAGTTTACTTAGACCCAGCATTTGTTTCTAACTGGTATTTATAGCTCCTTCCAGTCAGCATGAAAACACCAGCGAAGAAAGCTCCCATCAAACTGCAAAAGATCTCTTATACCCTTAAAACATGTGTTACAACAAATGCTAGCCGAAATAAAGGCTCACACCTAAGTTTTTTTTCAGGTATTGAATGTTTCTGACAGTGCCTAACCTTATAACAGCAGTACTTTTATTTCCATTAAGAAATTGACCTCCTCATGGAAAACAACCTGGCTATAGGAAAATAAAGATGCACTTCAATAATGAACTAAGGACTAGTTGCAGATCAGACTGAAATAACACAGAAGAAAAAAAGAAAAYTTCTTCCTGGTTCAGCACTTGGCAACTGGAACTAAGTGCTCTTTTCACAGTATTCATTTAACATGTCCTTCCAACTTACCTGTCCAAAGACCACACTCRGAAATCTTGCACACATTCCTGTACTTCATTGGGTACAGAAGTTATTCCTAAAACTTGACTAAAATATGAAAAGCAGTAGTCCCAGGGTMAGGACTGGCTCAAGTTTTCCTCTTGGATACAAGGTTAAGCAGCAGTCTGTTGGCTAAGCCATGTCTGAATTCAGCCATGCTTTCATTCACATATTCAACACTTCTGTCATGACTAACCCTGCTAACAYCACTTGATCAAAGTGCTGCACGGAATCCTGCTAACACTGCTGGGTTTAGTGAGCATTTCTCAGTTGCAATGTTGACTTAACCAGGTTAAGAGGAGTTAATTTCTCTTCTTGGGTCCCCCCAACTGAACAGATCGAATATTTYAGAGCCTCAGTAAACTGGACTAAGATTTATGTTAAAGGTTTCCTTTTTAGTGAGTTATTTTTATAGTAATACACAACGGTGGGAAACTGCAGGCACAGGGAAACAGGAGGGAGCTGGTCAAGCAAAGGAAGAACAAGAGCAGCATAACCATGTGCTGCTGTAAGCATTTTTTGCCTTTTTCAGTCCTTACAGGAGATGGGGCTTTGTTGGATTTGGAACTGGGGTTTTTTTTGGTAAATCCAAGAAGACCTCAGCTTTTCACGGCAAATGCAGTCCATACTAGTGGAGGAACTTTCAAGCAATGCCACTTTACATACTAAACTTTACCAGCACTTTAAAAAAGTGCTGTTACCAAAATGTTCCCAGGCCCAGCAAGCAGTGAAAGCCAAATGCCATGCCACACAGTGAGGCAAGGGGGCCCCATGGCAGGCAGACACCTGTCAATTAACAGCTAAAATGCACTAACAGCTATCAGCTTGATCTAGCACATCCCAATCAAATCTGTCACTATCTCAAACCCACTGAGCCTCATGTCAGCTGCCAAAAAGGACTGCTGTGATTTTATCCCAGCTGGCAACTAAGCCCCACCCAGCTCCTTGCTTACTCACCCCCAGTGAGATGGGGGAGAATCCAAAGGGTAGAAGTGAGAAAACACAAAGAAATAAAGACAGTTACACAGGGAAAGCAAAAGCCATGAATGCAAGCAAAACAGAACAAGGAATTCATCCACCACTTCATGTGGGCATGCAGTTTTTCAGCCATTCTCAGGAAAGCAAAGCTCCATCTGGTGTAACAGCTACTTGGGAAGAGAAAGGCCATCACTCCAAAGGTGTGTCTCCCCTTCCTCATCCTCCAGATTTTTACATTGCTGAGCACATTGTCATATGGTTTGGAATATCCCTTAGGTCATTGTGACCAGCTGTCCCCTCCAAACCTCCTTGTGCACCCCCAGCCTCCTGGCTGGCAGGGTGGCATGAGGACCAGAAAAGGCCTTGGCTCTAAGTGCTGCTCAGCARTAACAAAAASACCCTAGCACTACCAATAGTGTTCTCAGCACAAACCCATAACAGCCCTGTAAGAGCTCCTTTGAAGGAATTTAACTGTATTCCAGCCAAAACCAGCACAAACAGAAAACTCTGTGGTCCAGTATTTGAATGGGCCAAAGGAAACACCATCAACACCAAGTTAGTGGCAAAGAGGTTTTTCCATACCTTTCCCTGCACAAGCCAATGTGTGTGCAACAAGAGGAAAAGAAAAAGGAACTGATGTATCCCATTCATTGGGTACATGTGGGAATGTGTACCCAGCTGCAAGCCAGACAGGTTTTCTAGGGCTAAGATTACAACTTAGTGAAATTTAAAGACATTTCTCCTATAGTAATATAAGAGAATAAGAAAAAAATTAACCTAGCTTCAAGTAATTGAAAAMCAATAAATTTTCATTGCAAAAGTGAAGATTTAATTGAAATATGCCCTTTTTAACTGGAGCCACACGTCATTAAGCAATGAATTAGCCCACAGGTTAGTTTTTAGCTTGATCAGTAGTCCATGATTCACCAAGGTAGACTGACCACGTACTGAGCATTTTCTTCCTCATCTTACCAATCATAAAAAACACATTTCCAACTCTGAAAAAAATTTCAGTATTTCATATGTGCTAAAATTGCATTCTACAGTAGCATGGAAGCTTTATAAAATACACCCAGTGTAAAAGATATCAACATCTAAGAAACTAATTCCAAAGGACTTGTTTCTAAAATTGACCTACTCTAAGGCATAGGGAAAAAAACCTGATAAAGCACTCATCTAATTGAAATTTCATGCTACTTTGAGAAAACATAAGATTGAGTCTGCTTCCAGTTGTGCCAACTTGAGAGAGTCAGTGCTTTTTTTCCTGTTATACCTCCTCTGTCTCCTTCATGCAGCTCCTTAAGTCTTCCCACATGCCTCAGCAGCCCTGAAGAGCAGTAACAGAAAGATTATAGTTTCTGCCCCCTCCCAGGCCCCTCAAGCTGAAAGGCTCCCATACCTTTTAACTGTGATTTGCAACTCTATCTAAATTCTTACCTTGAAATATTCAAAGGTAATCAGTATTCACCATGTCTAGGTTGGCTTCCTATGGCCACAGGCAGAACTAGGATCAGCACCAAGCTGCAAATCACTCTATACATTTTGAGTTTAAAAGCAGAGGGGCCATCCCAGAAAATGTGCTGTTCACAGGACCTGGTGGTCTCTAATGACATGCTGGACAACACAAACACCCAACTGACCAAAAACACTAAGTATAATCACTAATTTTTAGGGCTGATAGATCAAAAGGTTAAGTCTGGGGATAAAYTAGCCCTCCTTATCTTACACTTTTAAGTTGGCTTTTTTTCAGATTCCTATTTAGAGACAGATATTTTGCATAAGACCACAGGAAACTGTTCCAGAGTATTCCTACAAAAACTGTTTCTCTTCATTTGCTGACTCTAGCTAAAATCTGTTGTGAAAGCAGCAGGAGCAAGAAATGTCAGGAAATAATTTTTATGCTGCCTGTTATCAAGTCTTTAGTCTCAGTAGATCTGGACGATAGCAACAAAAAATTTCTTGTCTCCTCTATTGGGTTTGCCTGCTAATGGAGAATTAGTTTCATCTGYAGAAGGGAACTAAGCTCAAAGGGGCCAGCAGGTGGGTGTATCCAGAGCTCCCAAACTGACATGCTAGAGCATGAGTTACCCAACCAGTTGAATTAAAATTGTAAACAGTTGCAMACAAACTTCTGCAGATGTTACTCATGTATGCTTCACACCCATAATTTGCAACTCAAGCAATGCCAATATTTATGTACTGTAAGYACTTAATTATGTTGCTATGGAATGTAACACTCCCCCTATAATKCAGGCTCAGGATAAAGAGGTTTACTTCACTTAAAAGCATGGCTCTGGTTGAGACTTTACTCACCTATCAATGTCCTTGGCTACTGCAACCAGGCAGTGATTTCAGTCCTAACAGTAAAAGCAGTGTCTAGAACCACTGTTATTCCTGTTATTCAATGATGTCAGTAACATTTTATTGCACTCAGTTTCAGGAACTGGAGTTTAGCATTAGGAGACAATGATCAAATTTTCAAAGCTACAACCATGGGTGACAGATCTCCTGAATACAGACTGGAAAAAATACTTGAGCTTTCTGGATCTGCTGAAATTTAATGATAGCACCTGCTGCTTCCTGAGTAACTGAGCTTTTTTCTCGGCAGCTCAGTGTGATGCCACAGCTCTGAAAAATCACCCAACAGAAAATATTTCATACTGTATCTGCTAGCTCCTACAAGAAAAAATAAATGGTGCTGAGACAGTGAAGCAGTTCCAGAGATTTTTTTTTTTAAGATCATTAGTTATTATCATCAGGTTAATACTTCTAGTTTTTCTTCCATTCCCAGAATGAGAATTCCCTTAAGATACAACTAAGATAAAGAGTCTATATCTGTATTTTAGGAAGATAATTATAGCAGCTCTAATTACCATCCGAAAAAGCTTTACAAGCTTTTTTAGTAACTCCATGTAACAGCCATATGATTAGAGAACACTGAAGTTTAAAATCTGAATCTCTATTACAGCAACATCTAAATCCATTATATCACTACAGGGTCAAAAAAGCTGTTTCATTCTCAACTTTCCYACTTGAATAAAATGTATCCCCAACTGAGAATTTTCTAGAGATGAAACCATTCTCTCTTATAGTATGGTACTGCTGTAAGGCTTATTCCTTACCCCATAATTTCATGATATATAGATTCAAAATTAATTAGAACCATTTTCACATAAAATCTCAGGGATTTAAAGAATAAAAATTAAACAAGAAACACATGAAATGCCATTACAGAATAGTATTTGTGGCATTTAAATATCTAAATTCAAAAAACTTTCTGTAATTAGCAGAACACCCACAGTTGTTTTATGCTGTTAAAATAAATAACTGAAAAAGTTACAGTCAAATTTGCCCTTCCTGTACTTCTGTTACTCATTGTACTGTAGCATGTTCACCGATAAGAAGCTGAATTTTTAAAAATGATTATTTAATCAGCAGAAGCTGAGGAACTTCCATCTCCAAGAAATACTATTTCAGTTGTGGGAACACCCTCCTCACTTATCTGACTTCAAACTGTGGAGGGAGGAGCTTCTCATTCTGTCCAAAGTCAAAGTAACAAGTGACTCTACTTTTTTAAAGGRCATCACAACTGACAGGACCTACTGGTTACGTATCCTCCCACATGAAAATACTCCCCAGCACATTTGGGGAGCTAAACCAAATTTGTCATCCTTTCTCCACCCACAAATCCTTTTTTTMATGAAAAATTGATATATAACAACACAACTGAGGAGACAATAAATCTTCTGRTTCTGGAAGACCAAAAAACAAGGCATCTTTAAAAATTACTTCAGTGAAACTATCATATAACACATGTAATTAGTTACCTTCATGAGGAATTATTAGGATTCCTTAGAAAAAATAATTTTAAAAACATCTTCGAACTGTTGGACTCATGAGCACATTCTGAACACACATAAAAGACAGTTTCTCTAATACCATGCAACTGSCAGGTCTTGCACAACCTATGGAACTCCAAGGGAAAGCAGAAATACAAGCTCATTTCCCTCTTTCTCCTCCTAGAGAAGYTGGGGGTTGCAGTGATGGTGAGACAGGGACTGCTGTCACCAGGTAACAAAAACAAGCTATGCAAAAAGCTCATGAGAAGTCCTTAAGCATTGGAAATGGCTGTCCTGAGCATTAGGGTCATAAAAGCTTCATTTAATGGAGATTACATGGATCCCCCTACTGCAAACTTTTACCTGGTGGCTACACTCCATTTTTGCTGTATGCACATTTTTAAAAACCTCAAAATGCTGAGTACCCATACCGACAGATAAACCACATTTCTGTAAGATCAAGAAAATGAATAAGCTCTTTTCATGCTATGAAAGGGCAAATTCATACTGAATATTACATAGCTGGGCAAGACTGGCATGGGTTTGGAGGCTACTTTTTTTCCCAACTAAAACAAAATCTCACTATATCAAATGCTATAAATGCACTTATCCTTATAAAGACTATTCCAATGCCCAGTTTGAAGTTCTAAGAAAAGTTCTATCTTACAATATGATAGATATTTCTCGGGAGAGCAAACAAAAGAGACCAAAAGAATCCACCCCTCCCAAAACATCAACAAATCACAAAGTAAAATACACAATTTACTGCTTTGTTTTAAAAGTATCTCCATGGAATGCATCTACATTACAAGTCTGGTTCTCCATAGCAGTAATATCAACCTGATAAGTGAACCTTCCAGTAATAAATACAAAAGTACTGCACTTGAATATGTTACTTTTCTAGAAATGATATTAAAGGCCAACATATGTTTTCAAAAGCCCTGTTGCATATCTAAGAAGAAACATCAATACTGAGGAGTTCAGTAAAATAAGAACTTGGTATTGGTCTCAGCATTATTACTCACCCGCTTTGGCCCACTAAAAATCTTCCTGGTGTTTTCCTTAGATTTATCACCTTGTTTATTTGTGGATTTCTTATTGCCTTCATGCACACCAGATGCATCCTCTGAGAACTCCAGATCTGTTTAAGGTAAATATAGACATGAAACAACCATTTTAAAAACTGTTGAACTGCTAGAGCATTTCTTAAATCTGACAATTCCACATGTACAGCTTCTGACATTACATAATGAACCATCAATATTMATCAGAAAAATCAGCCTTAATGCCAAGCACAGTCCTGGGTGCAGCTCAGGCTTGCTGACTGGATTGCAGTAATACACAGACAAGGTGCACAATCAAAAATATTACAGCACCTCTTGCCCCTGGGTAAGCTGCAGGCGACTGCTTCCCATCCCATACTCCTTAAATCTCAGGGCACCTTTTACATGAGCTTACTAATGGCTGGCTTACTGCTACAACCCTGAGCAGCAGATGAATAAAGCAGGAGACTGGGTTCTTCAAAAGTGTGAGATTAAGAGATTTATAAGAACACACCACAATTACAGAAGAGAAGAATTGATCTTGCTTCACTTCTCATGAAAGCAGCCTGTTTCTTTTTGCTTATTCTGCTGTGATCAGCTCAGCAAAGAGTCAGCTGGAAGGAACTGCTGACATGGCCTTGCAATGGATTCGATACTTGCATTGCCACTGACTCCCGTACCCCATCCTGGACTGTAAATCTGCAACTCRCTCATCAAATTCCATTTTTGTCCTTAGTTGGTTTTTTTAAACTTGTGTTGCTTTATTTGAAGCACTATCCCTCGGAGACAAGGGAAGAGGTTTACTTGGCACAAACCAGAAGTTACCACAAATTTCAAGATGGAAATAAAGACAGGCACAGAGAGGCACTGTTTGATCTGACAATCTGTTTAGAAAACCAATTTATTCCTGAAAAGCTGCTGCAGTTTGAAAAGTGCACTGCAAGAATACAAGCAGGTAGGATGGGTTACTCTAATCCCAAATACATAGGACCAGCCAAACTGGTTAAGAAGGCAAGCAAAGACAAAGCAGGTAACCAAATTTCTAACGGCATTCTCAAGGATACAAAACTTGTCTGCGGAATAGAACTGTTCCTAAAATAAAGCTCCAAAGTTTCCCAAATTGCAGTAAATTTCAACAGGCTTGGCAGCACCAGGACTGGCAGGATGCCTACTGCAAGGCACCTCCTGGAACCAGCCTCTCACTGGTTCATTTTATCGCACTGGTTTTCAGTGGGGTTGCGTCAGGGGAGCACAAGAGCAAACACAGCATCAACAGCCCCTCTGAAAACAACTGGCTTTAACAGATGTTTGATAAAATTAGTCTAACTGAGGAAAAATACTACAGACTAATTTCCATTAACTTAAATAACACAAAACTACTTCCAAATCTATGTAAAAGACAACTTAGTTCTTGCTGAAAGCAATTTAAGGAGTAAAATCAATTTGCTTTGATATATATCCTTATAAATTCTCAAATATTTCTGAAGAAGTCAGACCCTGAATGCAGTTCTCAAAGAAAGTCAAATCAAAAGAACTGGACCCCTCTATTGCAGATTAAAAGCTAACAAGTAATTTACTTGACCACAGCCAGTACAAATATCTAAGTCATTCTAGAAATAGAAAATATTTCACCCACCAAATGAGAACAGCAACTTATGCCCTGTGCTMAGACTTGGACCTGGCATTGCCTTCAATAATGATTAACAATGCTGTGGGATCAACTAAGCCACAATTTTAACACCTTAAATTTCCTTGTTTGAATCTACTCCTATGTGATTCTGAACTATCCCATCTAAATTAGTTGATTTTAAATCCAAAGAAACTTCTTGATAAAAAAATCTCAACTCCTACTTACAACAGGATAATTCTGAATTTTCTGATGTTGCTAGCATATCAAACACTTAGTAGCTTTGTAAGAYTACCTGGAATGCTTCTATTTAAGCAGTGCTTTTGAAGGTCTTCTTAAAGCACTCTGCACACGTTATCTTAGCAGACTTTTAAATCCAAACTAAACAGGGTCTGGGGGAGAAGTCTCCTGTTAACATTAMCTGAGTGAGGAAAACACTGGAGTAGTTTGGTAAGCAGTGACCCTACTGGAGCCTGATTTCCACTGGCTCTCTCCTGAACAGCTTTTTGGAGGGGTTTTTTGCTTCCTCACAGAGAAATTGGTCATATTACCTTTTTGCTCAGTATGGGAGCACGTAAGGCCTTTTTTCCTCTGTCTAACCATTTTTAAGGCATTTMTAATCTTTAAGATAATTTGCCTGTCATGGCTAGAATTGGAAAATGTTCAAAGACCAACTAAGGCAACAACCACAGTAAATTTCCTGGGGAACAACAACGCAGTTTTGCTTTAGTGTCTCAGGGCAATTCTGCAGAAGGTTTTGAAGGCCAAACAGGACTCTGCCTTTGAGGACTTTGATGCAGTTTTAACTGGCTTTAAGTATTTACCCAATGAAGGTGGCTCAGGTTTTGAGAAGATGCAAAGGAATTAAAAAAAAAAACCAGGGCAAGTTGGCTCACCAGAACTGAGCCAAGTGCTAGATGCTGATACACAAAAGCTACATTACCTAAAAAGATTATAGAAATCTCATCCTGATCACTGAAAGGAAAAATGAATTGATGACACAAAGGTTAAGCTGCATATCAGAACTGATTTACAAAGCAAAAGACTGAGCTGCAATACAGATTTCTCTTGGATACAACTCCTCATGGATTACTACACTCAAGTCAGTCACTTTCTTCCAGTATTAAAAGCTTCTCCTCACTGGAGTCATCCTGTACACAGGCTACTGAAATGACAAAAGCAGTGTTTCAAATCTAGGAAAGTCTCACCAGTACTTTTAGCCCCTGGCATTCWGGCAGAATCCAGCTGGGAGGCTCACAAGCCAAAGGGGCCTTTGCTTCACTGGGCTGCTACAGAGGAATCTGAGAGAATTTCAAATTGCAATGGCAAAATAAAAAGCAAACTTTTACCAGGAACGCAACATATCAGCAAAAATCTAAGGCTAATAAAGTTAAGAAGTATTTTCATTAAAAAGTGTGGTAGTAGCACCAAAGGTGGAGCTTTTTTCAGAGGTGGGGGTTTTATTTGCTAGGCTTTTGTTTGAGGTTTTTTTTGTGTTTTTAACTACTTCAGCAGAAAAGACTATAGAAGTGAGCAACAGAAGATGTTTTTCAATGAAAGAACCAAAACTGAATTTATGTTTTGCAATTTTTCCTGCACTAACAATATTGTTCCTGTAGTCTTTGTGCTTTTTTAAATTTCATTTGTCAAAACATTTAAAATGTATTGTTAAACTTACTTTCCCTTTCTGAACTACTAGACTAGAATGAAGTCTTTCTCATGTTCAATTACAAAATCTTAGCGATGTTTCAAATTAAGGTTATAAAATCTGTTTCATAAAAACACATCTAGATTATTGCAAGTAACCAAATCAGTATTATGGCAAAGGCTGTGACAGAAAGCATCAAGTTCCTCAAAAAACTGACTATGCCATGTAGCATTTTCTATACACAGAACACCAAAATCAGTTTTGGGATTTTTCCAGGGCTGAAATTCCGAGAGGCAGTCTGGCATTTTACCTGTCAACCTGGAATAGGAACACTGGATTTTTATCTGGGTCTTTATTCATTAGAACAAAGAAAGAACAGCACACACAGATCTCAGGTAGCATTAGCAAYTCCTAGTACTGTTCACCATTTCAGGACAGATTTTTATTGTGCAAGATGTTCTGAAAGCTGTTTCTCAGGCCTGGCATCAAAGCTGGCATTTTTCATAGATGCACAAGTCACTTTTTTCCAGTATGCAAAGACAATACCTCAGAGCAACGTCACATTTTACTGCAACTTCAGGCTTAGATCCAGAAGGTCTTGAGAAATTATCAGGCTCAGCATCACTACATTTAAGGGCTCTTATAATGGTTGTTCTGAGCGATCATGATTCTCAAAATTTGCAAAGGTCTGAGAGAAAATACTGTGAACTTCAGCAAGGAGTCCCACAAACTTTAGGGCACCATCAGACTCCCTATTTTCATAATCTGTACTACCRGGCATCGCCCTTTCAAATTTCAGAAAAAAAACCTGCAAGTCAAATCTCACCTGCAAAYAGCAGCACAAAACAAGAATCAAATGATCTAAGGAGATGCAAAATAAAGGGGAAGCATCTCCCAGCAGAGGGACTGARAGGCAGCTCTTACCTGAAGCGGAGAAGCGCGTTAAGAACTAACAAAACAGAAATTTACATCCCCCTGTGCCATGGAAATCTATTAGGAAAATATTTCAGAGAAAACATCTGTGATACCTGGGAGTATAAAGGCCTGCTTGGTGAATACAGTGCCAAATGCAAAGTGTGGATATTTTGAGACTTCTGAGGACAGCAGCTGAAAGGATTATTTGATGGGTCAGCATCTCGGCTGCATTAACTGTACAAGCAAATTTTTCMCTTGGAATAAATGGCTGAACAAGAAGTCATTTAAGACAGGGACTAAGAGTACTTCTTAAGCAGCCCTGTAAGATAAACCCATTTTCCAAAGAGGCTGGAACCCAAGTGTCTCATCATAAGTAAATTTTATGAAAACAAATCATGTTTTTTTTTGTTTGAAAACATAATCTTCTCGTACAACATCAGTATTCATTTGTTCCTTTCAAATCCACAAAAAAACCCTAGTGGTAACATTTAGTTTGATTAAAAGGCTTACAGAAAATTCTGGTTTTAGAAACAGCTATAATTAGAACAGAGAAATGAACATTTTTTCCTCTGAAATTTTATTTCTGGATTATATTAGCAGAAGCTATTTGTAGGAAAAAAAACCCAGTTTCTCCAACATTTGCAAAGCTAGATTGAAACCCTCTCTTCCTATCACAATGAAATATATCTGGCCAAAGTCTTAAAAATGTAACAACTTTAATGAGTTGATWAAACTTCCCATGCTTCATGCTCCAACATGGAGGACCAGAATGTTCCATAGAACAGTGACAGAGTTTTGAAATATTTACTCCAACAAGTGATTCTCTGGCATTAGACTTTTTCAAAAAGAAACCTTCCACCAAAGGTATTCCTTTTGTTCTTCACCAGCACACAGGACCCAACCAACCACCAAGCAAGTTTCATTTTGCAAAGGATTTTAACCACCAGAACTTGCTCAGCAGCTGCCACATCCACAGTTTTACTCATATAGATGTGCGTGAGTACACACAGACCCCACTCCCCAACCTGCACAGAAGGAGATACCTGAAAACAAGAGCAGAAACAAATATGCAGAGGCTCTCCCAAAGCCAGTTATCTAACRGGCACTCCATGGGTCCCCACAGCCTCTTCCTTGAGTCATGCATCCTCAGATAAGATGGAGCCTGAGAAAGGTCCAAACTGCCTACAGACACACTCRAAACCAGAAAAAGTTATTTCCCATTTCTTAAGAGCTACTTAAACGTGTGCACTGAGCTCTGCAATTGTGGGCTGATCTGGAGGCTCTGTGGGAGGATACCTGCCTTCCAGGCATAGATGCTTATGCTCAACACACCAAAAAGGTACGAATCTTCCAYAGGGAAAGAAAAAAGCCCTCTACCTCTGGCAAGAGATCAAGGGGTATAAAGCATACTTCAAGAGAGATACGAAACACCACACAGGACCACAGGAGAASTAAGTTTGGCTGTTAAGATTTCAAGTGAGTTAACTGTTAGGTTTCCAAATCAGTATTGTTGGACAAATTCCTAGGTACACTGCAAAAAGAACAAAACATTGAAGYCAATTAAAATTAAATGTCACCCATGTATTCCAAAAGAGTTCTACTGACCTGCATTAGTGCTGAGCTGGCTATCCTGGGAACAGTTTTCATTGCCATCAGAGGTTGACTGTAGTGAAGCAGACGGTACAGTTCTACCTCGCTTTTTGTTGGCCTTCCTTTCTGCTACCTGCCACTCTTCATCTTCGTCCTCGCTTTCACTTAAGTCATCAAACCCAAAGTACTTGATTTTGTAATTGGAACTCCCAGAGCTTCTAGAGGCGCCTTCATCTCCCCCTCCCTCATCTTGATCATCAAACCCAAAAAACTCTAATTTGACATCCTTCTTGGATTTGGTATTGCTTGGTCGGAACCTGGTTGTAGTTTTTGTGGTGGCCATGTCTGCCTTTTTCCTCAAGCGCCCAGCTTCGCCCAGGTCAGTGGGGGTTGCTGAGGTGAACTCATCCATGCGCTCCATGGTGTCCTGGATGGTGACATTGCAAACTGACAAGCACGATGGGTGGAGAACAGTGTAGTCTCTAGTCCGTCCAACCGTCCCTCTAAAACTGGTCCCACTACTTAAAGAAACTTTTTTTCCTGCATTCAGCCCATCATTATTTGACTCATTGTTTGCTTTGGATAAAGACTGACTAGTGCAATCCATTAGCTTGTCAAAATTTGTTGCCCCCTGCAGTTTTGCTTTGTTGGATCGACAATATGTCCTACAGTTGCTTGGCCTAGGAATAGTTTGCACAAGCTCTTCGCTAATGGCTTCCTTTGGATTTTCACTATCTTCTTTATCACACTCCTCATCCTTGCTCTTCACCTCTGAGAGATGTTCATTGTCAAAAGCTAATATATACTCTCCAGTTCTGGTGTCTTCAGTTTCATCCTCCCATTCATACAAGTGAGTTCTTAGTGGCCCCTTGGTCTGAGATGTTTCTGATGCAGAATTTGCTGGTTTTCCCAGCTGGGAGTCCCAAGAATCAGGCAAGTCCTTGGCTTCAGTGTGGCATCCAGAAGTGTCTGTGGTCTCAGCATTGGTTTTATTACTGTCTCCAGCATTATCACAGATGAAATGACTGTTCCCATTATCTTCTTTCAAGTTCTGGATTTTATCTACAAGAAAATRTATATTTATTACTAAAATGGAATATTAAAAAATAGTCACCCATGTGGGCAACTTTGGAAAGTTACAATATAACAAAACATTCAGTGATCATTGACAAAAATATTAGAGGTCTTCATCCACCTGGTTTATACTTTTTAAGCCCTCCAGTTTAAAGGTTTTGCTATAATAAAGTCTTCTTGTAATGTCTACCAAAAAAAAACCCTTGAAGCGTCACTCTGAAAATATATGCACCATGTAAAAGACAGTGGTAAGCTCTAAATACAACCACTTATTTACCAAGGCAAATTACACAAAACAGAAGAAACTTAGTGGTGAAATTTTCTGAAGTTTGACACACAAGCGACTTATAGAGAATAACTAGAGACAAAGAACAACTACAAATTATCTATTATGTAAGGAAATAATTTCTTTCTTGTACCCTGAATAAAACAGCAAACAACTTCAACTGTCATTTCATTTTGCTGCTCTAAATGAAAATATTTGGACTTCCAAAAGAAATATAATAATGTAGTTCTCATCACAAATTTTAATTTTATGGCTTCTGAAATTCAGGTTTATGCAATGAATTTCTGCATCTCTGAACAAGAGCTGCTGCCAAAAGTTATTCTCACACTTCTCCAACCCACAGCCACACTCACATCCTACACTGTCCAGGAGAACAAGTTCYACTATAAGAAGTCAGTTTTTGTAAGGTTTGTTTCCAGCCAACCAGCACCCACACAACAGCAATGCCAGGAAGCAATGCAAGCATTAAGTCTTCCACCTGCTGTCCTCTCAGCTGGTGGGGAAACCATTCCCTTTGTTCTCTGTGAATACCAACAAAAGTGTGGTGGATTTGGTACCAGAGTTTCACGATGACTGCATCTGCCATCCTCTGTTGACATCACACACACACACCCAGCAATATAAGAGGGGTATTTCCATGAAATAAGAATTTCTTGGAAATTTCTGATACAGTATCAGCAAGCACAGGAAGCCAGGTGCCTGCCGTTACTACTGGCCCTGAAATGGCTGCCTGGGCCAGGAGAAGCAAGATAAGAAGTCTGACAAAGAGARGAGTAGCACATGATGGGATAAACTGAATAATACACAGAAGCAACTGGGACAGGGCCCAGTGACAAGAGAAATGCTAGAAGAGAACACACCTAGAAGACATGTGCAGAACACTGCAGTGATAAAAGGGGTTCCACTGGCAGAATGCMACCCCAAAGGTTCAAGTTTTTTAGGCAGCAAAGGCTTCCTAAACTCATCAGTAAAATGAAGGCCAAAGCATCTCTTTAGCACTAGTCCCGACCTCATTAAATGTCATCAGCTTCCATTTACCCAAGTGGCACAGAAGTTTCACAGCACTGACCAGAAGATTTCAACCTCCTGATGAGGAAAACAAGCATCAGCACYGTTCCAGGGACTTTGGGTCACATGTTTCCAAATTAAAATGGCATCATCTAAATGCCATCCTTGCACATATGTTTTATAGAAGAATTTTAAGGTATTGAAAATTCTAGAAGTAGAAATCCAGTTTTTCAGGAAATTGGTTTAATCCCTGCTAAAATTCCTCAGGGAAGCTGGACAAGTAATATCTGAAAAAATGCATCTAAGTTTTCTGGAGTCTTGCTGAGATCTGTCACAGAAGTTATACATACTCAGCTAGAAATAAAAAAAGCTTTYCAAAGAATATATGAAATGCAAAACTCAAAGCTAAATTCTTCACAGAACAAGGAACCCTAACCCTGCCATCTCCATGATGGAATCTTGGTTATTRTTTTTCAGTATCAATATGTTATACAAGCAATATTGTTATTTCCATTTCAATCTCATGCTTGCCATAATCCAAGAGACACAACCAAAATGAATCTTTCTGTAATCAAGGAGGGGGTTTGACAGTGTACAGTATGTTCCTTTCTCCCATATGTTTAATATTATTGTGAAGCTGAAGACTACCACAACACTCRAGGCATGAAAAACAGCAAATTCAATTTAAAACATTTTCAGACTTCCTTGCTAAAATACAGTTTTGCAGCCTCACCATTGCTGTTCCATATCTAAAGAAACTTGTTTCTCCTCATGTAAATGTGATCAAAATCAATTTCTTCAGTCAGCTCGGCTGACTAATAAATAACAAATCCATTGTAGCCCAGTCAAATGGCTTTATTGATGCTTGGTTTACTATACTCCCAAGAAATGTAACAAGGCAAAGAGCACTAACAGCTCTTTATGGTCACAGCAGGACTTGTGCAGCCTTTGTGTAACACGTGCATCAGCAGCTTTGAACCTTGAGCTGTCTGAGAAGATTCTGTAARTACCAACGAAGTGTTGCATCTCAATTTTACCTTTCAGCTCCTAATTTAATACAGCACACCAAGGTACTCCTGAACAGCAAAAAAGTGGCTGTTAACCTCCCCCTTGATTCTGGGGCACCAAAATTTAAAAAACAYACAGTACTTCAAAAGTCTTAGTAACTGCACCAGGGAGGTTCTTCCATCTCCAATAATAAGCAAGACTGATGGAAAAATGGAACTGAACTCTTTGGTGTACACCAGGCAGAAAGTCTGGCTTTAAAACTGGATCATCACAATGCATTACCGGAACACTAAGCAGTGACATTTAGAGGAACGCTTCCTCTAAAGATCCTTTGTCAAGCCTCTGTTCTCATCTCATCAGTGGGTCAATAGCTGTCAGCCTGAACCTTCAATACCAGAAAGTACTGCTAATCACTTCCTAATTGCCCAAAGGTGTACAGGAACTGCAATTCCAATAGTCYTGATTTTTAAAATTACAGTATTTATTGGCAGCAACTACTACAGCAGAAGCTAGCATGACTGTAGGAAAAAAATATGAGAAAAGGAACTAATTGCAAATTATTAAATATTCTGTAGTCCAAGAGAGACATGGAATTTCTCCTCCTATTTTTAACTGCAATTAGACTCTTTTGGGGCTCAAATACCAGAATAACTCTCCCAAGTAATTGAAAATCAGCAACAGTATAACTGCCTCCCCAAGTACAAACACTGTATACCTAGGAACCATATCAATGTTCTGCATTAATCATGATTTATTTTCTGTTTAGATCACTAAAAGTCACTTTATTTCATGCTCTAGTTTATGTCACTTAACAAGACAGATGTCTTCAGCATTGCTGATGAATTAAAAATAAAAGCCAAAGTAAAACTTCCACTCTTTCCCATAAAATGACATGYTTCCACACACACACAGATGCATATTACTAAATTTGTAAAACTATATTTAAGTGATGATGATTATTGTTCCAAGTAACCTTAGTCAAGTTACCACTAGAGAAAAAATTCAATTTCAGACAATGCAAGATAGTAAATTTACATAAGGCAATAAAGTTCACACTCTTCTATAATATATATATAGACACATGCATACACTCAAACAGCAGGAATGCTACAGAGTTGTCAAAAGCCCACTGCTTCTTCAGTTACAAACCTGAAAACATGTAACAAATGTACATATATACCTACATGGAAAACCTAAGACAGACTGGATGGATATAAAGATAACTTTCTGTTCCAATTCTATTTTTAAAAAACACTTACTATAAGCACTTGTTCGATGCAACAAATGTTACTCTATACATTCAACAATAAATGCCTCATGACTACCACAGATAGCCAGTGGTACTACCTCCTCCTTTTTCATTTTTAAGATCATGGACAAAATGAAGAATGCAATTCTAGAATTAAAAAACTCCACTTTTTTTTCTTTTTTTAAAGAGAAATTAATTTTTTTAGAGGTAAGAAACCTACACCCTTCAGCTCAACATCTGACAATTCTGACACGAAAATGTCTCACATTTCAACTTCACTTGTTTTTTAACTACCTRTAACAGTAAAAGTTTGACAGAGAAAACACTGAAGTTTGGAGAAAAGATAAAAAACTCTCTCCACCAAATAGTGAAGCTATGACTTAACAATTCATGCCCTGATCCTTCAGGTATAGCATATATCAAAATGGAATCCAAAACAAAGTAAAGTAATGCTTCAGGAAATCAAACACTCTTCTGGACAAGAAAACCAAACAACCATAGTCCATCCATCCTTCAGGTGAGTCCCTGTTTCATTTTTCTTTCACTTCCATTTAACTTACAAGGCTAAGTGACTGGGGCTCCAAGTCAGCAAACATAATTTCCAGCTCTGTAAAAACTAAATCATCATTAACAGTCTAACACTAATTGCCTATAGTCAAACATTACATGTTTTAGTTAACTATTCAGTAGTAGAGCTGCAGAACCTTATTTGCTATTTTCATGTTACTTGGAGCACAGAGCAGGATCTTGGGCTGTGACAAAAGGCCTCCTGCTGTAAATTTCTACCCTGAACAGAAGCAGGGCTCCCAGGGCAAAGCTGCCCCACAACTCAGCCATCATCCCCTGCAGCCTCCTCAACAGCAGCCCGTGGATGGGCAGGGGACAGGCAGGCTCACACACCATGACATGTGCCAGCTCCATGTGCCAGCTCCATGTGCTGCTGCCTTCCCAGGGATTAGGGACCCAGCTAAAACCTCCTCTGCCTTTCCACGCAGGCAGCAGGGAGGTAAGAGCACAGATGGCACCTGAAACAGCACTGTGTCTTTGAGAGCTCTCTTTACCACGCCAAGTTTGATCAAAAYGAGTTGAATAGCACAAATGTTACGACAAAACTTAAGGACACAAAAGGACAATCAATATTACTCTTGGTATTATCACATACACAAAATAARTGCTTACTTTTTCCTATGTACCTGTGGACAAGTTGCCAGTGTTACTAACTTGAACTTTGGGTTAGTTTTCTGTCTTAATTAAAGCCAAGCAAAGTATCCTCCATGCTACAAACAAAAGGCATATGGCCTTCTACAGCCTTTACAGCATGAAACCTTATCCTCCTTCAGTGCTGTGTAAATAGCTGTACAAGCCTTCACTTTAATACTGAGAGAAACATGATTACTATTCACAATAAACAAATCAACAAACACACTGTGCTTCTTTCCTYTTAGTATTAGGCACAATTCACTGCAAATATTAAAGGTAGTCGGCAGCAATGAAGTCTTGAGTGCAGTATGCCAGTATTACATTTCTGATTTCTCTTGCACTAGAAACCAAGACATGGTGGCAAGAAAACGAAACATCAAGAATTGTGTGCAGGGCCCTTAGAGCCCTCCAGCTACTGAGGGCACACACAACGAACAGGCTACAGCTCGGGAACAGATCCTGACACAGGATGGAGGGAACAGCTTGTTAAGCTCATTATGAGCTACTGCTCTGCCTGATGTCCCGGAGCACTTGGAAACATTTATTATGGCTCCATTACACCACCACCAATGTTCTCAAGCATACAGCTACATCACTTCAGTCTGCAACTTGCAGCTAACCAGCTAAAGCAAAGGTGCTTATATCACACCCTTCRTTTCCAGCCCAACTGAGACACACAGAGTGTCATCTCTGGTTTGGTCAGAAAACCAGGAACTGCAGAGAAGTCATGCTTCTTTCCAAATTAGAGAACAAATTTCATTATGCATTGGAAATGAAATGTTTTGATTGGTAAGGAGAAMAGGTTGTAGACTAAACTCYCTTGATCCATCTATGACTGAAGA
Organism: Cardinalis cardinalis; assembly: GCA_014549065.1. NCBI lineage: Eukaryota > Metazoa > Chordata > Aves > Passeriformes > Cardinalidae > Cardinalis > Cardinalis cardinalis. The sequence continues at coordinate 3,829,156 of JACDOX010000017.1, forward strand.
ASTGGAAAATTMWGGAAAAAAAAGCCCATGGAAACAAAATACACAATTTATAAAATGGGCAAAATTTACTTGAATTAAGTATCCATTAATGCCTATGAGATCTTGAAAAGCAGTGCCTGTTAGTAGGTATGAACACAAGACAGGAAGATGTGACTCCCAAGATCAGTTTCACGGTTGACAATCTCTAAAACAGCTAAAATTTTACAACCACATCCACAGCTATGATTACAAATTTTTAAGTAACAGAATTCCCAACAAGTCTGTAAACGGATGAGACAGATACTGTTTCTCTCTTTGCAGATGTTTTAAGTGGCACCTTATTTTGCAGGAAAAAAGTCACAGAAAACCCTAAAGTGGTGAGAATTAATTTACTGTCACGACAGCATTATTTTCCTTAAGAATCATTTGCTTGAGTTTTTTCCTTCTCCAGCACCCTGAATATCAAAATTCTAAGGCAGTTTATATAAAAAATTAATTTGTTTCTTACACAGTCTTAACTAATGACACTATGACTCCAGTTAGCTATTCTTTTAAACATGAGACAGAAGACACCTCAGACACCTCTTCTGCTCTCAAATCACCTGGATGCATCTGTCAGTCTGGTAACACACTGTTCAGCCTCTCCAACAGACCATTATTTTCATTCCCTGAGCCTRAAGATTTTCATGTTTTCAGAACATGCTGCTGGCACAACATCCCCCACTGCCTAGGCTCCAGCCTGGGAAAGGCTGAACCCTACCCACAGTGTCACTGCTCCCAACCTTGCACCCCTGTTTCAGCCATACAGTAATTCCTCATATACTTTTTTCCACTGGAAGATGTGCTACCAGGAGRTATTCTGAGAAGCTGTGTCATGCTTGTACATTTGGCAGTCTACAACTTTCTAAAATGCCCTTGTATTTTTAAATGGAAGTGGAAGCCTTTCACAGGGGTGCAGGCTGACATGGCCACCTTTCCCCTCTTGTGCAGAAAATATTCACTGAACCAATGCCCTGCTTTTAGCTCAGGCAATATCTTTACTGGTATGACAAGATGGCTTTTGAAGTAACAACTGCCTTACCCTCTCTTCTTCTAGTTCTTTGGCTAGCAATCACCAGGTATTCTGCTCTCCCTCCTCTYTCATTGCACCTGACACCAGTGCATCTCTCAATACCACCTTCAAATCAATCTGTACATGCATACCTGGCCCAACCAGGCACACTGAGCTCACAACTGCCTCCCCAGCAAACCTTCAGGGGRAAAAACACAACGGGCAGAAGACACACTTGGTAGTACAAGAGTTGGTAGTACAAGAGTTGTACTACACCACATGTTGCCTGACACGTGCTCACCTCTCACGGWAAGTCCAGTGAAAGAGACACATTCTTCCTCACTCCAAGCTCAGAAGGGCATCTGTTGCTCAGAGTAGCAAGAGAAAGCCAGAAATAAACAACTACTAAGTGTCATGGGCAACATGAGGGGTTCCCACACACCAGAAATACCTGTTTTCATCAACATTTCTAGGGTGAGCTGCTATGGGAAAAAACTAAAGCATACTATAACACAGCAACATTAACAATTGTCAAAACAAATGTATACTTAGGCTAAGTCAGTCTGAATWGAGACAGTACCCATGAATACGCTGAAAAATTTTAATAAATACGGCAGCAGTTACTTAAATCAAAAGTTGAACTGAGTTTGAAATTGAAGAGCACTTTCYATCCAATTAATAAGACTGCAGCAGTTTGAGTCTGAAATAGCTTCTTTACTTACTGGTTTCTGCTTGCCTGCATGCTTTGGCCCMCTTGAGAGGTATGCACCTTAACAGGAATTTTTTTCTTCCACAAKCACTGACCAGTCGTTTTCAATGCAAAGTTATTTCCACTTTTTAACCATGAAAACTAAGAAGCAGTTAGAAGTATAATCTTTTAAAAACTGTTCATTGTACAAGGCCATGAAGAAAGAATGATTTTWAAAGTACGGACTGCAAAATTTACTGCTGTATAGGAAAGGGGAATTATRGATTAAGGGAAGACAGTTCCATGTACTCTGTGCATGGACATACAGTATGAACTGCCCTGTCATTAGGAAAAATATGTTGCAGAAATCAGATTCTCTCCTAAACACTGGGGTATTTTTCTGGATCATCATTTTAGCAAACAACTATAAACACTGAGATTTAAACAGAATTTCAACCATTTCAGACTTTTGAAAAACACCACAGGAAAAAACCAACAGATCACTATTAAAGAAGWAGYAGAGGGGAAAAAAGAAAAAAAAGAGAACAATAATCACACCAGTTTTAACACAGGCTACTGATACAGCAACAAAACTGTGTGTGTAAGGGGAAAGGGGATATCTTCAAAAGAAGAAAACTTACCAAAAAGCAATTAAAGAAGAGAGGACCTGTGGACAGGCCCCAGCTATCCACATACCCACCACAACCACTACCATCCAAACAAACCTCAAAACACTGAAATTCTCTCAGCACACATATTTTCTGGCAGACCTTTCCCCTTCTTTGCTATCAGTTTCTTAATGCTTTGACCCAACCAGAGCACAGCTGCAGTTCTTTTTAATCATGGCTGCTGCCAGCTGTCTCCTAAGACTGCCAAATGCTCAGGCCTCATTTAGGTTCCCCCAGCTCTGCTCCATTTTTGGATGGAAAATGACTGAACTGAAATTCTTTCTCACAAAGTAAATATTACTCTCAAAAACTCTGCAGAGGAAGTAAGGTATTACTCTGGCTTAACTATTATTTTCAATGTCCATGTCAGTGATAAACACAAAACAGAAGTTTARAAACAATTTGAAAGGAATATCATGACCAATCTGGTGGTCAAATGCAATTATGTAACCAACCTGCACTTGGGAAGTTGAAACTTAACTCTAAAGATAGGGCTCYCCACCCACACAAGCAGGATACAGAGGCTTTGCAGAGAGTCACAAAGGTACTACCAGGATAGTATGTCAGGGACAGACTTGATGGCTTGAACCATCTCCTCCCTCAAGGGCATCCATTTTCTGCAATTTACTCYCTGCACTCTGTGCTTTCCCAGCAACCAACCACAACCAGATTGTGCATCCTGGGCCAAGACAGGGCTGAGCACAGCCATATCCCTTTGCTCCTGCACTGCAGAAGCACAAGTTCTTAAGAACTACACTTCCCATTTTGATTTGCTACCTGTAAGTGCACTGGTCCCAAGTGAAAAATGAGGGCATTAAGAACTATATAGAAAAACAAAAGAATCAGACAGCAGTCAACAGAGAAATGTTCTCTTACAGCACCAAGAGCAAAACTACTGCCAGAGCAAAACCTGTTTGAATACCAGTGCACAGGAACAAATGACAAGATGAGGAATTGCTGCTTTCATTATTGCTCTAAATGTTAAGGGGAAAGAAAATAATTTGTTCTTTTAATCATAAAGAGCCTCCTCAAAGGTCACTGCCAACACAATAACCACAAAATCTATACTTAACATTATAACACAGCAGAAAGGAACACAATTCTTACACCATTCTGTAGTCTGGAAAGCTTTTTTAAGCCATTCTATTTCTCCACAGCAAGCAAAACACATTTTCAAGAAATAAATTCATAGGCCCTAAAACAAACCAGACTAAATCCATGCCCAATTAAAATACTTCTCCCCTAATGTATTATTAAATACCTATTTTTTCYCCTTAGAATTAATGCTGGAAAGGAGTATTCTTTCACAGACCATAAACCAGAACATGAAGTATGCAGAGATGACAAACATCTCTCAACCCAAGTGCCTTCTCTGCTGAAGAATATCAGCCCCTTGGACAGACCCTCCAAAGGCCTGAGTTACAGAGCTCAGCACTGGGCACAAAAGCAAAAGCCAGCAGATCATCACAGCATCCAGAGTCAAAATGCAAACTCACATTCCAATGCCAGAAGTATTTCCATTAACCGAAACACCCAGAGTAGGCAAACTAGCWGTCCAAAGTGAAACATACTGATACACTAATATAACTATGAAATGCCATAGCAACTCCYAAAATTCATCAAACCTTGACATTAAATTTCATCATTACAGAAAAACTGTACTACATTAATTTAACCTACAAGCTAACAAATATTCTAAAAGAGCAAACTCAGAAACTTTGCTCCACGTTTTGATACCAAAGCTTGCATGAAACACTATTTGGGTTTATGCCTTGCAGAACAAGTTTAACAGTTAAAAAAAAAATCCCACCAGACTGTTTTAAAAATCCAAATATTGTTCTGAAGGTTTTTACTTCATCTACTGTAAGACTGTCTCAAAAAACCCTCATTTTCTAAGTAGCTGCAATCTTGCTTTATATGAATTACCAGTGTGATATTTTTGTAATGACACRACTTACTTTCCAGCTACCAAGTTCTCCCTACCTTCACAAAGACAACCTAACAGTAACTATTAATACTGAGCAGTCTTTGATTGTTTCAAATTTACCTAAACCCCTATCTGCAAATTACCCACTACATACAGGATTACTCATAGACACTCTTCAGACAGTATTAAGTCTTGATCAAGCAACATTAGGGTGAGATTACGAGAAGCTTTCCACATTAAGAGCTTCTCAAAGCCTTTAAAATGAGATTGTTACAAGCACTAGCTGAAGGCTATTAAAAAAAAAAAACCAAAACCCCAGCAAGTTCTACCATCTTAAATAAAAGATACAGATCCTCAACTGCGTTACACGGCTGCACAACTACTAAAACAAATCCCTAAATCAACTTCTTTTTAATACCAAACATCAGCTAAAATTAAAATGAAGGTGATGCAATGTCTGTTAATGTCCAGAGAAATGGCCACTGAGGCAGGATAATACAACTGGGGCAGAATCAACTGTACCTCTCAGTCTGTGCACAGCCATGGTAAGTCACACTTTTCTACTCCATCTAACTCTTAGCATTATCTTCACCTACGTTAAGAATTAAGATGTGACGATGGCTCATAGTCTCTGGGAGTCCTGAGACCTTTATTCATGCACTGCCTAGGCAGTATGAGGAGAAGGACTACCAAACTGCACTTTCAAACAAATTAACAAGCACTTTCTTCACTATCAGTACCAACACAGCCTAGTTTCCCACACCCAGTGCTATATGTGGGTTAAGGTTGAGCTCACATTGCAGTCTTCCTTACAAGGGGAATATTAATGTTCCTCTACCTGCCTGCTTTCCCTCCCAGCCCCCACCCCTTCCTTTCCTCATCAGAAATAGAAGCTTGTTGTCTCAAGGATCTCTAAGCCCTTTGGATAAATCTGGTTGAATCTGGTGGAGTTCAAGAGTCACCAGGAAGAGGAAAATTACTATGGGGAGGGCAAGGACATGTAAGCAGTTGAGGTACATACACTATTACACTCCTCCCAAGCTCCTTCATCCTCCAGAACCCTATCCCAAATCAATCAAATTAACTGTCTATAGTTTTGAAAGAGCCTCCCCATTAAACTTTACTGAACAGTCACTTCAACAAAGAAGCCTTTGAAGTACCTACATTTACACTGGCTGACTATACACCACTATCTCTAATTGCTCAGCGTGCTGAGCAATGTCCTCAGAGACAACTTTTATTTATTTTGGATCAGTTTACACACAAGCATAACAGCAGTTTAAACAACCCAAGTTTTACTTACACTAACTGACAAAAAGAAACACTACCACCAAGACTGCAGCCTTTAAATAAGGGTAAGGAAGCCAAAGACCCTCCAAGGATGCTCTGCAAAGATTCCTTCGCAGCTGAATTTCATTTCTGAAGAAAGATATGAAAAGTGTTTTTATCTTCATTTGACTGGGTGTCAACAGAATATAATAGACTCTGAAAGAACAGAACCATCAGATCAAGATACAGCTKGTCCTTCACTACTTCTGGCTGAACTGCTAGAATCAGTAACAAATACTTCAAAAAACCTTGCAGAACAGAACTCCTTCAGTAAACTGTGCCTTAAGTAACCTCTCCCTCTGCATTCAGACCACCACTACACTCAAAAGCTGGAAGGACTTACCCACCAAGATTCATCAGTTTCCTCCCGTTCAGAGCTGCATATTTAYGATATATACAGTATTGTCTAGCAAGGAGTTCTAGAATTTAAATAAGCGAGTTTTTCTGTCCTAAATATTGTATTTAATTATTTTCCACAGGACTGGAATCAGGAAGCACCAATCAAACTGCTCAGGTCTGCTCTTCTTGGCCTTTCATACATGACGAATCTTCAGAGCTCTATCACATTCTCTCCCCACAGCTCTCTCACTTTCTTTTCCAACCTGAAAAATACTGTTCTGAGAAAGGCTGTCTACAAGGAAACCATTTCACTCTAAAACCTGTTCTACTACWATCTCTTGTTAAAACCAAGGCAACTCATTGTTTCTTCCCCTTAGAAATACTGGGAGATGAACTTACTCCATTTCTTATGAAAACGATATTCAAACTTTAAAATCCCCTAATTTTTATTTCCAGTCTGAGGATGAATCATAGTTAAAGACAGCTGCTGAAAATCATATGAAAGCCAGAAATATTTTAGCAGCAAAAATAAAAACAAAGATCAAAAGACAATTAAACAATTAAATCCTACAAATGTAKCTCAAACTATAGCTCAAATCAGCATTTCCTGGGTTTTCTTGAATTAGATCCCTAACACATATATAAAAAGTAACTGAACTGTGACTATCTTCTACTATTCAGTATCTTCTTGTTTACTGCATTAACAATTGAACAAGTCCACTCAAATTTCTAATCCCTGGGTTAACTATATTTCAGAAATGAAAGTTATATAAGTTCTTCTCATTAACATTGATTTTGATAACCCAGAGCAAGTCAGTAGGTGTCATCTTCATCTAGGTTCATCTAATGTGATCTTCTACCCAATTATAGAAGCTGTGGTTTAATCAGCCCATTATACAAAAACCTCTCATGAGAGGTAACAACATCTAATATTTTTCAAGACTGACTTGAAGAAAATTACAGTGCTGTTCAGCTCCATGGGCCCTGTGAACTGCCCTCTGAAAAGTATTAAGCCATCTTACAAACACTCCAGAGCCCAAAAACACCTCTAAAAGGAAGTCTGACAGAATGCAGTCTCACAGGTCTGAAGCTTTTAATGTACACACTGATACAGTTGTGCTAATTACAAACAGAAAACGTTTGTGCAGCTGAAGTTCAGAAAACTACTTTTCCCACCCAAATAATGAAACAAAGYACAGCCTAAGCTATATCTGCACTTTCATGGCTGTAAACACATACCCACACTAAATTCTCCTACCAATAACTCATYACTATTCAAAATACATGTTTAAAAACCACAAATGCACTCAGTAATTTTAGAAAAGGAACGTTATTGTTTCATTTTATGGAATAACTTGACTAAGTGGACTCACATACTGCCCTGAAGCTAAAGCACTGTATYTCCATCTGCAGACACACAGATTACAGCACCCAAGACCTCAGAGCAGTATGTAAAACACAGAATGCTTCTTAGTGCTTTTGGTTAAATAGAGTATACTCTATAATTGTTTACAATTAAGAATTGCCCCACAGCTTTATCAGTAYACTTAAAAATCCCTCGAAAACACAAAGTCTAAAGGGAGGTCAGCAAAAATCAGAGGAACACAGAAGTATATGGACAGTTGAGCAAACACACCTGCAATTACAAGTTTAGCACTGCTGCTCTTGCATTCTCCATCTTCCACACTTTTACTTGTGCTTTTTTCTTTCAAGAGAGGAACAGTATTGTCAAAAGGTATGCACTTGCTGGAGGCAACATTTTCTCCACTGTCTGGCTGATTAATTCTGCTGTTTGCTTCAAGTAGAGGAGTGAAGTCCTCAGACTGAGCAGCTTCACCAGGTTCCAGCTGAGAGGAGCTTTTAGCCTGTGACACATTCTTTGAAGACACAGGAAGAGATTCTTCATCACTGTCAAATCCAAATGGATCCTCTGTTACCTCATCTTCAACTTTGGGTTTCTTAGGAACTTCAGAAATATCTGGTTTGACACYGGGCCTCTTCTGTCCTAATTTGGCCATGAAGGTGGTTTCTCCCCATTTTGTACTGAGGGTGGTCCGTTTGTTGGAAAACACTTCATCAAACTTGGAACTGCCATTTCCCCCTTTCCGGCTGTAGGTCTTTCCAAATCGGGATGTCATTTTGGCTCCTGTTTCATATTCTCTGTTGTGAAAGAAAGAACATCAATTCATCACCTCTCTAATACAAATAATTGTTACTTCCACCCTTTACTGGGCCTACAAGCACCAGGCATGTACACTGCACACAACCAACAGATCCATCACCTGCTTCTTTCTAGACTCACTCATTCACATGTGACTGTCATTAGGGCAAAGGTTCTGCACTAAGCACCCACTAAAATAAATTGAAATTCAGTTACTTGCACACTTATAAACCAATGGCACAATGAATCCTTAAGAAAAATCATCTAAGAATGGTATTTCTTTGCTCTAATTTTGTATTTTCAAGTATAGAAGGCGCTTTCATAAAACAACTCAGCAATATTTTCACATCTGAACAYGCAGCTCCCTCCTAGAGTCCAACAGCATGGCATAAAAAATAATCTCTTGCCAGTTAAATACAAAAACTGTCAGAATATTTCACATTGCTGTAAATGTATTTTAAATACTAATTAAWCACAATGATGACAACTCCATCCCATGTTCATCTCTCACACTCAGACTCATCTAACAAGTGTTTTACTTGGTAACATGATGTGGTCAGGACTGGTGCACAGCAATGCCCCACAAGTAAATCTGATTMATCGAGGGACAGAACAGAGACACTGCTCAATCCACTTCTAAGAACATGGAGGACACCTTTAGCAGGCCATGTGAACTGTTACTGCCCACTGGCTCTTACACAACCCCTCCACTGCTTGCTTAGAAGAACAGAAGTGTAAAAGTAACAGATTAAACAGGAACACATTTAAGAGTTTCTTGCATGTGGTGTTGTTCTACTTTTGTTTAACTCAAGAAGGAAGACAGACCACCTGGGGTCTGTATTTTTACCCAAAAACAAACACTTCAACTACTGGACAAATGACAACACAAACCCCAAAACTTCCTATCTGTTTTGTGAGCCACTATTTCTCTCTTTTTGGCCCAAACAAGGATAGGAAATTGCAATTCTTTATAGKCAGTCTGAATTTAATCAAGTCCATCTTTCTCCCTGAAACTCCTCTCCATAACAGAAAAAAGTCTGCTAAAAAAGACAGTTATTTAAGCTAAGTTAGAATCAAAGAAGTCTAACTTTTGRAATGTTAACTAACTTCATATAAAGTATATGAAAAATGGCAGTTAAAATAATATTTATGGGACTTATCATGATCTATTTCTTCAATACAACTGTTTTTATTAYTACTCCCCTAATACGTGACATACTGTCCTTCCTATTTTAGCTTTCATCCCAACACTCACAGTTTCTCAACCTGAAGTGTCAGTTTTGCATCTACCAAAACTGCCAGACTGCTTTGCAGAAATGTCCCTCTCTCACTTCATTCTAGCAAGACTATCTCACTAACAATAGCCCCCCTCTATTACACCTTAACTTACCAGAAGAACCAAGCAATTCAAGGGGAGAAAATCCATGGAGAAAATTTTAAGTGAATTAAAATGATCACATTTCACCTTCAGAAGTTTACTAGGTGGATGGTGATGCAATGCAGAAGAGCTACAGGAACACCCACTTTGGGAAAGGCYCTTTTTCCCCGTGGTGCAGCTGAGGGAAGGTGAAGGCAGGTGCCCATCTGCTGAGCAGAACTCTGCTGCAAAAGCCCACTCTTCAGAGGGCTCCTGCCTGCTCCTAGGAGACAGCACTCTTKAACCCCATCTCCTCTTTTCCCCACACACACCACTGCCAAACTTCTTTTTTTCCTGCCCTGTAGGTAGCTTCAATCTTCTATTTTCTATCTACACATAGTTTAGAAAGCAAACAGCAAACTAAATCTAAATTACCAGTTTTATTTTGCTGATGCTTGTAAATATTTGTAAGGGCAACCAAAATATTTTAGACCAGAACAACAGCCAGGTTTTTGAGCTGTAGAAGCTAAAGTAAAATATTTATTAACATCTCAGTTTCTAACAACCTACCGGAAAGAAAAAAACATTTCACTCACCACTAGCACATTTTCCTCCCCTAAACCCTCAAGACTCAAATAAGTATTAGTTATAATAAGCATTGTAAGAAGTACTCCAATAAGTATTTTTGATACTACATTCCCAGCCCATGCAAAGAYAATGACATAYTAAATTATGGCTTGTGGCTTGCAGKTCCAAAGAGAAGATTCCCRTAGTGAAGAGGAGTTAATTTTCAGAAAGTAAACTACATTTTCCTATTTATAAATTTTAAAACTAGGATCATCTTGTAAGAAATTTTAAATCAAAATATCAATCCCCAAATTAATACTCAATATAATGTGCATAGGTTAAAAGATGAGTATTAGRAAAATGTAAATACATTATGCTATARACTTGCATCYTAGATTTAAGAACATAAAGAGGTGCCTTCTTACRCGAGAGCATCAACAGAGTAAGATTTTTACTCTTTACTTACAATTTTCTCTTGATTTTTCACTCAGAGGGAAATAAAGCACTTGCTCAATTTCTGTTTCCACTCCCTGCCTCCCTCGCCTGCATTGTGCTGCACCATTTGGAGCAGCRCAAGCAACGTAAATAGGTGTAAAACCCCCAAACATAGTTCTCCCTCATTTCCCAGCGCTAACTCGGCGGACCAGCTGGAGACAAAAAGCCCGGTAATTCCCCAGGAAGCCCATCAGCCACCCCTACTCATCGCTCCTCTCTACACCGCTCCTCTTACATAACCAAAGCAAAGAAAAATAGGTTAAATGCACGGAGGCAGAAGGAGCTGATGAAATCCCACGGTGACAGTTTCTTTTTTCCTCCCTCCCCCTGCGGCGGGGGGGTGGGGGGTGTGCGAGCGGAACCGGGTCACCCCACCGCTCCCTGATGTCATTTCCCCTCCCGCCCGGCCGCCTCCCCCGCCCCGCCGCACCACCGGCCCACATTACACAAGTGCCCGGGGCAGCCGCGGCCCGGCCCGCGGAGCCGCTCCCCGCCGGCGCTTCACCCCCGAGCCAACTCCCGCCCCGCAAGTTCGCGCCGGGCCGGGGGCGGCGGCCCCGCACGCCCCTGCAGGCGGGACAGCGCCGGGGCCGCGGCGGCTGCTGCTGGAGCGGGGTGCCGGCCCCGCTCCGCGGCCCGCGCGGCCCCCGCCGCCCCCTTACCCGGCACCCACCTCGGCGTCAGCGGTGGCGGCGGGTGCCGGGCGCGGGCCCGGCCGATGTGGCTCCGGCCGCGGGTTCGGGCCGCCGAAGCGCCGCCTGCGAAAGGCGCTCGGCCTGCGGGACGCCTCCGCCCCTCCGGCAGCGGGACCCTCTTGGGGTGTCGCGGGCGTCAGGGCCCCCGGCGCCGCCTCCTCCGGCGCCGCTTCCTCCGCGCCGGGATTATCGCCGCGCTCGGGACGGGCCCCGGGACCATCTCTCCGCCATTTGCCCCCGCTCCTTCCTGCCGTCACCGCGCGAGCCCCGCCCCCCGCCGCCGCGGCCAATGGCCGCGCTCCTCGCTCGGCCGCCCGCGCCGCCTCCGCGCCTGCGCCCTGCCGCGCGGTGCCCGCCGGGAGTTGTAGTTTGCGGCTCGGCGCGGGCCCCGCAGGGCCCGAGCCCGGCCCCCGGAGCCGGCGGGCGGGTCCCCGCGGCGGGATGGCCCGAGCCGGGAGGGAAAGGGGTGGCCCGACCTGTCGGGAGCCGCCGCCTCCCCGCGGCCGCCTCCGCCCGGGCCCGCGTGGAGGCTCTGAAGGCGGGGCCAGCGGGGCCCGCCGCGGGCAGCCCCGACCGGCCCCACCCCGATGGCGCTCAGGCCCAGGTGGGTCCCGGCGCCCGTCGAGGAGTGTGGGAGCAGCCCGGGCAGCCCAGCCCGGCTGGAGCCGCGAAGGGCCCGCACCCTGCCCGGGAGTTGGGCCAGGCAGCAGGCGCTGCAGCGGCCCTGCGGGCACTCCATGGGAAGTTTGCGGTGCCTCGTGCAGGGCACAGGAGCCCCCTGCGCTCGGGGCCGCCCTGGCTGTACTCACAGTGAGCGCCCGGCCGCCACATCCGCTCCGGGCAGGAAACATGCTCTGCACACAGGGCCCGCAACGAACCGGGGCAGGCCTGAAACTGTGGCTCTCACATGCTACCGCTTCCACAAGCTGCTACACCCACCCACACGCGTTAGATTTATGCACACCTTTGAAGCTTTCATTAATGATACACACTGTGCAGAGAGCAAAAGCGCTCCACGAGGATTGTGTCATGCGGCAAATACATACGGACACCAAACAGTCACCAAATCCAACATTTTATACTCTGTAGGCAGTATTTSATAAAATCCTTGTGGGGTACAAAACTAAGGATGCATGACAAGGAAAACATTAAGCAACATCACGCAGATGTAGTTTGGTCATTTTTCAAAGGAGTGAGGAACTCAGAAAAGTAAAATGAAATTCTACAACTTTGGAGTCTGAAATGGTTTCACATCACATGATCATACTCAAACCATCGTTTGAGTCTTTACAAGACAAGTCCCAAATGCAGAACTAATTAAGAGGCTGATTTCACTGTGCAGAAGAGGTTAGAGTTGTCTCAATACCTCTAGCTTTTTTCTTAATTTAATATTTACTTTACCCAAAGGCAAAATCACTGCCTCACAATAAGRAGATACAAGACTGTGGTTCTGTTTAGTGATCCTCTGAGTAAAATCTGATTTTTGCCTCATCTCTACTGATGTGTTGGAGCTTTCAGGCATTACTTCTGAAGCACAAACATGCTGTGAACATGCTCTCTAAATCCAGTATACAACTGGCACAGCTGGAGAAAGTGAGTAAAACCAACAGGGCCTTGCAATGAGAAGTACAAGTTCCATTTGGAATGTGGTTGAGGTTTGTGTTGTTTCAGACAAGCCTTATAAGCTCACCTGTATCTCACCACGTGACTCAGTTACTGAAGAGCCATTAAAAACAGGCTACAGACTTTAAAATCAGTAATTTGACTACAAAAACTGAAAAGATTGTTCTCCTGAGAGTATTCTTGATCAGAGCCACTAAATAGTTCATTTAAACTCAAAGAGTAAAATGGATAGCTAAACCTGCTTGAGTTTRCATAGTCTTATTTGGTGACTGATCTGTTAGATAAAGAGGAAAACACAACTGTGAGAGCTTGAAACACTGAGGCTCTGACAAGTCCTTTACAACATAAAAGTTTGTCCTGAGAACCAGAAAAAGTCAAGGATATGGCCAGAGTAAGGAAGTAAYACCAAGGCACTATTAGGAAATAGTTTCTATTTTGATATAAAGCTGGAAGAGTTGAAATTAAATTAGCTTTATTTCCGATGTAAAGCTGGGATAGCTAAGTCACTAATACAGTAATGGAGAGAATTTTGCAGTCTAATGATAGTAATTGGATGTATTTGCAAGTTCTTACCCACCTTATACCCCTGGGCTAGCTTCATATTTGTAGCTGTATTTCCAGTCTTTGTAGAAACCCCACACAGAGTAATCCAAACCACTGCAGATTCACAGTCATGAGGGAATTTCCCATGACTAACAGAGGATAAATTAAACTCATTTATGTGCTGCCTATCCTATCCTGGGTACCAGCACAAGCCTGTAAGTGAAGCCTTTTACTAGGATGATGATGGCAAAACAAACCTCGTKGTGTTCAAGAACAGCAGAGATGTGCCAGTTGGTCTGCCCCAACATACTTGAGGTACTTTGAAAATCTGACACCCTGTATCTTACTAAGCTTGGCAGTTAACACATTAAGCTTTGCTATTTCCATTTGCATCTGGCTCACCTCAAATATGCAAGTACCATAGCAGAGCAAATAAAAACCAAATCCCATCTGTGTTTGGCAGTAGGTATGTTTCACTCTCAGAGGGTGGAATTTAACAGGCATTTTACGCTTTTTGTGAAATCATATTACTGATGGTTGCCATCTCCATTCACATCAAAAAATCCCCAAAATCAACCACACAAATCCTTTCACAAAAAAAAGCAGCCCATGAAACACTCCAGTTTGGCATTTGTCTTCGTGAGAACAGCAGTGGGAGATAATGAAGCCATTTTCAAACTGTAGTTTTTCCACCTTATAAGTTTTCTGGGAAAGCCAAAGTGAATTCTACAGCTTCCCATTACTGCTCGCCCCCCAAACCCCCCAAAAGAAACCATCATCTTTGCTGCTTATAATAAAGTCAGACAGCCCTGAAAAACACACCTCAAATGCATCAAAGGTGGATATAAAAGAGATAAAAACATAGTAGGAAGGAACACATAAACGGGACAGAGCAGTTATTTGGATACATTGCATCTTAATACACTCTGGACCCCTCTCAGTCCTCTTCTTGAGGTTCTGTGCCAGGACCTGTGCAGGGCGAGCAACACAGAATTTCCAAATGAGCTGCAGCCTAGTACAGAGCCTTTCAAAACATTTGAAAATGTATCAGTTTCTTCCAAAAGAAAAGGGAGGCAATGCAGTAGGAAAACAGGTTTCCCATGCAGCAGATACTCTTGGGCAGATGAAGACAGTCACATCCTTCCAGAATGCTGAAAGTTTCTCAGTGCTGCTCCATGGAAAAACATAGCATTTGAGAGTTTTAGCAGCATGACTGAGGCTACAGGTTTTGAAGGGACCATAGCAGTAGGTATCCTTTATATCRAGTACATGAATTAGCACCATAATACACCCTTGCTCCAGTCCTTTTCCCACARGAAGGGAAAAAGCTCATAATCTATTGCCCTGTTTCCCTGTGAAGCACTACCCAAGAAGCAAACCCAAGTAGTTCATAGGAAAGCTCTCCCCATTGCTCCTCATGCCTAAAATGTTCTCCTCACAGCTGAAAGCCTCTCAGTCCACTCCTTCTCCTCTGCCTCTCAGCCTAGTCACCATTTGCCTTTCAAGTTCTCAACTTCCTGTAGTGCTTCCTTCCTTGCCTCTTGTCCCGGTGGGAAGGGAYGGGGGTGAAGAGGATGTCCTGCTGCACTCACAGCTGCTGCAGTGCTTTCATGCCCCAGTCAGCACCACTTACAATGCTAAACATTTTGGTGCTTTTTCTTTGCCAAAAGTCACCGTGCTCCTGTTGCTGTCTTCAAATGTCACGGGCACACACGGGTGAGAGCACACAGCCCTTGCCATTTCGATTCACTGGGGTGAGAATTTCCCCCTTGCTATTTGCACAGCAAAGGTGACAGGAGGGGAAAGAGACTCATGAAGTAACTAATTACCATATTTTAGTCAACTTCTCCTAAAAAGTTTACTAAAGCTTTAGTATCACCAGTAACATGCTGGAGGAAGGGCAGCAGCACCAGCCCCAGCAGCAGCACAGGATGGGCAGGAATGGCAGGGTTGTACTGAGAGCTGCAGTGCCTGCACAGGGCAGATGTSGTGGGCTGACCCAAGCTGGATGCCAGGTGTCCACCAAAGCTGCTCTGTCACTGCCCTCCTCAGCTAGGCAGGGGAGAGAAAATACAACAAAAGGCTCATGGGTCAAGAAAAGGGCAGGGAAAGATCCCTCACCAATTACTGTCACTGGCAAAACAGAATTGTCTTGGGAAGATTAAATTTATTACCAACCAAGTCAGAGTAGGATAATGAGAAATAAAACTAAAATTGTGAAACACCTTCCCCACATCCTCCCTCTTCCCAGGCTTAACTTTGCTCTCAGTTTTCTCTATCTCCTCCCCACTCTCACATATTCCCCTCTCCAGCTGCAGTTCCTTCTTCTTCCCTTTCTTATATCTGTTATCCCAGAGGTGCTACCACCATCGGTGCTGGCTTGGCCTTGGCCAGTGCTGGGTCCATCCTGGAGCCAGCTGGCATGGGCTGTATTGGACACAAGAGAAGCGTCTGACAGCCTCTCACAAAAGCCACTCCTGCTACCAAAACCTTGCCATGCAACCATAAAGTACAGGGGCAGGGAAAGAGGAGAAATCTGCAACCTGGTGTACAGCAAAGTGTAATTTCTGTCAAGAATCTGGCTTTTCTTAGTGAGGTATTTCCAATGAATATTGTACTGCTAATTTCTGACACTGAACCCTGAGAAGAAGGACTGAAAGGCACTCAAAGAGKGGATGTTTATATAGGTTGGGATCATAATTTTCAGTAGCTGCCTCCTCATAGTGGAGGCCATGCCAAGGCATTAAGTTTGATAAACAAAAGGTTAAAACAAACACTGCTGGACAGACCAAAGGAATGCTTATATCACTGCAGCAAAGGGCCAGTTCTCCATGATTTAAAAAAYAAAAGTTCCCTGGATCATGGCATTACTGGATCAGGCCCAGACAAAAAGTTGTGCYACTCCTCCTACCTCCTCTCTGGCCTGCACACCCACCTGTTGCAATCATGTGAGAGGCAGCATCGTCCCTGCAATGCCAGAGCCTCTGGAAAGACTCGTATTACTCGATGAACCAACAGCAGTCACTCACCTACGGCTAAATTCTCAGTGGTTTTCTGTGCAGCTTTTTCCCCTAGGTGATCAGCCTGTAAGTCTACTGGAAAAACCTGTGGTGAAACACTAGTGGGAAAGCACAAAGTAGCTTTCACCTTGTTGTAATAATCAAGGTCAGAACTTCATTCTGCTATGCAGTATATTCCCAGCAAGCTGTGCTTGAGAAAGTAACCACCTGTGCTGTTTCCCAATGAAAATTTTACAATGTGCCAACATGTTTTTGGAAAAAAAAAGCGACAAAAAAACAAAACAAAGGCATTTGCAGTAAGCATGCAGCCTCACTTTAAAATCCACAAGGAAAGTCTAGGTTCCTCCATCCTTTGAACATAGCAAGTTCCCATTGTTGTATAAGGAATAAAAGGGTGCTGTCTCAAATACCTGAGATCTCTCACAGCCCTGTAGGATGACCAGATTGAATACCAATCTTTCCTGGTTCCTGAATTTTTTTTGCTTCCTTTTAAGATCTCTCTGTTTCACATTATTATTGAATTTCTGTCTGTCTTTATAGCAACAGCCCTCAAGAAAAGCTACCAAACTGTGTCCACATAGTGCTTGTTGGGGAAAGAAAAACATGGAACCCATCAAGAAATTGGTTCTTAAAACAAGCTCATTGGTGCAACTGTCATTGTCCTATTCTATTCCCCCTCCAGCAAAAAGGGAACAGCCATTTCTGTTGCTTATTTTGCTGCATTGCTTCCTTCATCTTTTAAAGAGGGCAGGTATGTGACCAACACTTTATATTCCTTSGTCCTCTTAGTTTTGATTATTGGATTTGCATGTGGCTGTCACATTGAGATGCTGTAACCTGTAACATTACCTTTTGAGTTTTAAYTTACAAGAGTTTTGTTTTCACCTTTGTATTTCCCAAGTACTTGCTTCTACTTTTTAGAAAGAGGTCAGTAACTAAGCACTTCTATAGTYATTAAAGCCAGCAGTATCAGATTAACAGATTTGTTGGTGCACTGGAATCAGGATGTGTGGCCATAGAGGATTGTGAGCAATGCTACAAAGGATGGCAACATCAACTACAACTGGAGAAGAAAATCCACAGAGAATTAAAACTGATGTAACTAATGAGGTCTGAGTGGACATGTCTCTGAACGTCATGACAGAATTCATGTACTAGCTAGCAAATTAAGCTGATAAAATGAAACTTGAAAAAAAAAYCAAATTAAGATTTCCTCATGGGAATGTAGGAGGCAACAAAGTATCAGTTAGTGACTTCATTAGCTTCCTCCCAGAACAGAGCTCTGAGCAAATTACTTTCACCTTTACTCAGACTACAATGCAGCACCACAAAGAAAGCTGCAATGTCTGTTACACAAGACCCTGGTATGTCCAGGGCCTTACACTGTGCCAGTTTTGCAAACCTGTTCACACTTAAGGCTCCCTGCATACAATGCAGCCATGTCCCATGAAATCACAGCACAGCGAAGATCACACCACAGCAGGGAGTAGAGGGCCTGTTAATGAGTGGTGGCAAAGTACACTCAGAAAAGTGGCTAATGATAACAAAAGGCTGAAAACATCTGTGCATTGCCTGCTTCTTTAGACGTGTCACGGAAATGACTCATTACTCGATCAGCCACATGTAAGGGCAACAGAGCAGGCAGTGCATTTACTGTCCAAAAMCACATTATTATTCCAATAATACACTGGCCTGCAGGCAGCCTCCTTATGCTAGACTTCTCTGCTGGATCTGTGACCTTGAAATTCTGAGATAAATGTTTATTGTGTGGCACAGTTTTTTTTTTTGGCAAACATTTGAAAGAAATTGGAGGAATTACTGATGCAAGAGTTTAGGCTCAAACTAAGACGCTTTGACTGAATCAAAATGTCTCCCCAGTGGTTTTTATACCATGGCTTGGGGAAAACAAAACATAATTCCTTTTATCTTTTAGTGATGATACCAAGTGGCTTGAACAGCATACCAGCGTCTACTTAGTGGTTTTTGTGCCTTTCAGATGGTAGATACTTAAGCATACTTGAAAGCTCTTCTCAATCAAAATACCTTTGATCAGCTGTCAAGCAAACACACAGCAGACAAGAACTACAGTTCATTCAAAAGGAAAAAAATCATTCCATGCTCTACTTCAGCTCAATTCTAAGTCTTCATCAGCACAGTGCTGCATCTTTAATATAAAGTRTAAGAAATGTTGTTCTTTAAATGCTTTCTCAGTCTTACAGASAGCTGTTTTGTGGCTGACAGGTCCTTCCTGTCCCAATCAGTTTCCAGAYTCTAATTTTCAGCACAGGTCCCAARAGAGGRAGAAACAAAGTATTTRGGTCTTTTGGCTTAATTTTCCATTTTCTCCTCACCACCAAATGCAAGATTGGGCAWGGGCTGAGTAATCATACAGGCACTAGCAAGTGTTTTCATCTTTGTATAAAATAGAAGGCTTTGGTCATTATCAGCTTGGACCAGATTCAGTCATGCTGCAGAGGAAAAAAAAAAATCAGAATCTTTCTCAAATCATTGAATTATCCACCAACAGTTATCAGTAGCTAAGGCAGGAAAAAACAGTTGAGAGAGCATTGATTATAGTTCTTCATTTTAGTGTATGTACGTCATCATGTACAAATATTGAATGTTCCTCTATGAAATAAAGGTTCGATTAAGCAGAAAAGCTGTTTTAAAACAGTAACAGCTCTCTGCGGGACTCCAGTGACACCTACTGGTAAACAAAGAAGTTACCAAACATTTATTGAAAATGAAGCAGCAGTAATTTATGTACCTGGCCCTTAGGATCACTAATAATTTTTTTGGCAGCTCAGGCTATGAACCACACCACAATCAGGTGTTAGAGTTAATGAACAGGGTATTTATTTTTCAAAATTGAATTTTGACTTCATCTGATTCTTAACTATTTGAAACTGCATTTTTATCACTCTGAAGGTATTGTCAAGTCCTACATTTTGCTACTGGCAGCTGTAGATTAAGRTAGGCCTGTGGATTTTTGGCTTGCTGGACTACACTGGACATATTTCCAATTTTAATCTTAGTRATTTCCTTAATGTAACTATAGTCAAAAGTAAATAATTCAATACCTCTCCATTTGCTTTCAGGTGCATTCCTTTTAGAACAGATTCCAAAAATGAAGATCTCATGAGCAGATCAACTGACCAAGTTCATGGCTTTGCTTCTGACACCTCCTTGCTATTTGTAGTGCCAAACTGGTTTGTCACAGCTGTGTTAGTCTGGCAGGTCATACAGATATTCCTGAATGCCATTTTAGCCAACACTTGTAAGAGAATAAAAACCTATAAACTCTCTAAGTGAGAGTTGTGGGACCAGAATTTCAATAAAACCTCACATGATGCGAGGCCTTACCCACAGAAAATGGATGCAATATGCATGGTGYGCACTCAGAGCCACCTCAGTTGCCAGCTGGGACAAGCAGAAGCAACGCAGCAAGGAAAAGCAGTGCTACAGCTCTGGGCACCAGACTCATCTCCCTTTCTACACTGGGCTCCATYGTGTAAACTAGCTCTGTGTATGGATGGGAATATTTCTGTTTGAGACAATCGCTGACTGAGGGATTCCTTCTGCCATTGACAGGGAAATATCATATACAAGGTTTGCAARCCAGAGTCTTGCCAAACAAGTGGCCATAAACATCACTAATGGAGCTCTAGCCATGCCCATTTCCCCATTAGGGAAATTTGCCCTTACTACCTCTGGCAGGCTTAGAATTGTCTTTGTTTCATCCCTAACACTGAGGTCCTTTCAGATATGGCTGAACAAAGCCATGAAGCTTTTTATCTCTTTGTCCTGCATATCCTTCCTTTGAGGAGCTGAAGCTTCCTGTAAAAAAGTCTCTTTTGGTTAAGTCTGGCAGCCTTAACTGTCCCAGGACAACAAAAATGTTCTATTATGGAGTGGTGAGGCCACCTGGTAATGAACACCCACCACACAAATCCACACAATTCTCAAGGTACCAACCCAGGCATCTCAGAACAAAGAACGCACTGATTTTTATTTTTTTTTTTTTAGTACCAAAGTTTAAGTTGAAAAATTGCTTCTGATAGAGCACATCAGCCAGATTTGCACAGGCAGGAATATTGTTACAGCTTACTGGAAAGCAGACAGACCAAGGTACCTTGGTTTTATGGTAGAATACTTGCCAATTAAATGCTGTTCCCAGTACTCAATAACAGAAGTTCTAAGCTGGACTACAAAGACAACAATCTCTAAAGGATCTGCAGAAACATTTTTAGAAGTCAGGCTATAAATCTGCTAAGCAATACCTCAATATTGATTTTACAACATGTCCATAATAATGGCTTTACAAACCTGTGTACATAAGTAGAATAGGAAGATATTACAGAAATTCCATTATGTTGCAACTTCAAGATCTGCTCAAAGAATGTCTTTTTGTTTTTAAACATGAGGCATGAAACTTTATCAGAGCAGAACAATGCATGATCCCATGGAAAACAGATACCCAGATGTTACTCCCTGGCACTCTGCATTTGGCCCCTGGGTTAACCATAACTTCTGTGAAGGGCACAGTGTTGGCAAACTGATAGGAACCTATCATAGTGATGAGCAAATGCATATAAAGGATACATATAAAAAGAACCATCCCATAAAAATCAGACTTTGTACCTTGACTAAACAGAGATTCACATAATTATTATAACAGAAAATTGAAGTTTCTCATAAATTAGATGCTAATTTCTCTACATGTGGAGCAAAAATATTTAAATTRAATTGAAGAAAATTCATCCAGTCCTTTGTCAAAGATAAGTGGAAAGSTTTCCTTGGCAAATGAGGGAAGCCRAGTAACCTGTTTCCAAGYTTCCATTCAAACCCAGTAGTTTAAATTTCTCATTATTTAAAAAAGACAAACTCAAAGCTATCTTTTATGTGAACAGATGCTGTGCTGTCTTCTTGAAGCTGCAGGCTTAGAGGCAGATTTTTCATGCAGCTGCAGAATGAAGTCAACAAGCCCACTCTGTTTCAGGGTTGCTATTCAGAACCTTTTGGGCAGCAATGAAAGAAGATCACATCAATTTCATGCTGGTTTTGCTGCTCTACAAAGAAATGAGCAGCAGACACGAATCATGCCTAGATTGCAGGGGGAAAATGTGTCAAACTCCTCAGGAAAACAAGGTATGGAAGATTTAATCAAATCTAACTTTTATGAACACCTCTTTTACTTCAGGGTGCTTTTGGTGGCATGGCACTGTTTCTGTAGCAGCCTCTACTCTGGCTGAGTTACAGACATTGAGCTCCATGTGCAATTAAGAGCCACGAGTAGGGCCCCTGGATCCCAACTAGAACAGATTTGACAGACATTGGCCTCTGTCCCCATCAGCAGCATTKCCCTTGTGGCCCATGTTCATTTTCAGCTCTGCATCTGACATTACTCCTGTGCTACAATCCAACACACTTGTTTTACAATATTAATTTAATTGTAATAACATGAGCTGGTCTTGAGAGAAATTCCAGCTGCAGGTACAGAAAAACCTCTGCAGGCAAGGAAACAAAGTGCCCAGAGAGTGCACAATCCCCATTCTTGAAGGTTTCCAAATCTACCTAGATAAAGCCCTGAACAGTCTGGTCTGACCTTTGAGCTGACCCTGCCTTGAGCTGGAGGCTAAATGAGAGACCTCCTGAGGTCCCTTCTCAGCAGGACTATTTTATAATTCTATTATAAACTCYATATGCTAGCAAGTGCCAAGCAAGTCATGCTTTTTCAAAATGGCATTATATGTAGACACACACTAATACCTAGACATTAAAACACTTTAACTTCAGCTCTCTGATATTAAGAGCCTAAGCTAAAGCCCACAGAATGCCTTACTCTGTGCAGCACTGATGCTCTGGGTTAGGATGGCTGCAGTGCATGGCTAGAAAATACAAGTTTCAGTGCTGACTGGGTTGTTCAGATCAGTAGAATAAGTGTGTATGGCTAGATATTGTTTTTGCAGTATTCCAAGGGAGAGGATATAGGGAATTAGTAGCAATTTGAAGGTGTGTGGATTGCCTTTGTTTTGCCACTAGCTAACAGCAAGCCCCAGCATTTAGGGGTTAAGAGTTTTGGTAGCAGAGCTTCCTAAAAAGCAGTTCACTGAATAGGCATCAAGGACCATAATCAGAGTTAACTCTGCTGAGACATGAACKTATAAAATCAGGTAAAAGCAGAGGCACAACAGAGCTAGAAAGGAAGGTATTGCAATGGAGTCTTTCAAAATCCAGTTATACAAGCTTTGCTGTATCCTTGTCTTTTAGGACACTCGGCAACCTCAACCAAGTACATTCATAGTATGCTAAACTTATATCCTGTTTGTTTCTACTGAGTTCCCATCTTTTGTGCTGAACTCCAGGAATCTAATCTGTATGTTTTTCCCCAGCACAAGAAAGTTAGCATTAAGCATGCCTGCTAGCAGCATTGATTTGTCCAAAGTGCCCTCAGATTGGTAACTTGGATATTGAAAGAACAGAACTTCAAAATTCATCAGGATGAAGCGCTGAAGGGTAAGCTCTGATCTCCAGGCCATACTTGTGTGTTTCCTTGATGACAAAGTTTGGTCTGTTTCCAACTGGAAAGTCTTTCCCCTCACCAAAGTAGCAGCTCTGCTAACTCAGCTGGGGGCCACACCTGTACTCCTACACACTCAAAGTACCTCTTCATCAGGCAGAAGACTGGAAAAGGCAGAACTGCCAGAATGTCCCTCCTGCTGGTATCCAGTGTAGGCAGATGGGAGCAAACTGGTGTGGCTCCAGCAAACCTGGTCTCATATCCCTCTGCAGGAGACACTTGAGAAGGTGCAAGACAAACACAGATCTCCTTCCTCTCCACTCATGTTTCATTGTACTTAGAYATGTTACAAACAACATTTGCTTGCTTGTTGGCAAGTTATGACTCAGGAGACTTCAGCACCTTCCTTCCTAGAGAACAGGAATTACTATCAGATCTTTTTACTAACAAGATAAGCAGCTAGTCTCCCAGGAAACAGATCTATTCCACAAGATGTTGAAGAGAACAGCTTYGTGCTTCTATCACCAGCTACTCTCTTGTTCAAATCCGTGGTTACATGTTTATGCTGACAATTAATGTGTCCTGCTGATCCCTGCTGGACCCCAACTCATCTTTCTCATTTAGACCCTGATACAGCTCAGCACTAGACTTGTCTCACAGTGGCTGTGGCTGCCACTGGGCCTTCTCTGCTCTTCCTGCACAAGTCCTGTGGCATTGGTGAGGCCACTTTCTACACCTGCYTTGCTGTCATCCTCAGCTTCTGACTCACCTATGTTGCGGAACAGCCTATTATTACTTCTCCCTGACTGCAATCTCTCTTTTGAACAAAACAGAAAGCTTAAATTTAGCCTAAAATAAAACCAAACACCAATTTGGAAGTAAATAAGGTGAACTGGAAAAGTCCTTATTGAAGGCAGTTCCCTCTCCCAGGTCCTTCTCCAAGTTCCATTAAGAAAGCATAAAATACAAGCTGTCATATATCTTAGGTATAGAACTGTTCAGACAACTGGCCCATAAAAACAACACTTCAGAAAACACAAGATCAAGCTTCTCTGAAGCTTTCTTTACACATCTCCTGGCTGGAAACCTGCTGCATGCCCCTAGCACCTTATACAATGAGTAAGATTCAGTAATCAGTAGGAAACAGAATTAGCAGTGAAGGCAAAGATATTAATGCAGTGCAATTTACAACAAGGCATCTGTCTGTGCACGAATTAGTGTTTTCCTTAATTATCTGTAATAGGAAATCCCAAGATTCTCAGCTGGCCCTGTCAGTCAATACTAACTACAGACTTGGAAAATGATACAAGAATAGAAAGGAAATTGAATCTTTCAGAGGCTGCAGTAGCACTTTACAAGGAATGCAAATAGAACTTCACTGGGAACAGTTTCACTATTGGCTTGGCTGGTCCCACTCCACCGCAGAGTTTGCCAGCACATCACACAACACTATACAATGTGACATTTAGTTAACTTGCAGCTCTCAAATACTGCAAAGAGACTCCCAGAGACAGAAACACTGGTGAAAGCAGCAAGTCCAGAGCAACACATGATGGTTATCCATCTATGCTCACCTTTCAATGTGCAATGGCTTGCCTTTTCAAAATTCTGACGATTTGACCATAAAGGTGATGTAGTCCTGCAAAGAACTATGTAAGGCATACTCCTGATTTTGCCTGGTTGAGGAAATTGTCCAGCTGCTGTACTTTAACAACAGGAGATCTACATTCCTTCTGGCAGACCTGGCTGTGTAATAGCCAGTCACTTGCTATAAAAGACATAACCTGCRCCTAGCAAGCAGGGACTGCAGGGACTTGCCATGGGGTAGGATTGTCACTCAGATATTAGGTGGTCTCACTTCAGGCTTCAGAGTACTGCTGGCACAGACACTCCTCAGACTGCATGACAAAGTCCATCTGCAGTTGCACAGGTTCAAGAGCACCAGTTATCAAATACAGCAACTACAGACATGGTCTGCAGACTTCCAGGTCAGCCAAGCATATTTATCTTGGCCAGGTAGCAGCTACAGAAGACAGGACACAGAGCATCTTGATGAGTGTTAGTCCTGCACAGYCATAGCTGCAACCATCCTGGAGACAGGGAGTGAAAACTGGCAAACCACACACTTCTCCATTACTCTTAAACAAAAAGAAAGCATGGAGTCTTTCCCACCACCATTACTCATTCAGTTTGCTTCATCTGCTCACTGTGCCTCTGGCATTCCACATCCATCTCTCTTTACCATATTTTTCCTCTGCCTTTCATAATTCTACATTTCCCCCTGAGCTTCTCTGACATGTTTGAGAGGAGAAAGGATAGTAGACAAAGACACTCATGCTGTGTCTCCATCACTGTACTTAGCTTTCATCCAGCTAGATACAACTGTGCTCTTTAGCTAAATCAGCAGAAAGTTTAGGTTTTTCTAAGGCACTGGGGTTCAGTTCCTTTAAAGGGAAGCAAGCACAAGTGTGAATGAAAAAATAAACTAGACTAAAGKCTTTGTTAGTCCTCACAGGCAAATCCCCAGCAGCAAAAGACTAGCCCAATGCACAGCACCACACACCATCAGATTTCTTTGCTTCATACAAGCCAGTAATTCAAATCAAGCTTTCACAACAGCCAACAATTCTCAGGTATTCATCACCAGATAACTGCAACTTACTCAAACATTACTTTATCCTTAACAAAAAAATATACATTTTATAAAAATACATTCCTATGTTAATCCAAAAAAGGGGTTTTTTCACCTCCAGAAGACTCCCACAAATATTTGATTTTTCTTTCAGGAGAGTTCACTCAAGTAATTATGTTYCAAAAGAGAGCACAGTTAATCTTCTCATAGAGAGCTGCATTTACAGTCAATTACTTATTAACAGTGCATTGTGTCATACTGACTTTGAATATCTAAATCCACTGCTTGCTCCCAACCTCTTCTGTTATATAATTTGTGGCTTGGAAAATGTCCATGTAGGTCCTGTCATAAACCCATAACAGCTCCAGAAATCAGTGAGAATTATTTCTATTGAGCAGGTTTGAATGGYTCTGCTTGTTGTACAAGTGCACCTAAGAGCTACTCTGTAAACAAACATCGATGTGCCAGACTATTACCCCTTCCACTGTTTGCAAGTGTCTGTCCTTATATAAAAGCCTATGTATATTTAATATTTATTTGATAGTTTACAATGCATCAGTAATTAGGGAGCATTTCAGATATATATCAATCTAAAGGTTTTTCTACACACAAAAAAACTTTTTCATTCAGATTAAAATAGCTATGAAAACAAGAGACTTACTTTTAGTGTCAGTTTCCCTAAACACTTTAAAAAAAAAAAAAAGCTCCTAGCCAAAGTTAATAGCTAACTTATTATTCCTTCCCAGGTATTTTATTGTTTATCTTTTATATTTCTTGGGAAAAAACTTCCAACATGGCAACCTAAAATTTTACCAGATAAAGAAGCTGTGCCTCTCCTGCATATGATCTWTTTTCTCTGTGAGAGCAGGACTGTTTCTTCTGATACAGTCATGACAGAGTTYGAGACTTTAATTCACACAGAGCATTGGGGACTGAAAGCACGAGAASAGAAGCCAGGTCCTGCTCTGCCAAGGGCTGTTGGTGGTACACCAGGGACCACAGGAGCAAAATTTAAAGCTTTCTGAGAGCAGGTGAAGAGATCATTCATAGATTGGGGCCCAAGTGAAACACCAAGGCCTTTAAAAGGTTGAAGAAAGGCTCTAAAGAAGGGAGAGAACAGCATGAAGGCTGAGTGCAAAGCAGTATCCTTTGAGATACACTAGCCTGGAGTATGTCAAGTACACTAGACATACTGGAAAAAATGGTGGTTTAGGTTGAAAATTAATTCCTATGTCCATGACAGATTACACATCATATAAAAAGCTTACAGAACATTGTTTAAAAAAAAATAAAAATCACTGTCTTGTGGGGCAAAAGTGGTTTAACAAAAAACTGCAGAYAACTTGCAAGAAGGTGGTTGCGAAAACTGCAGCAGCAAGGGGAGAAAAAGGAAAGTAATTTTCCTGCCTAATGGCAGGGTCCTCCTCTACACTGATGGAAAAGAAACGTAATTGATACCCTAGTCCTACACTGAAAACAGATTTGTGTGTATCATTAAGACGATATATTTTTCCTTCCTCGCCTTTTCTAGAGTATCTGGTACTCAGACAGGGCTGACCAAATCACTTTAAATATTGTGTGTAAGAACACCTATGATGATCATCACTAGTATCTACGATTGTTAAAAAATAGGTTCCCTATGCCATAAACATCTGGTCTGTTTTGCATAATAATGTTGCTGAGGCAGCTTCTGCTGCCATAGTTCCCACCTGACCAGGCTATACCTGCTGCAGCATCAGAGCCCTCCAGGCAGTTATAACCAAGAGATGTAGTTCTRCCTCCAGCTGGATCATCCCTCAGCAAATTCACACCCACAAACACACAGTTATCTACTGACTTCTTCTTTAGTAGCAGCCATAAGGCAGAAATAATTTTCTTCTTTCTTTCCAGAATAACATAGCTYTCTGTGCAAGCAAGGACAGGCAGGCCTTCTAGACAAAGCTGGGACTCAGGCAGTCTCTATTTTTTGGTATGGATTTCTGAATAGCTTTACATGACTCTTAATTCATGTCTAATTTCTGAGCTACAAGGAAGAGRTACTACTTCCTTCCTATCTCTTTTGTTTTCCTTTCCTCTGTGTGATTTTAGAGGAGAAAAAGCCCCCTTTCTTGACACTCTTAGAACRGAAACATCTTGCCCCTTGCAGTCTTTTACAGCTTCCCACTAAAAAGAGCTCATTCTGTGGTGAGAAATGTGGCACTGGGGAAAAAGGGAATGTTATTGCTTCCCTTTTCTCAGTAGCCTGCTTTATGAGAAGAGCATTTGGCATCGCAGGCTCTCCTCATAAAGTACAGTAGGACTTGACTAATACAACCAGAGTGGTCACATCTGAGTTGCAGTTTGGCCCATGGTGCACCACAACAAATATTTATTTCCTCACACTTGTAAGATAAGACAAAGTTAAAATGCTCACAGAATAATCCTGTGTCACACAGATTATCCTGTCAGTATTATACTCCTGGGATTCAACAACAGGGTGCTCATCAAACACCAAATACAGTAGAAATCTTCACTAAAACAGTTGCCTTGTAACTGCTTTCTGAAGCAGTAAAAGCAGCCAAACCCCTTCTGTAGAACAACCAGGAAGAAAACTACAAGCAATTTAATGGGCATGTCTAAAGAAGCCAAAATGGAGCATTGTCATCACTCATACTCAGCCTCCATCAGCTCCCTGTATTCACTTTYGCTGCACTTCATTTGCAGTTCTCTGACCAGGCTCATTGCACAGGAAGGAAGAACCATACCTTTAAGATACAATACAACAACAGATTATACAAATGCCAAACTGTAGGGACAGCCAAAATGGCAGGAGATAAGAAGAAACAGAGTTCTGYAAGCTATAAGGCATTATCAGCAGCAGCACTAAGAAAAAAAGACCATACCACATAGAAATAAACCACCAAAGCTCCACAGGCTCAGACCTGAGTTTAAGTAGCACTCCTGGGCCAATAGGCMGAGTGTGTGGATGGGAGTGTATGATGAGGTCAATTAGGGTCATTAAAGCCTTGTCACTCAGGACTGACACATTTTCATTCATCTTAAGCAGGAAAAAAAATGCAACACAATTCTTCAGAGAATTCACAGCTAAGCAAACACTGTATTTGCACAGACCTAGGATATATTTGAGGAATTATACTGTCTCAAACAGATATCACAGGCCCCATTGCTCTTACAATTTAATTTTCAAGTGATTATTGGGACAGCTGGATCTGCATATGACTTGTGCCTACACAGCATGTGATCACATTCCTCACAGCCTTGTGACAGCTCAAAACATTTTTCTCTGCCTATGCTCACTTGCATCATTTTGGTGTACTGTTCTGAAAATGGTAGGAGCCCCACACTATCAGCTTTGAATCAATGTGGCCAGTTCCCCTTCCCTCCAGCTGCTATTTAAATAATATCCCACAGTGTCTTGCAGACACTGTGTACCTTCCCAATACCAGGGATCTTGGTGTACCTAACACCAGGACATCCCAGAGTACAAGGTGGTGCAGATTCTGGACTATTATCCCTGTATATTTTCCTTTGTWATTATTATTTTTTGTGTCCTTTACCATATGCTATTTTGCCACACAGAGGAGCTAAAAGTGGTAAAAGAAGGCATAAAAGAAAGTGTAGCACAGTTAACATTACTAAAAAGTACTGCTCAACAGCAGTAATTTGCCAGAAGTGTTGTAGCTTTTTCTCATTCTGCTTCCACAACCCAAACTATCACCTCTGYGTGGTGCTTATTGAATGGTGTTGACATGTCCTCTGTTTTCTCCTTGATTCAGAGCATTCATTTGCTCTGTTGATAAAATGAAGGGGAAGCATRTACAGCCTCATGTCTACCTGATCTGCCAGCTTGTTAAAGTCCAAAGTTATTGAGAGCAAAAGAGAGGCTGAAAATCACTTGAGTATAATTCACATCAGGAACTGAAAGAGAAACCATAGTGAATTTAAATGCAACACGAGAAATACTTGGGGATGTAATTTAAGCTTGTGTGATCACACTGTAAGCTTGAAAGAGATGTTTTCTCTTTAACATTTTACCTTGGTGAGTATGGCAAAAAAAGGTAAAAGCAGAGTTATAAATGTTAGCAAACCAGCTGCTTTCAGGGGAGCAAGAGYATTTTCAAACTCTCAGAACCTGGTGTGAACTGACAGGCCCTAATGCCCTGACCAGCCTCACCTGTTGCCTCCACCCACCCCTCCTGACGAGGAGCTCTATTTAGCTCAGCCCTGGATGCCTTTTTCCTTTCTCTCTGTAGGAATGCTGCTGGCTTGCAGCTCTAACCCTGCTCTGTCTGGACCTTTTTGCTCTTTGGCTCTGGCTTCTCAACTTGAGTATGGAGCTGCTCCCTGAGATGTCTTGTCCTCGTTATCCTCAGCAAGTCTTAYCCCAGAGTAATTTCCCAACGTTGTCCTGGGAAGTGTGCCTAAGGATTTTGACTCCCAGCTGCTCTTTCCTGACCTGGAAGCTTCTCAGGTAAAGTGAGGCTGGACCCAGGCTGGTGGAGGTCTCTGCTCTCCTGGTTGTGCTGCTGTATCTGGTTTTTAGTGCTGGCCCTCAGTKTTTTCTGATACAGAGCTTTTTACACCGGTTTTGCTTACTGAAAATCACACTTTGAGTATTTCTTTAGTTCTTTTACATTTGTAAATGAGCGGTGCAAACTTGATAAGGCTTTTATGAATGSGCTTAATTCAATTGCACTTCATTTGGTGATCCCTGTCTGAAAACATTTTATGTGAAAAGACCTTTATCCTGTGATCCTTCCTCCTAGGGGACTTTGAAAACTAGTTCAGGCTATTGTAGTCAGCTTTTTTTAGACATACTAAGTCAATTTTCATTTAAAGCCTCATATTMAATTCTTTTAATGATGTATTAGCAGAATATTCTTCTATTTGTCTGTGAAGCTCATTCACRCTAGAAATTACTGTTGTCTAAACTGCAGTGATTCTTATATGCAGCACAAATTGGTGTTAATCCTTTTTCTAGAGATGAAATATTAATTCTGTAATAGCTTAAAGCATGAGTATTTGATATTAAGTGATAAGTAAAYAAACAATTTCAGCCCTCCTGATATGCACCAAACCAAAATTCTCAGCATTTCCTGTGATCCTTCAACTTCCCAAGACTGGGGGAAGTAAGCTTTCACTGAGTTAGTCAACAACTCTGAATTTTGGGGTTGAGATGAAGGTAACAGGGTTCATGAAGTGTGTACAAATCTTTTCAATTTATAATACTAACTGACAAATACCAAGTGGCAACCACTGATAAGGATATGCTACCTTGTGTAGGTTTATTACATGTAAAAATTGCTTCTGGCAAATGCAACTGAGAATTATTTCTACTGTTTAAGCTAAAGGCACCCTTGCAACAAAGCCCTGTTTAGAAAAGGCTGTTMATGTTCAAATTTAATTTTTGATTAATTGGTGTCTCTTCTATAGCTCCAGTCTTGTGGCAGTGCCCCAGGACCCTTTACAGACTAACTGCTGCTGTCTTTGCTAATTAACATTTGCATATTAAACTGGACAATACTGTAGTATCTTATGGGCAGAAATRTGATGTTTCCTGTGGGTTATAGCAATGGTCCTCAGTCCTTTCTCTGATGCCCCAGACTGTTCACTTCTGCAGCTCCCAACTGAGSAACTTCCTTACGAAGTGAGCTCCTTATGGATGGTTCATGTTCCACATATTTTATGTTCCAGCTCTCCTGATCATTACTGTCAGAATATTCAGTCTTTTCTCCAATAACTCAGTTGTTCTGGTGCTGCTTTTTCCTCTTGCTATAACCAAATTGATAAGCTGGCTAGAAATATCATGTGATATTTTTTCATAATACCTGAACAAGTTCCAGCCACACCAGAGCGTGTGGATTGAAGTAACAGAAAGAGTGCTTCTCTTAAAATTGAATGTACTATAGATCTACTTAGTGATTAATCAGAAGCTAATAGATAATGTAAACTAATCATATTCAGGAACAGTAGACAAGTCAAGGTTTAACTTGCTTTTCAAGCACTGAGAATTGCTTAGACCAAGTGGTGGTAGGGGAATAAAGTGGTGTACAACTGAGACTGTATCAAATGTTACTACCAAAACAGAAACAAGGGAGAGAAGTTTGAGAAACATGGACCTCCACAGGCTCTGTTAAGGTAAAAGACAAGTTCAGCCAGAGAAGATTATTATCAGTGTTTACAGAAGGCTCTTTTATGTCTTTCATCACAAGTGATAACCAAGAAAGAGATCCTTCTAAAGACTTGAGATCTTTGCTAAAACACACTTTGCTCTATTATATCAGAAAGCCTTTCTTGGAGCTATCATTTCACTTACAAAAAAAAAAATAAATGTTTCTTATATGTGATAAATATGCACTGGGCATCCTGCTGCAGAAGGGATAGAAAAAGGCCCTGTAGTTTTACCATGTGGTAAAATAGGTTGTAAGTAAAAGTATCGTGCTTTGTCAATACTTTTACATTAAAAACCAATAACTATTCAAATGAAACTGTACTCAGAGAAATCAAAATTAGCCCTCTTCTTCCATGCAGAGTGACCTATTGCCCATCCCTTCTGTATAAGACTCTGCTTACTTAGACACAGTTAATTGCTTGGGAAGCAGATATGAAACTTTACCAGCTGCCTCTGGCTGGGGCCTGTGTCTTATCTCAGAAGGTAGTTAATCTTTCTGGGATTGTATTTGCTGGAACAATGTAATCAAATGAAGGAACAAAACCTACTTTCATTGTTTACTGTTCAATAGATGAATTAGATTGTAAAACAGATTCTAAAGTAGTTCACCAAGCTCACCTTAATGCTATTGTTTTAAAGGAAATAGTCCCACCCTCCTTGTTTAGCTTCTAAAACCAGAATTATGCTGTTCTTGAACTAATTTACAAATAACCAGGTGAACATCTATTTCACAAAACAGCTGTATCTATAAAATAGTTCCTATATAGTGAATTTCTGATAGTACAGGTCGTGGACTTCTTTTAAACTGTTGATTGTTTTTTAGAATAAGCATAGGCTTTTCCAAATTATATTAATTCAACTAGTGAATTATATGCAGCAACAGGCAGTAGTGTGCCTTTTCTCTGGGGGGGGAAGGTACATTTTCATGTTTTCATCTTATTATGAAATAATGTCATTCTCCTCAAAGGAGRCTTCCTTCATTACGTAAAAAAAGCTTCAAAGTCTGCACCAAATATCAGAGTGAAAGCTTTTTAAAGGTCTGTTAAAAACTCTATGTATTTGTTAGCTTGCTGGGTGTGTAAAGAGCTCTTTGACACAGAATTAGAGTGGGACTGGCTGATGTGAAACTCAGAATTGTTCCAAGCAATAACAATCCCACATTAGTTTGCTGTAGGTATGCTCCCCTGTTAAGAAAAATAGCTTACTTTTGTGCTTTTCCATTTTCCTACAAAACTAACAGTTCTTCCTCAAAGACTGAAAGATGGTGAAATAAAAAAGGATAAGTAAGAGAATGGAATGAATGAGAGATGCAACTTGGGAAAATGGGAAGGAATGAAGGGTGGGAGGAAAAAGAAAAGATTGGGATGAGAAGAACAGAGTAAGGTGAAAGAGGTGACAAAATAAATCCTTCATCACAAAGGCAATATTTCTAGTGGAACAAAAACAGTATTAGTTGGGAAAATGAGCTATTGCTTGAAACTATCAAGTTTTCACAGAACACCATTTAAATAGTAATGAGTGTAATGTTAGGAGGCCATCTCACTGGTAATTTTTTCCAGTTACATTCAATTTCCCAGCAGGACTCCAACTCCTAGGATGACATCTTCTGCACTGGTAGATCAGTGTGTACAATAATATATAAATTTATTGTTCTCTTCCTATACAAACTCCTGAAAGATCCCAGCCCCTCCAACGTCTGCCATTATGGGATTTACCACATGGTCAGGGGTGGCTGAGAACTCACCTCAGAGTTTTGCTTTCACCAGGGTGTGCCTTAGTCTAACACAGTGGACTCTGGTCAGACCTGCAGGGATGGAATGCTCCTAATTTTTCATTTGTTTAGCAAACTTGTGTGTTCATTAGTGAAATTAGCATATTAATATTTACTTTCCTGGCCAACAGAAGGGTTGTTAAAACTAGTTATGCTTAAATCTACCACATGCCTAAACAAAATTAAAATCAACATGACTTAGCATGTGCTTTAGTTTGTTACCATAAGCTTTATAGCATTATGAGGTTTGATAGAGGTTAAGGGATCCCAGTCATGTTATTACACTGGTTCTTATAGACCTTCTGCAATCTTATTTTATACCTTTTCATCTATATCTGGAAACTTGCCCAGTTTTTGAAAATAGTTTTATTAATAGAATTTGCATTACCTGTGATTTAGCCTGATTTGCTATTTCCAGGTAGTTGAGTTTTTAACTTGCCTTTCAAGGAAGTGACTCAAAAGGCACAAAAAGAAAGAACCAGAGGCATAAAACAAAGRGAAGAAAACTAGTAGTGGGATCTGAAGTTACTAAAAAACTTTAGAATGAGGAGAGAAGTAACATGATCAGCMTTTGCATTGAATTTTGGAAGTCTCCAAGGTCTGCTGGTTGCTTTAAAAAAATATTTGTTACAGAATTTCAGAATTCATTTTCTCCATAAAACTAGCTTTGGTTTTCCTCCTTTGTGGGTGGTGGCAATGAGAAAGATACCTCTTCTCTTTCTCTTTGTGTGCTATTCATTATCAGGAATATCAGTCTTTTGGTGAGCAACACCTGCAATAGACCTTTTCCATCTTTGGACATYCAAAGGCCATTCCTGTCCGAGTACAGCTGCTCTTCAGAGGAGTCCCTTTTTTGAAGAGATGATTCCTGTGACAGACTTGCTGTACCAATTTGTAATCCTCTCACATAAATCTCAGAACCATTAGTAAGATCAAAATATTTCATGTCAGTAAGTATTCCTTATGCAAGATACATTTGATTTGACTTATTAGACTTATAATAGCTGTATTTCCTTACTTCCCATATTAATTTCTGGTGCTAGTCAGTGCTTTAATAAAAAGTTTCTTAATTGTTGTCCTTTAGCAAAAGACAGTTCAATTACCTATTTTTTACTGATGTATCCTGAAAAAACCCTGAATATCCTTTCATAACCTTCTTGAAACAAAGATATTTTTAGTTTAGAAGCTCCAGGCAAAAAATATTGAAAGGGACCTATCAAGAGACTTATTTTGACAGTTCTTTTCTAGTTAAAAAAAATCAGAATCTGCTTTTCCTATCACTTGAAGATATAATATTGGGTTTTACACATGCAAGATTGTCCATCCTCTGACTAGGGCTAATGCCAATGTTCATGCAGGCTGCTTTTAGTAAGTCAGCCTCCCACACCACTAACGACTTTTCAGTTCCATTAGTCTGCTATGTATTATTGATTGCAGGCATTATTGATTAATGCTGTAAGTAGATTTATTTCTGTTCCTAGAGAGTAAAGGATTGGCACCTCTGTTTGATGAATGGTATCTTAGTGCTTGCTTTGGTCAGTTCTGTGCTGACTCCTTCCCTTCCCTCTGCTCTTGTCYGTCCCCTTTCTTATGTTTTTTTCTAATACTTTCTTAAATGTTAGGTGCTTTCCATCTACRTTTTCTGTAAGAGAAATTTGCACTAAACTTGTGTAAAGTAGTACAGAAATGAGAAACTCATGCATGTGCAGCAATGTTTTTTTCAGACTTATCAGGGTGATGTTTCATTTGTGCTGCTCCTTCCAGAGCCTGACTCTGCCCATGGCTGCTCTGCTCCCCAGGGATCAGGGCTGCTGCTGGCACTGTGCAGGCTCTTCACTCATTGAAGCAGCTCCTTATCCCACCACTCCCAGGTCCCAGATTCTCTGGAGTTCCTAGCTACATGGGATTACTTGCTGCTGGATTTCTCCCAATTCATCCAGGGCTACACAGTGCACTTTGGGTTTGTGACCAAGCCCCATAAACCCAGATCCACCTCTCCAATCTYTTGAATTCAAAGACTATGAACTTTGGCTCCTTTTATCTTTTTAACTAGTAACTTATTACACTGTATTTGTTCTTCCAGCTATCATTTAGTCTGCACTTTTGAATTGCTTTATATGTTGAATACCTAAACTTCAGTCATCAGCACCTCTGTTCAGTACAAGCTATATATCTTTGGCTGTTTTCTCCATGCTGTTCTACAGCTGTCTGGTGGCTTATGTCCCTGAAGACTTACAGACATTTTACTCTTTGATAAAGTATATAGCTCATCACCTGCCCTTTGAAGTCCCTCACTATTTCTGTTGCACAGCTATAATAATTTGACTTCATATTTTGCTGTCAGCACTGATAATCTACACCATATTTCAAAGTCAGGGGGTTTTAAAGTACTTAAATAGTATTTTGGGGAAATCCTACTTAATATCAGGTTATCAAATGTCTGTGAGGTTCAGTCATTCAAGTTAATTCTCATTTTTTAGAATGWATCACCTCCATCAGCTGTGGGACAGAAACACAAACATTACATGCCTGTGTAAATTAAGAYTTAGGACTTTCATATAGAAGTTAGTGCAGGTGATTGTAAAATAAGAGTTACAGAAGTTTTAAATGTACCTGGTTTCATGTGTCTGGGTGGTGCTTTTCTGTTAGACCTGTCACCTAATAGCCATTATTTTTCTGCAAGGAGACAGAGGGAAGTATGTATTAAATGGAGSAGAAAGTTCCTCAGCTGGGGACAGGTGGTTAAAAAAGCTTTCCTTCCTGTGAAGGAAAAATATTTAAATTAATTTAAATAAGCTGAGTAATTTCTATCTTTTGGTAAATAAATAAGTTGTATCCTGAATTAAACAGTGTCAACCTTCTGCYTCATGCAATTCTAATTATAAGAAAACAAATTGCAAATTATTCCTGAGAGTTTAGTTAGGTAAGTACCCTGCACAAAAGATCACCAGCATCTTTGACTCCTACATACCTATTTTCAGAAAAGTACCTCAAGTGCCCTCACAATCAATATATAGGTCATGTTCCAGAACCAGGGTACAAAATGCTCATGCACAGATGATCATTAAAGGACTAAAATACTCATCTCCCTATGAGTGGATGTTTCTCATATGTACATAACTCCACTGGCTACCAAAAATTAAGAGCCTGGTCCCAGTGGAATGGCTGAAGAATGAAAAATAGTCCCTCTGAAGTCTCCCCTTCATTATTTTTCTATGATCAGTGAATCGTGATGAGTCTTTCGTTGCTGTAATTTCACTAAGCAAAGGTAAGAAATTCAGAAGCACCATAAAAGTAGAAGAAAAGCCTGAGAAACAGCAGTGATTAGAAACTATTCCCATGTTCATATTGCATTACTGTGTAAGATTTTTAGTTCTATTTAACYTCTACATTCTTAGGCCTGATTCTTATACAAAAACCACGTTCCTAAATCTTCAGGTAGCTGGGGTGCTTCAGTTGCAGGCACTTCTCTGGAATGTGAAGCTCAGCTCTGATCATCAAACCTTGAGAAGCTGAGCTTTTAATAAGACTATCTGGGATATTAAAAAAAAAAGTTTCATTAAAATTGGTGATGCAARAATTCATTTTAAGAGGAATAATTTCTCTCCCAATAATTAGAAGAAAGGAAGAAAAGAGAGCTTGGGTCTCAGCTGGTTCATTCTGGCAACTCTTTTGAAAGGCACTTGCATGTCATGAAGAGAGTTGCTAAGCTGAGCTGAAAACTGGTTTTGTAGTATGACTGTATTTTAAATTATACAAAGCCTTCCAAGAGAGGCTGTGTTAGCTTTCAGATTTCTGTGCTTGTGCTCAAGCTAAAGAGCAATTTAGCTTGGACCAAAATAACTTCAYGGTTCAGACTGCAGCCCTTCTTTTCCTAGACTTTTGCACTGACAACTTGAAACTACATTCCTACCTACATCCTGAATCCTTTTACAAACCCACAAAAGCCCCATCAATGTTTGAGTTAGATCACTGAAATATGGATTGAGAAGCACAGATTTGCTGAGCTGCATGCTGTTTGAGGCTGAAAGAGTGTTTTAGGGAAATCTCTCTGTATTCTTGCAYTCTTTCTTGGCATGCTGCTTTCAGTCACTGGATGTGGGGTTTGACACACCTTTGGACTGACTCATAATGGCCATTCTCCTACTCTGCTGATKATGCTCAGAAAATAGGTCTGAGTTTCTTTGGTATTGAACTTAGGAGTGCTGCCATGAGGTTTTTTTGTTCATGGAGTAAACAACCATTACCACTCTTGCCTTGTTTACAGTGTACCAGAGCAGACAGTTCTCTGCAGTTGTCTAATGATGGTACCAAGTTCCAACTGTTGCCCAAGGAAGTTTCTCTCTGAACTGAGAGATAAACAGCCCTGCACTCTCACTCTAAAAGAAATCCAAGAAAGTAACTGTGCCACGAGTCAATGAATTTGACAAGAAAGAGACTTTGTGGGCTTTTAAGTATGTCCATGGTCAGGAATATAATAGCAAAATTTGTCCTGATTGCATGGTTAGGCCGTTTTGAATTTAATTTAAATTTGTGAAGACAGAAGTGACTGTATTTCTGTTTACCTCTTCTCCCTGACTATTACTTATTATAAATGAATACTAAAAATATAGCATTTTCACCTCTTGAGTGAAAGACAGCAGCAATGCATTTCTTTAGTGAAATGTATGTGCATTAGCAACAAAGGCTTAACTTTTTGGCTGGATAGAGATTTTTTTTTGGTTGGGGGAACAAGAGAGGATAAGAATCAAATTACATTTTGTAACTGAAGCTGCAAGAAGGGGTAGAAACACACGAAGAAAATGTTTTTGTAACCAGGGAGAAATGCCTCTTAAATGTTGATTTTTTTTTTGAGGTGTTCTGTGGTCTTAAGTCTCATTACTGAAACTCTGCTTAGAAAAGACYACATTAATTTTTCTCCCTAGGAAATGAAGTAGCCGAGTCATTCATTGGAAGTGAGATAAGGCCTGTCTAAATCTGATGATCATGAATCCACTTGTTTATTACACAGGGAGAGGTCAGTCACTTCCTACTGGTGACATCCTTTCAGTTTGTACAAGAAGGAAACCGTATGGTTGTGTGCAAAATCACTCAAGTATCCTGGGCACTGAAGGCTTGATGCTGTTCATGTGTTTKCTTTTTTCAAGCACATTTTTAGCTMTCTGGAAAGAGCAGATAGAGTGCAGTGCCAAGCATTCCCTATCACATATATGAATTTCAGGATATTATTTCAGTGAAAATTTCTTACAGTAAGTAGAGATGACATGCTTGTCTATGTTTGTCTGCTGTGCAGCAAAATTATCCCCCAGTTATGTTTTTGTTTGCAACATCATCTGCAAGTCATGAGCAGGAATGCCAGTTCTGAAGGCAGTAGGCAGAATCATAAAACTAAAGTAAGAAACTGCAGTTTGACTTTCTGAGGATTGGTGCCAGTATTTATCACTTCATACAGGTTTGCTTCTGAGGTGTGTGTGTATTCAGAAGGGTGACTCTTTTGCTTTTTAAACTCTGAAAACCATTTTTAGCTGTCCAAAACAGCACACTGACATTTTCTTGTATTCATACTGAATTATTCACGAGTTCACCCAAAAAATTAAGCTGAGTATATTTGTTAAGCAAATTCATGGCATTACCAGAAAATGGAAGTCCTACTACATTTTCATTGCTCTAATACTTAGAAATGTTAGGCAAGTCAAAACACCATCCCAGCATGGAATGAAAAGTCTCTGCTCCAAARAGCTTGTTATCAAAGTACAGAGACAATACATGGAGGTGTACTGGCAGGAGAGGGGCAGATAAAATTGGACACTCTAGATCAGTGGTGCCAGCATGGCCAGCAGGCTGTGTGTGCCTGCAGCCCAGCTATTGTCAATGTCTCTTGTTGCCACTGCCACCAGCAAGCAGAACTGCATGGAGACAAGCAAATCATGCATGGCGCAAACTGTTCAGGGAATGATGGAAATGGGCATCACTAGCTACAGGATGAGAGAGCTGGCAAGCCAGAGCTGTCTGAAAGATGACAGCTTAGCTAGAGATAGAGAATCTATCAAGGCTTTTAAAAGWGAAAACTAGAATATCTACCTGATTTGAGAGAAAAGAAGGGTGGAGGGTTGTCAAAGAAGGGACGCAGGGCAACAAYAGTTAAAGAAGGGAGCTGGGAGAGGATAGGATCAAAATGAAAGAGGCTTAGACTCAGCTGTACACAGTCTCACTTGCAACCTTGCATCCTGTCTGCAAACTTGTGATAACTGTCCTGTACTTTCCATTAATTAAGGTTGGAGTAAAAGGATGTCATAGCAACTGAAACAGAAGKCGCTGAGGATCCAGAGGAGGCATTTAGAAGAGTAGGTATTAATAAAGGCCACAGTGCAGAGCTAAACAAAGAAGAATGTGTTCATTTAGAGGCCTTGTGTGGACACTTGGGAAATCAGAGTCCATGGTGATAACAGGCTGGATGACAGCCCTAGCAGAAGAGCTGATAAAGAAACAGACATATGGTTTTATGCTTCTGTACACTGAGAACCTCTGATAGTATATCTGCACTGGATTCTGCTCTAGCTTAAGCATTAGGTCTGTTTGATTTCAGACTTTGTGTAAAGAGTTTTGACTTGCAGCAGGGACAAACTCCTCATAATGTCTCTGTTCTYAGTGGCTATTACAGAATCCTGCCCAAATCTTGTACATAGTTGCAGGTGAAGCAGAATTTGGTGCAGGCTACTGCTGGCTCTTTTGTCTTGTGTAGGACACTGAAATTTCTTACAGACTCACATATTTTCTGGCAATTTTAATTTTCACTTGCTCATAGGCTCTTTTCAGAAACAATTCAAATACAAGATTTTGAAAATTCAGTGATGTTAATGTTAGTAAGTGGTCTGTTTCTCCCTCCTCATCCTGCTCCAGTTTCTGAAAGCACTGGGCACAGTGCAGTCTAGAACAGCAAAACAGGACATCTGCAATGGCTGGGAGCTGCTGAGATTTGAGATGCTTGCTTATTAGTGCACCAATAGAATTTCCTCCCAACAGTGATTTGACAATTGTGGTTTGCTTTTTTCACCTACATAACCACTGATGGTGTTTCTTAAAACGATACGATTTCTTTTGCAGAGATGTTGTAAGACAAGATTTGTGTGGYAGAAAAAGTAATTGTATAGCCATCAGGGCAGCAAATTCTCTGCAGATAATTTGTGGATAATAGTGCTATTATCTAAGGAGAAAAATGATAATTCTTTAATATCARGTGACATTCCACTTTGTTTACCCTCTGGTTATTATGAACTATTATTTCTCAAATACCAGGGTTTAAATATTGATTGCTGTGTGTAGATAAAAATTGCTTCATAGTGTTCATCTTYCCTTAGTCTATTCATCAGAGATCTCTCTCCATTACTGTCCTCTGTCTTACCTGGCAAGATATTTCTGCAGCCCCTCCCACAAGAGGCTCAAGTCACTGAGTTCTRTATATTTCATAAGTAACTACCACATAAGCAGATGGGAGTAAAAAAACAATCCAAAACCAATCAGTCCCAGTAGTTCTTCCTGTCAGCAGTACAAGCTCTCTGCCAGTGCTGACCAAACCCTGGCACTGCTGTGCACCTCTAGTGGCAGCCAGCATTTCAGTAGGGGGAAAAWGTTTGATACAATTTCTCTGCAATTTTATTTCTCACCCCTTCCCTGTCAATAATCCTCCTATTATTGGCATAGTATAGTAGCTGGGAAACACACAGTTCTGCTGTATCTCTGCATGAGCAAACCTTTCATAATGCAAAGATTTTTTCAGCAAAAATTACAAAGCAGCTTCGACACCACCATTTGCTGATCCCACATTTCAGCCCACCGTAGACTGACTTGTATATGACAGAGACATGGTTTATCAAGGGGAAGAGAGTAACAAGGGAATTTTTCTTTAAGTTTTTGTATCTAATTTTTGCCAAAAAGATGGGGCATTTTTTATGCAATGATACAGCAACTTTTCAATTGTTTTTTAAATATGATTTCTCCTTGCCAGCAGTAGGCACTRAGCTGCACCAGCACAATCAGCTTTAATTCACACGTATGAGAAGGTGAGAGCTCTTATTTGGGAATTAGAAGTAGGGAAGCTTCCAGCTGAAACTGAAAAAGGTTTGGCTATCCAGAGTTCCTTGGAGAAGGATAGGCTTTGCAAAGAGGTTAAGCCATAGGAGACAGAGAAGGATGAATCTGAGGGTTCCCTCCACAAACCAGGGTTAAGAGGCTTTTTTTGGAGACACTGCAAATCCAACTTGGCTGGTTTAGAGAACTCTTCGTGCAACTGCTTTGGTTCAGATTCTGTGAAGAAGGACAAGAGGGACAGAGGTGGGCTCAGCTTTTCAAGCCAGCTGTCCTTGAAGCCATGAACCCCCAGRGGAAGCTGGAAACACAGCTGGGGGAACTCAGGAGAGAAGCTGCTGGATTGTGCCTTCCATAGACTTGCAGCCTAATGCCATTTACAGGGCTACATTCAGACTGCTGGGGAGATCACTGATGGCATCTTTTCATCTCAGTGGAAAAGATTTTGGTTTTGCCAGATCTTGTGTTTGAAGGGACTTTTCTAAACCATCCTTTCTGGTCTGGCTCTTCTGTACTTGGCCCAGCAGGATTCTCCCTCTCCTGCTGTGGGGCTGAACAGCCCAGAGTTAGAGCTTGCTGGCTGCACCCTACAGTTTGTGCCTTTGCTGTTCACCATAGATCTTGCCTACCCTACAAAATTAGAACTACCCATGAGGTGAATTATTCACTTCTAYAGCACAATAGAAACCATGTTGATTTGATTTACTGTTTTCTATTTTATCTATTGATCTTTGAGGATTCCCAAGAGCATGCTCCCATGAAAGGCCATACAGAACTTTGTATTCAGTTTTATTTACAAAGGGTCTTCTTGCCTCCTGTCCCCTTGCCAAGTTGCTGCAGGCACGAAGAACTAAATTTCATTTTTATGATTAATAGAGCACACAGAAGATATATATTGCACAGCTCTCTCCCTGTCTTGTTTGGGGTGCCAAAATTGCAGTGCAYTCTCTGGGAACAGCTAAGAAGTGGGAGAGCTCCCCTCTGACAGATCTTAGCTGTTAAAAGGCAAAAAGAACACAGATGGTTGAAACCAGAGTTTTGTGTAAAACGAGCAACCAGTTTGCACCTGCATATCTAAGCAGATATATTTGTTGCAGGTACCAGTACAAAAATAGGGCCCTAAAAATTCTTCTGAGAGAAACATGTTTTYAGAGGTTGCAGCCACTGAGAAGCAATACCAAAGGAGATACTCAGGGCTCACATTATCCAGAGGGAGCTATGTGGGGCAGGCTGCTGTGGACTCAGATTTTTATAGTGTAATTTTGCCTTTTGAAAGGCAGATACTGCAAATAAATGGACACTCAGATGAAAAAATCGATAGTTCTGGCCTTTATCCTCATTATAGGATTACCTAGCATGTCTAGAGGGCAAGCAGAGCATATTTGGAGCACTGAGAATTGTCTTCCCCAAGATGTTTTCAGGAATTGTTGCTATCATTCCCCACAGCACAATGGGTAAAAATAATACAATCACTCAACTTATTAATAATACCAAACAACTTTGTTTTGKGAATGCCTCCTTTGTAGTAACTCCAATCCCAGACCTGTGTCTACACTCAAAGTGGGACTTTACCTTTCCCATTTCTGAGTAGTCTGTTCCTCTTTCCTTATGCTGGCCTTGGAAACCCTGGTGATCTTTTTCTGAAAGTTTAAAGAATCTCAGGTGAGCTTTTGTAAAGGTGCCTCAAAGTCATTARTGCCTAGCTGACCATGCCCCTGGTCTTTTAACTCTCCCAGCATTTCCCAAAAGCAGTCTGTTTTCTTGTAGGCAGCAGATTACCTGTTCTTGCAGTACACTCTCATTCCTGAAGATGAGCTAACACCTAATTCCACCCACAGCTCCTAGCCAAAGAAGAAAAAAATGAGTTCTTTTCCCATCATTGTGAAAAAAATCTTATACTCATTTGGACTTTAATTAAATTTTATCCAGACATTATCTTTCCCTTTTTCTGTTAGACAATTTTCTCAGTCCTGGAAGGGTCCCAGAGTCTGTGGTGTTCCTGCTATTTTTGCCTGTARTTTCTAAAAACTGTGAACAGAAGTAAATTATCAGCAGCAAGAGGTTGCCCTGGGTGTGTCTGAGCTGGAGCTCACTGTGACACCACAGCCCTCCCTGAGCTGTGCTGGTACCTAGAAAGGTGCTGCTCACAGCCCAGGGCTTTTGCTCTGCCTGAGCAGTGCTGGCACTGCAGCAAYGCTGCCTC
Organism: Cardinalis cardinalis; assembly: GCA_014549065.1. Classification (NCBI taxonomy): domain Eukaryota; kingdom Metazoa; phylum Chordata; class Aves; order Passeriformes; family Cardinalidae; genus Cardinalis; species Cardinalis cardinalis. The sequence goes on from JACDOX010000017.1 coordinate 3,872,981, forward strand.
TCCAGCATTCCCCCCTCACCTGTGGGCTGGGGGTGGGCAAGATCTTGGCAGGGACCATGGCCAGGAGAGCAGATCCAACTGACCAAAGGGATATTCCATGTCTTTGATGTCTGCTCAGCAATGAAAGGAGGATGCAGGGGGCATTTGTTATTACAATGTTTGTTTTCTGTGATAACTGCTGTGCCTACTAAGGCCCTGCTTCCTGGGTATTGGCTGGCCTGCTCCTGCTGATGGGAAGTAGAGAATAAGTATTTTCTTTTCCTCTGCTTCCATGCACAATCTTTGCTTTTGTTTTATTAAACTGCCATTATCTTGAGCCGCAGGTTTTTTTCTGTCTAATTTTCTCCGTTTCCTCCTCATCCTGCTGAAGAGGGGGAGGGATGGAGTAGCTTGGTAGGCAGCTGGCATCCAGCTGAAAGCAGGACTCTCAAGGTGGGAAGGCTGTTCTCACTAYAGTTCAACGTGACAGAATTCTGAGAGATTAATTCTAGAAAGGTTTTCCTTTCTCTAGAAGTTACTGGAGGGCAATTYAGACCTGGGCCATAAGCCAGGTGAACTTTCTGCATGTTTCACACACAGAACTTGTGGCAGAAATGTTGGAAAGCTTTAGAATGAGCTGATGCCTTTGGAAAGTACCTGGGGTCATAAACTGATATGTTTTCTCCATTAGGCTTCTCAGAAATACAACAAAGGTAAGCTTTTGGTAGAGAATAAGCAAGGGAAAGAGAGAGAGGCCAAATTCCCTCCTGATCCACAAGTCTAATGTTCTACTTAATTTCAAGTKAAATAGCCTTAACTATAAAGAAAAACAATTATTGCTCAACAGAATACTTAGAACTATTCTCTCTGGTTTAATATTGTATATAAAGCAAAGAAAGCATGAGAGAAAAAGAGTTTTGTAAGTGATTTGCTGCATGTCTTTGTCTGACTTCCTGAGCCCTAGGGACAGAGAGTGAGATATCTCATACTTCAAACTTTGCACAGTTGAAGGATGATTCCTCTCCTTCCATAGAAGCAGAGTCATCACACATAAAACAGGGAATAACCTCTAGCAATTGGCCATATAAAGGATCACACAACTACCATCATATGAGAACATCTCCACTGGCCATGAATCTGAGTGTTAGGTCCCATTTTCAGAAATGGYTTCCCTAGCTTGCAAGAGCCTAGCGTTCAGAGCAGCAGAGTCCTAAGGCTAAGGAAGGATACCAAATGAGCAGCTCTCTTTGGACTAGCATCTGCTTTCCAGTGGGAAAACTTTCTTTGTCTCATTTACCCTGCATATTTTTTCATAATATGCTCTCAGGAACTGCTGAACTRATCAAAGTAATCCTTCTGTAAAGGCGTGTATTGCACCAAATCTAATGAAGCAGAAGGACTGCTTCTATAATGTCCAATTTACTTTAAAAATATATATTTATTCTATGATTTGATTACTCTGCCATACATATTTCAGGGTCCCCTAAAAATGCCAAAAAAGTTGACGCTTCCAGACTAACTGGAAATGAAATATTTTCYGTGCAGTGAGTTGTTAAGATGAGAGGAAATAAGAAGGAAGAAAAATGTCATTTGTGACCCAGGGAAAAGGACAACTTTATGTACAAGCTGTATGTAAACAGGTTGAGTGTTGGCATTGTCCAAAACTATGACATAAAGCAGAAAACTAAGAGGATCTAAGCARTGAAAATGAGAATGTCAAGTCAAAGATCACATGTGATCTAGTATTTATGCTTGAAGATTTCATGTCAGAAACTTTGTCTTATCAGTTTGACAAGATCAGGATGTAACAGTGCAACTCCTTTGAGTACAGAGTTCACACATGGGAGACCTACCATTGTCTCATTTCTCTGCACATCAATCATTTCTGTACTTTCTGCTCTACTCCTCAATAAGCTTCCTTTGAAGATAGTACAAGCCTTTGCCAGTTTCACATTGTGGCTTTCTGTAATGACATCTCTTGACTATTTAGTAGTAAAATGCAAAATTATCTTCCAAAAAGGTTCTGTCCCCCAAAATGTCCATTGTTTGCTTCTTTTTTTTTTGCAGCATTGTTTGCTGCAGCATCCTTACGGCGCAAGCACTGTGCATGCACAGAGGGGTGGATTTGGAGTACAGACTGATGTCTTTTGAAGTYTGTACATTTATGTCACATCCACCATTGCCCTGATATTCATGKGTCTGATGCCACACAGAGAGAAGAAGGGAAGAGCACACTCTACAAAGTGACCACAGAATCTCATACATTGGTARAGGTGAAACTAGTCAGTGGATCAGCCACCTCTGGGTGCAGTTCTGCCACAGCTGGTTTAAATCTGGCTTGSTTGTGTCTACCAACACTGCAGGGTAGGGACACTCAGTGAAATCTCTCTGACTTTCACAATGGACCTGTTAATAATTATTCTTAGGGTGCCATGGTTTGAGAGCCTGTAGAGTCTAAAAAGCATCTCAGCTAGGTAATGTTCAGTGGCCTGGTGACAACAAGGATTGTTTCCCTCCTTAAATGACTACAAAATGATTGCTTCCCTCCTTAAATGACTATCAAGGGAAACTGCAACACTATAGGTGAGTGCCTTTCATTAGAGGCACAGCTCCCATTCACACAAAGAAATGCAATCCTTCAGTTCATGGTTAGGTACTGCAGGTGTTCATTTAAGGAAAGGTTCATGGGCAGAGCTGGGGAATGCAGTTCCCACCATTACTAACACAGCCTTCTCACAAAGGCTTTCCAGTAACAGTTCACACCATCTATTTTTAATACCAACTGCAGTGAAGCTAATAGCTTGCATCAGGGTCATTTGGACAGTGGGTGGAAGGCCTAAACTCTGTGATACTTAGGCTGCAGTATCTGCTAGAAGAGCTTTTCACACACTGTGCCTAATTCTCTGTTGCAATTAAACTTCACTTTACAACAGTAATGGGCTTTCAGCTGGGAATACAGCAATTCATGTCTTTGCACAGTGGAATGTAAAGCCAGATTTTGTGAATGAGAATCCATTCATGGGTACTTTACCTAAACACGACTGAAAAGAAGGCAGGCAACTCTTGAAACAGATGGATATTTTCTGTTTTCTACCTAAGGTATTGTGCAGGGTTTTTTTTGTTTTGTGTTGGTTTTTTAACTAAAGAGCAGAAAAGGATGATGTCAGGGTTTATCCCTATGTTTTGTTTATTTTTAGAAGTAGACCAACAAACAACCATGACCTTAATTCTACAAGACAGAAGTGCATACAAGCACATTGTTAAATATCAGAATCTACTTGAGTTCTGACAATTTCAGCAGAACTGTACACATGCATCGTCTTTAAAAGCAGACTACAAGAAACTAACTCACCAATATGCTGAAAAAGAACTGTATATTTAAGACAGATGGAACTCCACCTTTTAACTTCTTTGTCTTCATACAGAGATAGTGTGGGAATAGTATTACAATTCAGACATAAATTGGTCAAAGGCAAAAACCAGGTACCAGCACTTTTAAGTGAGCATCAGTTTTATACTGTCAYTAAAGTGAAGCTGGAATCAGATGGAACAAGCTGCAAACTGGGCATGTGCAGACTCTGCCCTCTCCTGTATTTAAATGGAAGCCGCCGCTGCTGCCCTTTGCTGAGCTGATGATGGACTGAAACAATCTGAAGCTCTAGTGAGGAACTCTGCACTGGATCTCACACCATTCCAAAGAATCCAATAACCTGCTTCAAACACACAAAAGGTAAAGTGGCTGACTTAAATTCAGAGGACAGCTCTTCTTTCTTGGTTTTTGCTTAGATTTTGTTCACCTGAATAATCAGCCCAATCAGAAGGGGATCTGTTTTCCCTCCAAGGACACCAAGAGCACCAGAACTGTGGAGTCCCTCAGTGCATGGAATGACTCAGAAGCCAATGCCTACACACGGATGGATCTGCTTCCTAGAGCCCCAACAGTAAGTGTTTTCTGTCACTCAAAGCTGTGGCATGTAGATCTCTGGCAAGGCTGGCATTTACAGGACTGTAATTGGACAGTTAAGGAGCATGTACACGTTTTATGCTGTAATGCAATAATGACATAACAAAACCTTTTAAATATTTTTTTTCCTTTAACTATTTATTTAATGCAGAAAGGGCTGTACAAGCAGTGTTTTGCAGCAGGGTTGGATAGGCAGAACACAGGCAGGAATGTCTAATGGCAAAGTGCATCAAATATGTTGCAAACTATCAAAACAACATGTTCTTGTACGTTAAACTGCTGTTCAGCAGTGCAAACACAATGCTCTCTTGTGTTGTTATTCAGGGCGGAAATCCCCATCATTTCTGTAATAATCTGTAAGTGCAGTGGAGTGCTTATGTAAATGTTAAAAGAGTTATGTGCAGTTACCCAAGGAAGTTTTTTGGAAGGTTTTCTCAGGTAAGTCCTATCAAAGCTCTTTCTGAGTTYTTATATACTAAAGAGAAAGACTTTTTCCTTGCAAGTGTGAAAATGAGAATCTGTTGTGATGACACTTCAGGATGGAGTTTTTTGGGTTTGCTAAAAATCTCCTCTGTCCCACCCCACATGCCTGAACCAAAGGAGTTCAGAAGTCCTCTTCCTGGCTTTGTCTCTTAGAATATTAGTAGGACTACRTGTTCTGTTCATGTGCTGTTTTTACTACAGTCTGTTTAAAATTTTATAATGAAAACACAAACCAACCTAATTTTTCAAGTTTTTAAAATCCATTTTTTAATAAAACCTGGATATCTGCWGTATATTACAGAAAAATAAACAAGGAAGCGTCCTGAGCCAAGGCACTGGAAAAACTAAATGAGATGGATAAATGTGAAAAAGGATAGCAGAACACAGCAGGGAGGGAGAAAAGGGACTGTGTAGATTGCATGGCAAAACGGAAAGGGATTCTGGGGACACAGTGATTTACACTGCAAAATTAAAAATTGATTTTTTCCATGTTCTGCTGAACAATCTCATTAGCTGTCCCTTTCCCTAGGTCAAGTGTCTGTATCACCAAAATTTTGCATTTTAACTTGACACAAAGACTGGCTTAAGAGAGTTTCAGGAGTGAAAGCAATGTGTGCTGCTTGTGGCTGAGATTAAATCTGGAAGACAGGATACAAAATCTGCTATCCAAATTGCTCAACAGGGCATCATCTATGGAAAGCCCTGCTGTCTACTGGAAAGAGGGCTTAGCAGTTAGCGTCACCCTGCTGAAACCATAATTGAGGGGGATTACACTCCCCTCTGTGCTGCCTGTCATCACAGGGCAAGTGCCCACAGAGGCAAGCTCAGAAACCAGAGAAAGGACCTGGAAAGGAAAATAAGTGCTATCAGTTGTTTGAGGCCTCTTGTAGGTAGCCAGTACAAACACCACACAAGGAACCCCAGGAAATAACGGTGTTTCTGGTCAAACAGTTTTGCTAAATTATGTAATTTGTTGTAATGTAAAARGCCTAACACTATCATTGGTTGTGTAAGTCATACCGTGTAAATGAGTGGTTTCCTTACCTGCATTTGTAGGAAAATTAGGATCAAAGAAACTTGTTACATTGCCAAAGTTCATGTTGACCTGCCAAAACTTGCAATGTTTTAGAACTGGGTTCTCTTCTATTGTAACATTCTTCCTGCAAAACCAGTGCCTACAGTTTGAAGTTAGATGAATTCATAAAAGCAACCACATAGCACTCCTATTTTCTTCCCCCTTTTGTTGTCTTGTTTTACACCAAATTAGATACAATCCTTCTGCCATATTCAGGCAGAAGTAGCTGAAAAAACGTCTTTCACATATTTTTTTCTGCTCCTGGCTTTAGAATTGATGTCATACAAACCAATCAATCAGAACCAGCACTGAAATATGTTCAAATGCCCTTATGAGGATTTCTTTTTTCCCTGTAGCTATAACTAAACCTGATCTTATACTCTTGCCATTGTAAGACTGTGASGAGTGGGCTATATCAGATTTTATTTACTATGAGTATTTGCTTGCATGGCCTTGCTCCTACCATCATCACTGTTAGCTTTAGTAGGATTTCAGAAATAAACATCTCCTAGTGAACGGCACTTAAGTGATATGATTTTATTTCCTCACTCTGAAAAAGAACAGATGATTTTTCTCAGTAATAGTTGAATTCTGTTCTTGGAATGTTGTCCTTTTATCACTTATACAGAAATACTTTTCTTATGCTATGGGGATGTGTGCTGGACTTTCAAAAATGGTGTATCTTCAAATAGAAGCTATTCAGAAGTTAGCTGGTTTGGTTCATCTGGGTTTTTTATTTAATCAATTATGAAATAACTATYTAGAAAACATGCTCTTTAGGAAACTGTATGATGAATGGATTCCCAAGACAAAACAGATACAGCCATCAAATATTCCTGGGTTTAATATCTGATCTAGACTTCCTTGTAACCTGGACAAATCACTTAGGAATTGTGGTTTTGGTTTGGATTGCAAAGGAGTTCCTTTATCCTTTCAACTGTCCTCAGATGAGTGTCTTGGAACATCTTGACCAACTTTATAGTGAAATACAAGTTCTGCCCTATGTGCTTTAATGAATCTGCCCCATGGCTGATTAATTTTTACTCCTTCTCTGCTTGCATCAAGCCTTAGTCTGTCTCTTCCCAAAGAAGCAAGCTGGTTCCTCTGATTGTCCCTCRAGGAATAATTCTGCCTCCCTTGCAAGCAGCTATGGCAGCAGGTCATAAATACAGAATAATGAGGCTCCATATTGTGCTGCAGCAAGGATTTAGACATACTTATCTATAAAATATTTCCTTTTCTCCAAACTCCTAGAAAGCATCTCAAGTTTGTAAGTCTCAGGCAAGCTGACTGCAAGACAACTGAAAACACAATTCTGTTTTAGCTGTTTTGTTGGAGGTGGTAGACAAATATTCCTTTGGGGAAAACAGTGAGCATTTTAAGAAGGCAAACTTCATTAAACCTAGTTGCTTCCCTCTAGTGCTTCCACAAGGACACACTTAAACCTGCCAGAAGGAAACACACTGACRCAGAGCAACTCCATAACTTGACTCTGCATCTATGGAGGCAAATAGAGTAGGATTTAGCAAAGGATTATAACTATATATGGAGGATTAAAATTTATGGAGAACTAAGATTTTTCCTTTCCAACGGATAATAACACTGTTTTAGGGTACAAGCAATTATTAAGGCTCTTCTTAAAATTAAATTCCGACATCACTGTTTATTATGCATATTTGGTATCTATKAAATGCCCAGTCCTGGCTAAAGGCAGGCTGGTGTTTTGTCAGGGATGTTTGTCTGAACCAGTGTGGCACTTCTCAAATTGATTCTGCAAAACTATAATGTAGATAAATAATAAATGATATGCCTTCCAGAGATTCAAAACATGAATTCTTACACATTCTAGCAAAAGGCCTATTTTCATATACACCCAAACAAAGTTATAAAACCTGCTTTTACTCTTGACTAAAGGTTGAGAGAGTTGGGTTTGTTGAGCCTGGGGAAGAGATAGCTTTGAGGAGACCTTAGAACAGCCTTCCAGTACCTGAAGGGACTACAAGAGATTTCAGTGGGGAAATTTTACAAGGACCTAGTGGTAGAACAAGGGGTAATGTGTTCAAACTGAAAGAGGGTTGGTTTAGATCAGATATCAGGAAGAAATTCCTTACTRTGAGGATGTGAGGCTCTGGAACACACTGCCCAGAGAAGCTGTGGATGCTCCATCCCTGGGAGTGTTCAAGGCCAGGCTGGATGGGGCTCCRAGTAACCTGGGATAGTGCAAGTTKTCCCTGCCCATGGCAGGGGCGTTGGAACTAAAGGATTTTTAAGGTCCCTTCTGACCTAAACCATTCTATGATCCTATGATCCAAAACCCTCTCCCCAGGGYTGCTCCCAATCCCTTTTTCACCCAGCCTGTATTTGTGCTTGGGATTGTCCTGACCCACAYGGAGGACCTTGCACATGGCCTTGTTGAAGGTCATGAGTTCTGCATATTCTGACCTCTCAAGCCTGTCCAGGTYCCTCTCCAGGATGGAATCTCTTCCCTCCAGCATGCTGACTGCACCACACAGCTGGGTGTCATCAGCAAAGCTGCTGAGTGCTCACAATCCCACTGTCCATATTGCCAACAAAATGTTRAATAGTGCCAGTCCCAGTCCAAATATCTTAATTATGAGGTGTTTATAGAAAGAAGGCTGAACAGAAAACATGCAAGGCAACACTGCTGTGTATTATCACTGCAATTGAAGTAGCTGTTCAGAGTATTCTCAAAGGACAAGTGCTACAATATGGACTGCAACAGGGGGATTTTTATTCTCCCCTGACAACCAAGTACTTGTACTGTGTGATGATAATAGAAGACAGAATAAACAGGGCTAATGCACTGGAGAAACTAAATAGAGAAAGGCTTTGGGAGTTATCTGATTTCTGGGTTATCCTGCTGACCTGATTTTCTCAAGCACTATCTTTTTCTCCCTGTACTTTCGATTCCTGCAGAAGACACAGGGCTGAACTTGATACAGGCACRTATTTTTGTCTTCTACTATGAAAGCTGTGTGTATGTGTGCAACTTAGTGATGAATTTGAAGTGCTTAGGCCTGATCTAATGCCTTCTCGATCAACTAGTACCTTTCTTTGATGTAAAAAATAATAATTCTATTTCCAGTGAAAATAGTGAAACTACTTTTTTTTTAAATAATAGATTTTTATCTCTTAGAAAACAGCTGAGTTGTATCCTCTGGTAAAAATCCAAGGCCTACATGAAGTCCACACTAAAACGGGAATTTATTCCTTTTGCCACACACCTTTTCCTGATCATATTTGTAGTTTTATAATTTATRCCCTAGCACTGCTCCAGTATAAATATTATTCTTTTATTTTTTCTCAGACTTGACACTTGTATTGATTCTGAAATTGTTTCATTAATGAATAAGTGATTTTAAAGTCTTCTATTTTCCCTAAACTAATTTTGTCTCTCTTGCAATTTCTCTGTGTATTTATATTTATCTTTCAAATTTTTCCTTGTCCTTAGTGCTCCACAAATTTAATTCACATTAAAGCCACTTTAATCTATTCTTCGTAGCCAAAACAAGCTCCCTTAGTTGCTTCATTTCTATCACATTGATCTAGTTCTGATTAAATGGATAGCTACAGGAAAAAACCATCAGGAATCTCCATTTCACTAATAATCATAACTAACTCTCTGTAGAACAGCTGTTTAAAAATGTTCTAGCCACAAGACTAAGGAGAAATAAAACCAACCCAAACCAAAGAACACCTGATCTTATTTATTTGAAAGAGTTTTATCTCAGACTCTCCCTATCCACTTGCTATTAGTATAGGATTATTTTTGTTAGTTAGTTTACTGGCAGCATGTTGAGTGCAGCAATTTCTAGCTGGGCAAAATGCCCATTGATGTTAATGATGTTATGCCAACTTCCACTTAGCTGCAGGAACCTGAACCATAAATGCTGTGATACTGTCATTTAGTTAGKGTATCAAACTTAACATTTTGCTCCAATTACAGTAACAGCCAGAACTACATTTCCTTTCTCTAAGATCAGAGTATTTGTCCAGCATTTCATTGCTGCTAATGTAGAAACCCAGGGAGTGCACCCTGGTGGTTGAGGAGTGCTGTGGGCAGATCTTCAGCACACAGAGCAGTCTCATCCAGAATCCCAGGCACTCCTGGGGTTCACCTCTTGCTACTGGCACATTGGTTTTGAATCCACACTGCCTGTAATAAACTCAGCCTGACCTCACAGATGTATTCAGAAGTGATGTCCACCTCTAYTGTCCAAAAATACCCATTTCCAATACTGTGATCTTCAGACTTGGCTGCTGAATTCTGCTGTGAGTTATTAACTGATTAAGACACAAATGCTTCAATCAAGTGGTTTATGAAATACTTCCCAGAGAGCAAAATACCTTGATTCAGGCAGACCAAAACCAGAACTGGTGTGGAAACCAGGCATAAGGTAGAAAGGATTTGTGGTTTAGTTTTTCTGATCCTTAATTTAGTTTCCAAAAGACCCTTGTTCARGCTGCCAGGCTTTTGGTAATCAGCTCTTGAGGGCAGCTCAAATTGCACTGTTATTCAGAGGGAAAAATGAAGTGGCCATACTGCTAAAGGAGTAAATGCCTATTTATCCATAGAACATTTCTACTTAGTTAGAGAAGTCTAGCCCATGATGTCAGAGGACAACTGAAAYTGTACTTCACAGGTACAGAAACTTTCCTGAAATTAAATCTGTAGGAAGCTTACTTCTTGTTAAATACTGCATTACCTGATATCAGATACAATGAAACAGGTCCCTTCCTGTCTCTYTTTCTCCTTCATATCCTTATTTTTCTTTTGGGAGAGAATAGGTTGCTTTTCTTCACCAAAATTCTAAATTGACAGTAAGCATACATCCTTTGCCCTTTGCAGTGGTGATGGCATATTTATGCCCCAAAGATATTCAACAGATGGAGTTTGAATTTATTCTGACTTTTTTTGCTTGTTGTCTTCTTGCATTCTTGACCATCTTCCCTTCCAGAGAAGCACATGCCAGCTTGTTCAGAAAGTTTGGCAATATACCTATGGCCTCTTATTTGCTCCACAGAAGATGACAGTGCAAGATACTCCTCGTGCCTTTCCCACAGTGGATGTCCCAGATCATGCCCATTATACAATTGGAGCTGTCATCCTTGTCRTGGGGATTACAGGAACTCTGGGTAATTTCTTGGTCTTCTATGCTTTCTGCAGGTACCTTTCTTTTGAATGTCTTTTTAAAATATTCAAATGTCTGAACTTGAACTGTATCCTGTGTGCTGCAAACACAGTCCAGGAATATTGTAAGACTTCTTTACTGGCAGAGCAAAATGCACCAAGAGACACTGCTGTAGGAAAAGAGTGGCAACCTGCCATTTCCCTCTGACTTCTTCCCACTAACCACAGCCATAGCAAAATTGTTAGCAAGATTGCAAAGAACCACCCAGATATTACAAGCTATAGAAATGCAGCCAAAGCAGAAATGTTACAGTGAATTTTTTTCTACTGGCTAACTGTGTCTACATTGAACTGATGGGCTGGTTTGCACCTCTGTACCTCACAAATCTGTTCTATTTTAAATGTTTCCTTCCTTCTGTTTATTAGTCAGTTTCTTTCTCCCCCACTCTGTTCATTAGTGGCCATGTCTCTTTTTTTTTCACATTTTCCAACACTTGGCTTGTTTCCTTTTAAATAAAGCCACATTCCAACTTTTCTATCTGAGGGAAATTGGATCTCTGACAACAATGTCAYATGCTTACCATTCCTGCTCACCCCTCATTCTGTGTCTGATTTATCACACTGGAGCTGAGCATTGACATGATGTTCAAGCCAGTGAACTTCTACTATGTGATTGGTCTTTAGGCACAAATGTAATAAACCAAAATAACAGCAACAAATTATAGGATCATTTGGCTGTGTTAACTTAGATCACTGGAGTGTAGATGGAAGTTGTCTTGGTCTCAAGCCTGTATTGATGGGCAGTAGGTTTCAGCACATTCATTCAGAGTAGAATGGCATAGTTAAGTGAGAATGGCAGTGGCCTTAAAAAGAGAAAAGGTGTTGGCATGCAGATCAGATGAGTGAGGATGAAGTACATGAGCCAGCTTAGCTCTTTGGATGGTCCCATACAGGAAATCCAGCTATGGCACTTCCACTTCAGGACACAGCTTGTCTTCATTTGAAGGTGATGTGAAGACAGAAAGGGATACTGATAGCTAAGTAATGAGTGCATCAAAAATTCAGAAAACATTTAGGTGCTTACAAAGCAGCCTCAGGTAATGACAAACCATAAGAGAACCAGCTGCCTGAAATAGAAATGTGTTCAGTGACTTTGCAGACTACAAACAAATACACACAACCCATAAGCACCAACTAATATACCTCCTTGCTCCTGAATTGACAGAAAGGGAATGGTGGTCCTAATAATTGATTCTGGACCAGTGCAAAAAACCATAATTTATTCACCTATTTTTCTATTATGCCTAAGACTGAAATTGAAAAAGGAGCTAAGTAGTTACACTGAGTCTCAAAGTGAAGAGTTCTTGGTTGAGTTTTTATGTGTACCCTTTAAAACATGGTACTTCATTATTATGAATAATAAAAGCAGGCAGAATACACTGAAAGCTGCTTATTGCTCCTTTAAAGACAGAGTCTGGGCAAGTGAAATGAGTGTCACAGAGAAGAACTGATGTAAAGCAAAGGGCTTGATGTGGTTCATAGTGAGTTTGCTTAATCCCTGTATTAGGAAGGCACTGTTGATTTTATCAGCAATGGAAAATGCATGCCCCTTCTCCTGCTTAACACAGCCCAGATCCAGACATCCATATTGTACACCAACTCCAACYTCCTGCTAATCGTGGGCATGCAGGGCACTGGTTAGATTATTTAAAGAACAGTGTGATTTATCCCCATCACTGAGCTGGTTATCAAAACAATCCTGTAAAATGCACAGGAGTATAAGGGTGTAAAACTGGGCCTTGCTTGTGTTCCCTCATGAGGGAAACAAGAAGCACTCTGCTTTAGCTTACTGTGGAGTGTTTCTTGGGATTTGTGAGCTCACAGGAAGGAGTAACAGCATAATTAACAGTGCAGCAGTGTTTAGCAACATTTCTTCTGATCTCTGTAGGAGTAGGAGCCTTCAGACTCCAGCCAACATACTCATCATCAATCTAGCTATTAGTGACTTCCTGATGTCCATTACACAGTCTCCAGTTTTTTTCACCAGCAGCCTCTACAAACACTGGATTTTTGGTGAGAAAGGTTTGTATGTATTCTTTCTAAAATTTCACTATGTTTGTTCTTACCATAGTGGCAGTTCATCTATCTACCCTCAGGTACCCTTGCAATAYTGAGAACATTGAGAACATCTCTTAACATTGTTTCAGTGTTGACACAAACATTTCTTTGAATATTTGTGTCTGTGTGTAATAAATACACTGCTATCAGGAGAGGAAAGTTTCATTAATGAGACAAATGCAAAGGCATCACTGGCAACATGAGGCACAGCACTGATCTTCTTGCCAGTGTTCTCCCCCAATCACCTCATGACTTAGTTATTGTCAGAGTCCTCTGACAAAGAAGCACACCCCCTCAGCACACCAGCTTAAAAGCCCTTTTAAATAACCTGCTCTGGGACTTGCACCTGGCATGCTGAGGCAAGAAAGCCTGGAAAATCTGATTTTTCACAACAGAAGTTTTACACTTTCTGTGCAGTAAGAAAATGTGGAATGAAGGTGCTTTCATTCTTCCAATATAACTGTTGTAAGAGGAAGACTAGTCTTTGCCTCTTGAACAGGTACTGACAGAAAGCAAACTCACAGAAGTAAAATTGCTATTTTGATCTCTGATGACCAAAAGCATATTTTCATTTTACTCCCATTAAGTGCTCACTTGCATACAGTTTAAAACTAATCCAAACCACTGCTTTTAATCATTAGGTTGTTTGAACAATTAAAATCACTCATTCACATATTCATAGTCTGAATATTTACTTCAGCTAAATTACTCATTAATGTATTCATATTTACTTCAACTTTGCTGCCCTTGAGATATGAACAGTACCAAAGTAACTATATCCCATTTTTAAGCAAAACAGCTGCTCTATGGGACCTGCAGTAAAACTGGAGTTAAATGAGATATTAATGGACTGCTGAAATTATCCCACTAGAAACACCAGAAATCAATGCATGAAAATATGTTAAGTATCACTGTCTCCAGCAATTGAAGCAAGCAAAAACTGTGAAGTTTATCTCCATGGATAATGTAATTAGCAAGACAGAAAACAGCTTTGAAGTAGCATTATAACTGCAGGAAAACTCAACTTACACTGCTTTACAAATTCCAGAAGACATTAGTTCATAAGAAACACAGACTTGAACTCTCCTAGAAATAATTAGCATGGGTAGATTAATTTCACTRCTACTTCTGTCATCTTCATTGCAAGGCTGTGAGCTGTATGCCTTCTGCGGAGCTCTTTTTGGCATTTCATCTATGATCACTTTGATGGTGATTGCCTTGGACAGATATTTTGTCATCACTAAACCTCTGGCTTCTGTTGGAGTGACGTCAAAGAAGAAGGCCCTAATAATCCTGGTAGGAGTCTGGCTGTACTCTTTGGCTTGGAGTCTCCCACCCTTCTTTGGATGGAGTAAGTGAACTGGAATAAAACTCTTTTGCCCTCATAGTCTTGGATTAAAGACCACTTAAAGGTACAGAAGAGWGTTGAATTAACAGCTCACATATGAGGCTTGAGTAGACCAATTTGGAAAAAAAGAGATGAAATACGTGTTGAAACTGAACGTCTCTAATCAAAAGAAAAGAATGCAGTGGGCATTACAGCATATTATATGACAGTGGCACTTTTCCTTAAGCACATTACTGGCTGCATAAAGAACAGTAGATAAATTCATGGCCAAAATTTATGAGGAATGTGCCTGCTCTTTATCCCATGTCTACTTCCATTGAATCAAATTTAACARTATATAAGTTAAATAAATGTAGTTGTGTTATTTCTGATGAGTTTTCCTCCCCAACAGTGCTAAGACAGCAGTATCAATCTAATTCTTTTCATTCACATAAGAGTCTGAGCATTTGTGCCAGGAGATTTTCAGTGAATCTTGACTGTGTTCTTGATGGACAAATTGCTCTTGGTGTTGCCCACATGCTCCATTCACTCATTGGTGTTGTCACTGGCTTCYAATAAGCATGGCATTTAGTAGTAACTAAAATGCTTTTGTAAWTGTGAGTGTTACACATGGGAATTGSAACATTCATACAGCACCTTGATCACTGCAATTTGTGATGAAGCGAGTTTCTGTTATTCTTCCTCACTGGAATCTGCCTCACTACCATTAAGTTTATTTCCTGAGTCACCAGTTGCAGTCACTAAGTTAGAATGAACTCATCATTCAAAACCCCAGCCCACCATTATGCTTCCTAATTCCAGAAGAGTCTGCCAACTGAGGTGAAAACATAGACATGTTTGACTAGTAAAGGGTGCAACAACCAACTCAGGCACTGAGCAGAATTTCAGCAGAGTTTTGTTATTGTCATATTATTGCCATTCTGGTCCCACTAAACATGAAGCATGCTTAAGCAGGCAAACTGCAATACTGACAGAAGCAGTCTTTAGTTGAGTGAGGAGCTGTTAGAATAACAAAATGACAATATAGCCTTAGATTATAGATTTTCAGTTGAAGAAGGTGGAATAATTGCTTGAAGGGTGTTATTATCTTGTAATTACATTGTAATAGTGCCCACAGTATGAACTCTCACACTGTAATTAGATGCATTTGAGAACATCTGGTGCAATATTTTTAAGAGTGGAACAGAAAATATCAGTGTAAACAGTTAACATTAACATTCCAAAGTAAAAAAGCATTGATATTGCCAATTTATTTATTTAACAGTTTGAAACAGTTCCTTTAAAGATAATACATTTTATTTCAGGCAAAACATTAGGTATGTTTTGGGCTGGCTTTTTGTTTGGTTTTTTTGGGGGGTTTTTTGTTTGTTTGTTTGTTTGGGGGTTTTGGGTTTGTTTCTTTTTTACTTCTCCTCAGCTTTACTTCATGACAAAATTATTTGGTCTACACAATAAATCTTTCTCTTCTGCCCAGTAAATTTCTTATATCTGCACATGCTTAGAAAAGTGATACCTAGAGCAATTGGTTTGACTCCTTAGAAAGAAAGCCATTTGACAGGAAATGGAGATATTTAAAAACAATACAGGTCTGGTCCCAGACCCAAAGAAGTATTTGAAGAGATTCCATTTGACTATGATGAGTTTTAAACAATATTCAACACTGAAGCAAAATTACTCAGTTTTCTGAAGCCTTAGACTGCTAATCATAAATACAACAGGGAAACAAAATAAAAGRAAATATAAAAGTTCTTTACATTAAGAATTGTTTATCCTCGTAAACCCTTCTTCCCTATCAGAGACTAGGACTAAATCCCATGTTATTCTGAGTATCTTCTCTAACTTCTGCACTTGGAATAACATTCAATTCATGGTTTATGCCTTTTCCTGGCTTCCCTTCTAGGTGCATATGTTCCTGAGGGTTTGCTGACTTCCTGTTCCTGGGACTACATGACTTTCACACCATCAGTCCGTGCCTACACGATGCTGCTTTTCTGCTTTGTCTTTTTCATTCCTTTGATTGCTATCATATACAGCTATGTCTCTATCTTTGAGGCTATCAAGAAGGCCAACAAGTAAGTAGCCAACAGTCCTAAATTTTTATCCTTGTGTTTAAGTGACTGTTTTTTTTCTTAAAACAAAGAAAGAAAGTACAGAAGAAAATTGGGACACGTTTCTCACATTTATTTTGTAAGCATAACTGAAACAGAAAACCAAATGAGGATTCTGTCAATAGTCAACATGGTAAGACATGATTCTTAGAAGGACCATTCCTGAATTTAGGCCTGAGCTTATCARTGTATTTTCTAATGACATGGAAAAGGGTACAGAAACTAACCAACCAGAATAAAAACAAAAGGGACCTCAGAAACACCTAATGACAGTGTATCAATAACTATTTCATAGAAAAATAGATGTAATTTAACTATAAATTTAAATTAAAAAGGAGATTAAAGATTTAATAGCAGGGCTCTGAAACAAAAAGTTATTGCTATTGCTTTAAATATAAAGGGCAGCCTGCCACTCCATGTGCCATCTGTGGGAACCAGTCTCATAGATCCCAGTAGATCTGGTCTGACTCAGAAGTTCAAAGTGACAGCAAGGTAGGAAAACAGACCCAGGGAAGCAAAGACTCCTCTAAGTGTCTTTAACTCAGCATTATTCAATTGGCTTGAATAGCTGCTTTATGTGGAAAATATTTTGGTACTTTTCTGCTGGTTTTTTTCATCGAAGCACATGTGGATTTTGCCATTGATTAATGCAACAGAAGTACGTCGAATTGGGAAGCATGGGTCACGTACTTGCATTAATGTGCAATAAAAGTGCATGAGTTTTAGCCTAAAGTAGCAGAAGAGTAATTGTTGTCCCACTCCATGAAGCTATTTGCTCACTTCCCTACCTTTGTTTTTTGTTGTTGTATGTTTATTTTCCCTAGATCTATTAAGACATTTGGATGCAAACGTGGAAATAGAGAGTTCCAGAAACAGTATCAGAGGATGAAAAATGAGTGGAAGATGGCCAAAATTGCACTGATCGTCATCTTGTTTTTTGTCATTTCCTGGTCACCATACTCTGTTGTTGCTCTGGTAGCTTTTGCTGGGTAATTATAAATGTATCAGCAAAGCAATATTCAGTGAAAGCAAAAGATGTGGAACTGTAAAAGACCAATGAAAGTAAAAACTACTTGTCACGTTTGACCTCTGAAGCATGTCCAAAACATTCAAATATTTAGGAGGCATATTTAGCAAATGGGGCACATGCTGACTGATTTTTTTTCTTAGTTTGACTTTAAGAAAATTTWAAAAAAAAGCAAAACAGAGACAGAAAGAAAACAAGAATATTATTACTGGCAATATAAACTGCCATGCTGAAGATTTCTGAATGCATTCTCTATGCTAGGATATTTGAACCATCGGAACTTTATTTAGCACCAAAATGCTAAATAAAGCACTCCAAAAAGATCCTCCCAGGGGCTGATTCTCTTTTTTTTCTCTACTCCTTTAATCTAGAAAAGTATATTTGTTTTTTTGTGTTACAGCAAACCCCTATGTAGAACTGTTGTGCTGTCATGTACAATTCAGCATCTGTCTTAGGAGAATCAAATACCTGCTGAACTTGACTTCTCACTCACATTCTCAAAAATGTGAAAAAATGAACAATTTTGTAATTCTGCAGTATGTTAGAAATTACTATTTTTGAATTTTCCTTATAAAGATATTTGGGGAGCAACATAGCTTCATTCAGATTTTTTCCATTTCTGAGCTATGTCTTTTAGGCAATCCTACTGGGATTTTTCAGATTAGTAGACCAAGCCTGGATGTGTTCTGTGAAATTTTATTGCAAGGGACTCAGATAAAATCTTGCTACATGCCACATATGGGAGGCAGACATGGAGTCTGTGGCYATAGTCTTGGACTAAAGACAACTCATCTGACAGAGCAGTAACATATGAAAAAGGAAGGAAGAACCTTCATTCCTTTAGAAAATATTTTGAATGGGGAATAGTGAGCTAGCACACAGTCATGCTCACTAATATTTTTTGTCTACAGGTTGCATTTTCTGGGAATTATTAGTTTAAACAAAGGAATTCTTAGCTTAAACAGAAGACTTTGCCACTGTTTCTGTTAGCYGAACTCTCCATCAGCCTTACCAAAGCATTGTCTCAGTTAAAGGTCAAAATCTCCGTTCCAGTAAGGTCACACTGTATGTTATCCAGAATATGTGAAGATTTATACCTCTAACCAATGTTTTTAAAGTATGACCAGGAGAAACCATGTTAAATATTGCACATAGAGAACATCCTTATCTTTATCAGGGAAAAGCCTTAGGAGGTGAAATGGCATCTCAACAGACAGTTGACAAAATGGTTCTTACTGCAACTGGCAAACCATTTCCATCTCATCACAGAGCATATATATTCCCATAGTATGATGAGAAACTTCCTCACTAGGATGGCAAGGCCTTTTAAAAGGATGACTTTGTCCCTAGGTTAAACAACATGGGAATTACCACAATCCTGAGTCATAGTAGTGAAGTACTGCCAGAGAAGCCCCAAGAAAATAATTA
This sequence comes from Cardinalis cardinalis, assembly GCA_014549065.1. NCBI lineage: Eukaryota > Metazoa > Chordata > Aves > Passeriformes > Cardinalidae > Cardinalis > Cardinalis cardinalis. The sequence continues at coordinate 3,891,663 of JACDOX010000017.1, forward strand.
TTCTCAGAAATCAAATTAGACTGATGTTGATCTTTACAGGCAAATGTTGTAGAATTTGTTCTCTCACTGTTTTGGTACAGAAYTCCTCTTTAACTCTCTTTAGAGCCTTAAAGTCTGTCTTGCCACTGTATAACTGCATAGACAATGCAGAACTCAGTAGTAAATATATGATGTGTTTGCATTACTCTAGGTATTCCCACGTCCTGACACCTTTCATGAACTCCATACCAGCTGTGATTGCCAAAGCTTCTGTCATCCATAACCCCATCATTTATGCCATCACTCACCCCAAATACAGGTAAGTTCACTCTTACAAGCTATGTTTAATATAGCWAAGAAAATCTGAGAGTAAATTTGTCTCTTTTAGGTCTAGTACCCAAACTCTCCTTCACCTGCTCATTTTAACTCTATAGGACAGCCTTGCCCTCCCCAGGAACACTCCTCAATGCCATAGAAATGTCAGTGGAATTTGTACTTGGAACAAGCTCCTCAGCAGATGGTAGTTAGAGATGTTTATGGATACTGATCTATATTTACTTATTGTATGATAAAAGACGGAAACCTTTCCATCTCAAAGGAAACCACCACAAATTTTTAACTGTCTTCATGAGAGGCAGACATTGGGCAGAGCTGCAAATAGCRCTTTGTTACATGAACCAGGCCAGTGAGAGAGGCAATACAGTGAACCAAACCACCTCTTCCCTGTTTTGTGAATCTTCCTCATGTTTCTTAAGGCTTTCATATTTCAGGTAGTATTTCCTCTGACAGGTAAAATGAAGGGTCAYTGCCACTCCAAGTTCAGATGCAGGCAGTGAGATTTGACAGATGGTAGTAATGCCACAGAYAGGCTGTTGTTTCACCACTTACAAAGACCTACTGAGGAACTGAATAGAAAAGAGGTGGGCAGGAACATSTTTGTGGGGAAGGAAGAGGAAAGCTAGGCCAGAGTTTGCCAACACTTCGTATGAGCAAAGTAATACAGTAATATAGATGCACATTCTGTACAACTCTACAGATAGCCAACAAACAGATGTGTAAGAGGAGCTAGAATAGCTGCTTAGGGGAAGATTAAAATAATTCATTATGTAGTACTTCTGCAAGGTTTAGTTTAAAGGGACAGAATTTTATTTTTGCCCTGATTAAGCTGAAAGCAGATAAAACATTGTTTTAATAGCTCGCTTCAGTTCCAAGAGTTATATTTTAATGCCCTTATCCCTGCCAAGCAATAAATTTGAGTTCTGCAGAACACTGTGAATAAGTGATCTTTCAGGGTGATTCTATATGAGATATCTGATATCTGGAAAACTCGTTTTGTACCCAGTAATTTTCCAGTCCATGCAGCATTAGTTCATCTCTCTGAATAAATGCATTGTTTATGATGATTGAATTGTTGTGCTAACAGAAAAAAAATCTGACTGGTTCTACCTCTTATCCATTAGAAGAGCCATTGCAACATATGTTCCTTGCCTTGGACCTCTACTGAGAGTTTCTCCTAAAGACTTACGGTCCTCCAGCAGTTACCACTCGTCCAGACGAGCGACCGTAACCAGCCAGTCTTCTGAGATAAGTGGGCTGCAGAAAGGAAAAAGGAGACAGTCTTCTCTCTCTGACAGTGAATCAGTAAGGGAGACACTTCCCATACACCCATTTTTAATTGCAAAGCAATTCATCTTCATATAGAGTCCTTCCAAGTGGTAGATTCTTTAGATGAAATTCATTATGGTGCTTGTTAYAAAAACTCCAGGGAAAGTGGAGGGACAAAGCAAAATTAAAGACAGAAGGCTAAGTGTAAAAGCAGAATGTAGATAATTTTCTTCTTGATGGTTGGTGACACTGCAGGAAGAGCRGAAAGATGGAACAACAGGAATTTTAGAAAATAAAGTGTTACTGATAGGTAAGGCTCTATAAAGCCTTACCTATGAGTACCAATAAAGGTAGTATAGAGTTCAGTTGAAAGTCTGATCATACTTTAAGGTTGTGCTTGTCTCATCACAGATCTGCAGTATGGATGCAGAAAAAAGAAACTGCTAGTCAGAAAATAGTTCTCTAGTGAAAGCAAGGTTGTAATGAAATAGATAATGCTTTCTGAAAATGGGATGTATTTGGAAACATGTTAATCATCAGATTTAGACAAATCAGTAAATCCATTACAGAATCTTTCTCACAGAAGACCTCAACAGCTTGCTGCTGCCAATCTAAGTGGAAACAAACGTTTTACACAGCAGCTGAAAACAGGGCAAGTATTTGGCATCCAGGCTCCCTTCTGTAACTCAAAGTTATATTACTAACTAAATAGGCATATTAGTTTGTTCATTGCTGTAATTTCAAACTAAATTTCCAAATAACTGAAAAGAAAAAAATTTCTTGGCAATTCTTTTTCACAGTCGGGATAATAATTGTATCTAGTCCAGCCAAGCGCTGAATTCTGACAGTTGTTTTTAACCATGACATTTCAATTTCTTTGCCCTCTCTGTTTTTGACTTCTCAGTCCAATCAAAATAAAATACTTCTGGCTGGTAGCCTCCAGTCAGGTTTTAAAACTGGCTAATAGAAAAGGAACATCTTTATATTGCATCACTTACACTGCAAATCTTGATTGTTAGAAAAACAACAGACTCCCTCAGTAACAYGGCTTTGTTTTCCCATTAATTGGGACAAAGTTTATAAACCCAGGACTCCTTACTGAAAAAATATATTTATAAAGCACTGATTCTGCAGTCCTGAGACATCTCCTTCTATTTATTTCTGCTTCCACTCAAGCCACTTTGGAAACTTTGGCCCTAATTCCTCCAAACACCTGTGCTTCCCAAGTGGATAGTACTGTGGAAACGCTGTCTCCTTGGAGCTACAAGAGGCATCAGAGAAGTTTCAACAATAGATTGTAACAAAACACTATTTTCTTTCAAATTTTGCAGTGCACCCTGTGGAGGAAAAAAAAAGTAAGCTGAATTTTAGATGCAAAAGAGTTTATAGTTTTATTTGTACTTCTTATAAGCAGACATTTTACCAAATTATATATGGGTGAACTTTTGTGAAATGTCTTTTATACAATGCCTGTTTCTTTTATGGTTTCTGTCTAGGTTTGTCTGGGGCAAACTGGATGGAAGTCTAAAGGACCTAGAGTGAATATTTTTKCTGTATTAATTTTAGGGCTGTACTGAAACAGAAACTGATACTCCCAGTATGATCTCCAGACTTGCCAGAAGAAAAATTTCCTACGAAACAGATAAAGACACAACTCAGACTAGTGACATAAGAGCCAAACTGACAAGCCATGATTCTGGGAATTGTGGGAAGGTAATAGACTGTGTAATACCTAAATTCTCTAACAGCTGAMAAGTTAACAAATCTGCACATTGCACCATAATTAATGATGAARGTTCCTGCCAAGAAGATGCGGATAACCTATGAGTTAACACAATGAGTAATGACTTACAGGCTGTAAAAGGTCATCAGCTTTTTATTCCCACCCTGGTTCATTATTCAGCTGTCTTCATTGCATTTCTGCTGCTGTTTTAGAGAACCTAAAATCTGAATGGAGAGTTGTCTCGTGTTTGGTTTTAAATGTGTATTTAGTAATATTTGTCTTTCAYTGTCCCAATTTCTTGATTGATCTTTGTTGTCCCACCATTTGTTACCAAATGAACAAATATGGTAAGATGTAAAAAACAAGGCTATCTTTAATATATCACTACTTTTCATTCAGTCCTTTGCTGTCCTCTTTTTTCCCCTATGCATTTTGCATGTCTTATATTGTGACWTACCTTTACACCATTTACATCTGTTTTATCTGTGTTCATTTTTCAGACAGCTGTAGATGCTGATGACATATTGATGGTGGAATTGAATGTCACAGAGTACATGGCTACACCTACTGTAAGAACTATTATTTTAATATTTGGCAACAAAAACTAATGACAATCCCAGTCCCTGAGCACAAATTAAGTTGTTTTTGAGATGCAAAAATTACACAATATTCTCAGAACAATGCAGAAAACATGACCACAAAGGGTAGACCATTGCTGAAACTGAGCAGAAGTTGAACATAGGTATTACAGGATTCTTCTGAAGTTCAGCTTCCTCAAGGAACCTGAATATTTTCTTGAATTTATTAAGTCCTCTAATGAGGTGATTTCCTTAGTGGAGCATAGAAGCATTAACTTTGTGCCATCTTTATATTAATGGTGTATATGCTAAGCTGAGACAGCCATTCTGATGGCTCATACCTCTGAGACAGCCTTAGTCCTGTAGCAAGAACTGCTGTAYAAAGTGATGTTGTTAACTATTTAATGTTCTCTGTTTTGGGTTGCAGCAAACATCTAAAACATGCAGCTTGGAGGAAATCAAGGTCAGTTTTTGAAATATGCCATGTCACCTATTCAGTTGGATGTTGTATTAGTGTCTGTTTCYTCTTCATCTAACACAGCTACAGCATATGGGTAAAAATATCTGACATCTCTCACAAGTGAGTCAACTTGCCTTAATTCTCAGCAGACATGGAAATAAGAGCAAAGAGCTGACAGATGAAAACAAGGCAGCACTAACCCCAGTGTAATACAATCACCTTAAATTGTCTCTTTATTATTAGCAGTGATCCATATGAGCTATGTCAACAATATGAGTTGTGAGCCTCATCCTAACTGATTTTTTTGGTACTGTGCAAGTGACAGCTAACACTGCTTATTGTCAAAAAATGCTAGTTAATCTTTCCCTGAATTTTTACCTCATTATGTAGTTTGCTTCCCCCTTCAAATTATCCATGCTGTTAACACTATATTTTACATTACCTCTTGCYCAATGATCCCAAGTAGTCCCTCTTTATAGAGAAACTGTTTACCTGATTGAATTCATAGGCTGTCTGAGCATATTCACAGTATTTCTGTTCATAGTTGAATGTGCTGTCATTAGCCTGGTCTTTTTTCAAAGTAGACCAGCRCTTAAGTAGCAAATGCAAAGTCTTTAATGCTTTAGTTCATTAGCTTGTTTAACAGGTGGGTTTTTTTCCATAAGTTATTCATGAAATATTAAAAATGTTCAGATCTACTTTTCCCTCCATCATTTAAGTTTGCTTTTCAGTCAGACATGGGGAGTAGCAAAGTGCTAAATATATGTCATTTTTAATAGATGATTTAATGGGATCTATTTGTAGATGCTTGTGTTGTCCATTTSTTGTAAATCTTTGCATCCTTTAGAAAAGTGAGAGCCTGAACAGTATTGGACAAAGAAAAGGAGAGTCTCACCATGGAACATCTTCAGCCAAGATACCCAGTATTACAATAACATGCAGCAGTGTCCAAGGAGTAGAGCTGCCTTCTAGATACAACTCTGGTTTCCTGTACCCTAAATCCAGCAGTCACAAGCAGAACAAGAAGTCCAGCAGATAAGAGAGTGGTGCAAACCACAATATCACCCTAGCCAACAGCTCTGGAACAGCTGTGGACTGGCTGAATCCAGAATACCTTCCTAGATTGGTCTGAAATGCTCCTACAAAGACACAGCACAAGAAAAGCAAGAATAAAAACATGAGGAGTGATCTTTTCAGCATCAGAACTCTCTCCAGTGGATCAGATCTTGATCTGAGTCATAATGTTTTTTAATATTTCTTCTTTATGCAGCTCACAAAAAAATTTTTAATTTGGATTGTACTCTGCTCACATACATTCCACCACTGCACAGACCTTACCTAGAAACCTTCTAGGATTAACCTGAGAGGGAAGGGAAGTATAATATTCAAAACTGGCTTTGTTCACTTAGTGTATTAACTTCAAAGCTATTACAGAGCTATAGCTGAGAAATTTGGGGGGAAATGTACATTACTTCCTCAAGATGGTTTCTTCATTATTGTGAAGTTTCTTCACCAAATGTAAACTTAATTACACAGTCAGTGCCCCCTTCTCTCATTAATGACACATTTTCCCCCATTTTCTTCTACAAGGCAACGCACTTTAGCAGTAATTTGAAGTCTCATATCTTTATTTTAATTTCTGAGACAAGGAAAGAGAAAGGAGTAACCTTGAGGAAAAGGCTATGGTCCTTTCCCTACTTAGCTTCTTTTCCAACAGTGGCTTAAGAGAAGATTTTAGCCCATTCTCAGCTAACTTCCACAGAGCTATAGGAGATTATTATGAAATTCCTTCTGACTTTCCTTTAKCAGGTTTCATGAGAAGAATCCAGAATACAAAGCAATGTTTGTACTGAAATGTCTGATGGGTAAGTCAATACATCTGATTTCTGATACTTCAAAGTTGTTTACTCTTTGATGTGCTTTTCGAAAGTAAATATTGGGTGGAGAAGGTTTAGTTCCCCCAAAATGGTACTTCTAGAGATGTGTGAAATCCACATCATCCCCACTTTGGCATTTTTATTTTCCCCTTCTCTAAACAGCAGCATTTGTATAGCTGAGGGTTTTATACCGCAATTGCTAAATCCATGAGATTGTACTTCTTCCCCCTGAAAGCAAAGGGAAAGAGTCACTATCACTAGTGACTTTCAGCTTTTCCCTGTTGTCTCTCCTAGCTCCTAGTGCATAAGAAGTAGTGAACAAAATTAATTTGCAATTCATAGCACTCAGTCCAAAGTGGGGCTAAGCCAAAAAGAATAGGGCACAAAGCACTATTGAAACAGCTCTTCCCCATAGGCCCTCCATCAGTTTGTCCTTTGGTTGCAATAAAGAGGGAATTCAGCAAGCTATTTTTTGTCCTAAGTCAATTCTTCCCTATATCACATCAGAAGAATCCATAAAATCAATAAAAATGTAATGAGCTTATTTAGGGGGGAAAAAATCAGTGGGTTCCAGAAAGTCTGGGGCATTGTTTTGAAGTAAACTACTGGAAACTTAGGTCAAAGTAAGGCTTATTAAAGGAAGGTTATTAAAACTAAAAATGAAGGTGATAATGACTTCTGCAGCAGACAAAATGTTAATCATGAAAAAAGTGAGGCATTCAGGCTGGTAATAAACTGCCAAAAGAAACACACTGTTCAAAATCCACAGTGTTTTTATGTAAATGAAATCATAGTCATCAGAGATGGAAAGGAGCTGTTACAGGCTCTCCCTTCACCTACCACAACAGGATATTGTCACCCAGCAGAAGACAATATTAAACTGATAATATATACAGCTAGCAATAAGGAGAAAGACGAGAGAAAACATCTGCAAACAGGAAATGTGTTCAAAAATATTCCTCAAGTCTAAGGGGTTTTATTACAACTTATTGCTTAGGCTTTTAAAAATATTTAAAAGCATGAAACATGTAATACTTTGTTATGAAGGCCATTGACACTACTGAAAGATGGGAAAAAACATTATCAAATGCTGCCTGTTTCATATGGGTCACAAAAGACTGAATCTGTTAAGAAAATAGGTTTAACTCAAATGTGCTGTTTGATGTGTTAACAAGGAGTGTATGATATATGTCACTAATAGTGAGATCCTTTGCTCCAGTCATGATTTTGTTCCAAGCAGTACTCTTCAAGACTGCACTCTGCACTGTTCTGCATTCCCTTCCACTTTTAGAGGGTATAAAAAGAATACTTCCATGGCTAGAAGAGCTTTACAAATCCCCAGCATGTTGTTCTCTGTATCCTTCAACTCCAACGTGTATTAGAGATTAGTTTGTATCTATAAAAAGAACTACAGCTGTTCATGCTCATCTACTTACAAGAGACTTGTAAAGCATATATTAATTAGGGAGAAATTGTTTGTGAGCACTTCAAAACCCTTGTGTGTACTCTCTGTGTAGCTAACAGCTTTGCCTTCCTTCACCTCTGCTATGTCTATAAAAATCATCCAGGGGAAAGCCTACAAAATTCATCTCATCTGAATATCTCTACAAGTGGTTCCACACTGTAACCCCTGCGGCATTTGGAATAAATCATTATTAGTTCATATTTCATCTCATCCTAGCAGATTTATTTGTGTCCTGTATCCTCCACTTGGCAGCCATTCTCTTGGTTTTGCTGTCTCTTTACACCCTTCAACATAGATGACTGATTGGATTAAAATAATTTAGGACTGAGATGATTCACGTTTCATTTAAAGTCAACTGTACAGGCTGTTCTGCAGAGACCGCCTGTAGTTTACCATGCACTTGGACATGTTCCAGTGACTTGGAGTGTGACAGGACTAGGGCAAATCTGAGACACTTCCCTGTGGCCTTTTGTACTCCAGCAGCTGTTCACAGAGCAGGCTGCTGGCAAAAGCARTAGCAAGTGGTGCTGGGAGCTAACACACAGGCTCTGCCCCTTCATGGGGGCACAAACTTAGGCTTAGGTCACCAGAGAAACTGTTTGGTTTGATCATTCAAGCAATTCTGCAAAACTGCTGAGCAATTGGTCACTACTGCTGAACCTGTGAACGATGTGCCAAGAGCCACTGTAATGAATGGCTGCTGCAAGCCAAGACTGAAGGACTGCATAAGGCAGCAGCCACACGTTGCCAATCTTTCCGATTTTCACATACAACCAGGGTCTTACTCCCCGTTTTCCAGCTTATGATCACATTCCATGCTTTTAGAAACTGTTTTACACCCACCACTGAACTAAAAAGTGTCATCATAGAGTATGACATTGAGCATTGACATTTCACATTCTCAAGAGAGGATAGCAAACAGTATTTTCCTTGAAGTCACGTGCAAACCTACAGCAAGCTTGACATTCAGAAGTAAACAAAGACACCTCCAATGCTTTTTTGGGTGTTTCTAGAGCTTTAGGATGTAACATGGGTAAGTCACCATTCCCACATGTGCCCATTTTCCTCAGGTTTCTCGGTGCTATTTTTTCCTCAGGCCATCCCAAGAAGTCCCCTTATCCTCTGATCCCTCAGTGAAAGGCGCTGCTGTCCCAGTAACTCTGACAGAGCACCTATCTGTCTCTGCTRCTGAAAACACTGCTGAGAGAGAGCCCTTATCTGCAGTGCAGTGTTAGTATCACACAATGGTATTTCAGGGGGTGGTAACAAGTATCTCTGTTCAAACACCTGTGTTTGTAGCCTTGGAGTTGCTAATGTCATAGGAATGTTATAAATAGGTTTATATAAATGCAGTCTCAAAACAAGTAAATAAATTCGTATTAGTGTCATTCCRAGCAACTTTAGACATGAGCCACAATCTTGTACACTAAATGATTACTGTGCTTCCCTTACCCCCTCAATTTTATAACCTAAATGCTCATTTTCAAACTTATGCAAACTTCAGAGTWGACAAGATTTACAAACTGTCCTGTTTACTTCCCTTCTAAGGAGAACAGTCTGAGCATATCATCAGYATAAGCTTAATAAAGGCAGAAAAGTTTCTCCACAGCAAATCCAGCTTAACAGTCTGATACAAACCAGTTATAAATTTTTTTGCATGTTTTGTAGGAAAACACTTATTTTAGTTACAGCAATTTTGGAAGCACCAGGGCTCTGCTGGACACACAGCACAGGAATTCTGTATACCCAGCTTGCAGAGCACAGAAAATGCTGCAAGAGTCCCATCAGCGTAGGAAAAAGAGCCACTTTCTTTTGGCTTACTGCAATCCATAGTCAGTCATAATCYATCAGATCTATGACTCAGAAGCACAGCAAAAATGGCCTAAGTAAGTGTTCTGATGCTGACTGTAAGTTGGAGGATAGGTAGAATGTGTAACTTGGTCAGGTTTGAGTCAAGCCTTAGGTATGGTGTGGAGCAGAGAGAGCTGCAGCTCTGGTTAAGCTGTGCCAGACATAACCTGAGAGTAAAGCTCATCACGCGCATAAAGAATAAACATGACACCTATGTAAATAACTTGCTAATGAGAATTTTTGTGGGGAGTGTTTCACCCACAAYGTAAAAGCAAGGCCATTGCTCATTTCCCTCAACATTTACACTTCCACAAGTGTACAAGAAGATGGTTTGGAAACAGACACAAAAATATGAGACTATATCATTGTATAGCACATGGTCTCCAATGTAGAGGAACATTTCTTGAATAGCTGTGGGACGCTTACGGGCATACTTACAATTGCTACAATATTTTCCACTGAGTGGAAAAATAAAAAGGAAAATCTATACCCTTCCACACAGTGGCATGCCTGAAAGGTTACAAAGAAAGTGACTGTACCTCTAATGTAATATGATTTCCCTCAAAAGCCTCAGTACTTCAAAAATGTATTAAACACACCCAGATGCACCCTTTGTTGTGAAACTGGTGAAACTGCTTTCTTATTAAGTTTTTCAGATGCCTAAAGTTAATCATATGCATAAATACTTATACAACCCCTCAGGACACACAAGTGAAATGAAGGAGTCAAGAGTATGTTAGGTCAGTACTAAAAGTTAGTGAATTTTAGAAATATTTTTCCAGACTAGTGTTTGCTGCTAACACCATGGAATTCACATTAATCTTTATTCTAAGTTTCAGATTTTTTAAAGCCAAGGCTAATACTGATAGATGAGCTGAGCTGTGAATTTGATTTGATGCAGAAAGCAGCAAGTACTTTGGTATAGCAAACCCTTACCAAGAGGAGGAATGACAGTCCTGAAAAAATAAATACAAGTTTGAATTGGAAGCTCAAAATTCTTTTTTTTTCTTTTTTCCATGTTTTTTGTGTGACCTTGGGAAAATTACCTAATCTTCTCATATCTAAGTATTTCTGCCTGAAATGGAGATAATATGCTTTTCATCATCATGTGGCTACTCTCAACTAGCTTTTACAGTTTGTTCCAAGATTCCCAACTTGTAAATAGATTTTTTTTCCATTTATTTTATTCACATTTTCTTCCTCTACTGTACAGTTATCAAAACATCTAAACTACACTATCACATATGAAAGACACAGATTGTTCCTGAAGGGGATAAAGGATGCATAGGCATTCTTTTTCTTAACAAAAAAAAATTTACAGATGCCCACCACACAGACTTCAGTTGTTATTCACAGGTTATGTGAGTGAAGTAGAATCAGGCATTTTATTGTTAAGTTGTAACTATGAAAAATATGTAGCATGCAATAGTGCACGTGTTTTTGATCAAAAGCCCTATATGAAATATAAAGGTTTGTCCCTTGAACKGAGCAAAGTCAAACAGGTGGTAGAACTGTTTTTAGGGTTTTCTGCTCTTTTAATGAGGCAGAAATTGTTCAGGGAAGAAGGGAATCCTTGACCAGCAGCATCATCCAGGAAACAAGGGTAACAAWCTGGGTAAAGCACTACAAAATCAAACAAACAAGATTTCCACAAACTTCCCTGAATGTTGCCTAGAATGGAAATCAGTGAACACTGTATGTTTAGCTGGCTCTGAACATCAGATAGTTGTTTCTGCCCTGTCCAGACATGAGTTACAATTTCAGGACCAACTTCTACTTTCATGCACAAAAGAGCTCCACTAATATAAAAGGATTTAAAATAAGACAATTCATCAAAGCTCGAACTCCAAGAACTGYTAAGAATAAAGTGAGGCTCACCATGAAAGGAAGGAAAGAAGGCAAGAATAAGACTATACTCTTAAAAGCTTATAGAAGCATTTCTAGTGGCTGGAGCATGTGGCTACTATCACAGCATGCCAGAATCTCTAGGGTAACTGTCCAGTGCTGACCTGTGACTTCAAGGAAATCAGTTCTCATCAGGATCCCAGCAGTATTAACRTACACCAGACTGGTCATGGTTACAAACACATAGAATAGAACATATGACAATGTTTTCAGTAATACCTCTTCCCTTATTTGTCTATATTAGATATGCTACGCAAGTTTACCTTTAAAGAGAAAAGAAAAGAAGAGAGGTTTAAAAACAAAGAAAAATTGGTTTTCTTTTTGACAAAAAGTTTCAGATCTAAACTTACAAGTTCTTTCCCAGTGTGACTGCTCTCCTTCATCCTCTTGTGCAGACTGCAGAAATCCTGCTTAGCTCAGCCCACATCTCTTAGAGATTCTTCTCATTTTCCCTACTTCCAGCAATGAGGSACAAGTAAACTTTTCTCTAGTTAACCCACAGGGCCAGAGGGAAGGCCCTTGCTTAYACATTCCATGAAGCTACTAAGAAATAGATGTTTGTCCCCCCACTTCCCTTTCTAACCCTGATCTCTTGGTCAGGACTCAGCTCCTCTACCTGCCAGGTTCTGCAGTTGAGCATTCCTTGACACTCATTCCATGGACAGTCCTKCTTTCAAGCCCTCCCAGCAGTATCACCATCGTCTTCTAATTTTTAGTAGTTCACACTTCTAGTACCCCCTTCCAAGCAGCCCCAATGCCCTCAGGTGGCAAAACCAGCATTAATTAAACACACCTCCCTCCTGGCTTTTAAAGGAACTATTTATGCTTCCACCTTAACATGTAAACAGATGGAGTCTGGGCTTATAATAACCCTCCAACTGTGATTTAAAAATATAAATCCTTTTGATGCTGCTGTCCTCAGCTGAAGCCTCTGAGTAACAGAAGCACATGGCAGAACCCTTAATGTGTATTGATAGATCTTATTCGAAGTGCTGTTTTCCAGATGCACTTGTTAAAACTCACTTTCTGCTGCTGCTCAGTGAAGTAAGAAGAGAACTTAATCTGATGAAGGACAGAGTTGGGGTAGTAGCATCAGGCAGATTGGTGGTTCATCATGTTCACTGCATGGATTCCTTTTGAAAATCATTCCTCTGAAAAAGAAAAAGCCACAGCAGCCTTTCAGGTTCAGGATCATTATGTTCAGTTAGCTGAGAAGTTGCACACAGAAAGAGCTGCTCTCTTTAGGCACTGTAGATACCAGGTTTTTTTTCACCTGAAGAAATTAGAACCATGTAAATTCCATGAAACATGACATGAAACTCCATTTCAATAAATCACACYCACCTTAATTCTTGTTCTACCCCAAACTGTGATGGTAGACTATGACCACAGGCAAAAGAAGGAAAATAAGAAAACACAATTCAGGATACCCATTAGCACTGCATCAAAATAAATTAACTGCAAATAAATCAGAGAATACAAAAATGTTGAAAGACAGTAATATCAAACAGGCATCTTCTCTTTCTGTTTGTGGGCCAGAAAAGGGACTCAGAGTTACCATCTTGTGTCAGATTTCTCCTTGCTGCTTTCACTGAATCCTTCGTTTTCCTCACATGCAGGAGCCAGACCAWAATGATTCCAGAGACAGGGCTAAGGAGGCCACAGCACATGTTACAAGATGCACTTTGCAGCTTCCCTTCATTGTGCTGTTTCCTGAAAGAATACATCACAGCTGAACCTGCCCCATTTTCACTGGGTCACAGTACAAAGACAGGTGCTTCTTAGAGCAATTCATGAACATGGCAACAGAGTGAGCTGCCTGAATTCCAGCTTGTAAAAATAAAATTACTGCAGGAGTTTTCAAAATAACACAGCTGACTGTCCAGCATCACTGGAAGCCATTTCTGGGAAACCCAGGATTTGGGGTTTAGGATCAGGGCATTTCTTTAGCCAAAAGATGGTCAAGGCCAGATGTCACCAGAACAGCCATACAAGTAGGAATGGCATTATACCAGTAAAAACTTACAGCAAAAGGATTTAGATAATCAGCCATATAAGGTGGATCCTGAGGGGAACTGGGTTTCTCCTCCACTACTTAAGGGGAACTCYCTGAACAGAAAAATCAGGGTAATTAAACAACTTCATGAGGATCATAAATCAATTCTGAATCTTTCAGTTAAAATCCAAAAAGTCCAGTGCCAATAAAGCAACATCTTTGCTTGTATMTTTGTGACTACTTGCTTAAGATYTTCACAATACTAGTATTTATTCTCYAGTTTTGTATGTCAGGACTGGAGACAGAAATCTGAAAAAGGATTCTGGTGACCCAAGGGACATTCAATTGAACTTCAACAACTGAAAATCTTTGSAAGTCCCAAATTCAACACTCACAGCTATTACATATCCAGTGCAAGTTACACCACAGTACACTCAAAATGTTGGTTGATTTGACAAGTCAAGAGGACCCCRTAATGTTTCTGTTTCAACATGTCACTAACTTGCAGGCACTTGTCTTTCTCTGCTTCCTCYTTCCAAGATCTAGTGGCTTGGTTCCAKCAGAATTATTTGACTTCAATAAAATTTGACTGTTACTAGTTTACTTGATCTAAACTTGAAAGAGCTCATAAGAGGAAAAAAGCTCATCACTGAAACTTTTATTCTGTTCCCTCTACAACTTATATCCAGCAGGTAAAGGAAAGGGCTGAAGAACAAAATAATAGAAATGGAATAAAGAATAAGACATTCCTGTTGACTTGTCTGGGAGTTCTATTCTTGTTAACTCATGCACTGTTTTAAACAATGGGGGAATTGAAACAGGTTACTCATACAATAGGATCCTGAATTTGTATCACACTTGTCCTCCCAGAGCCCACTGAAACTCAGCTGGAAAGCTTGGCTGGCCCTAAACAAACACTGAATTACTGAAACTGCCAATAAAGCTACAAAATAAATTTATTTACTTATTGGGATTGAACAGATACAGTGTAGAACATTTTGTTGACAAGGTCTGCCTTTCTTTATTAGTCCATCACTCTGCTTACTGCCTGAAAACATTGTGCAAGGACAGAGCTGATTGCTCAGTTACRGTCTAGTGAGTTGTATATTTAGCACCTGACCATCAAGATATTCTTGATCTTTCTTCAAGGCTGGGAACTGAGATGCCAGAAAAAAGAAAAACATATACCAGCACTCAGGCTCAGGCTCCAGCAGCAGCTAAGTTAAACTTAGCTCACAGTTTCCTCAGCAAATTTTATCCCAGTTTTCAGACATCCCAATGAAAACTGCTTCAGTAAATCAATGGGCTCAACTGAAAAAAAATCATCAGCTCAAGACACCAAGTAATCAAACTGAACAAGACTGCTACTCAGCTGACACTGCTTTGTGGTATCAAAGATAGTTCTGAGTAAGAGTAGGGCATTAACTCCTTCTGTGTGTTGGGCAATTCAATTTAGTGCAACACCCAAGATTATCTGTAAAAGGTCAAATCATTCACTCTCGGAGTGCTGCAAGGTGAATTCAGGAAGGTTCTGCACACTCAAACAGAAGATTAACAGTGCTTGTTGTAAGAAAGATGCAATGATGGATTAATGAATCTTCAATAGAGAGATGCAGAGAAATACCAAAAGAAACRAGTGGGAAGAGATTCACCTTTCCCTTTATACAAAGAGCCTGCATTTACAGCTGAGTATTTACAGTTAAACAATGAGTTAGAATTAAGAGGACAACATTTATTTAGCCAAACWAACTGAAAATATTAATTTTTAAGAGAATTCCAGATTTTCTTCTATCTAAAATCAGTGCACTAGACATTTGTGATGACATTTTGGGGCCAGATTAGCTCAAATTTAACATGGAAGTGGTGAGGGTTATAAGTCAAGCAGCATTTCTGGGGATCATCCTGCTGACAACSCCTCTTGAATTATCTACTGCCCTAACTCTGTTTTCATCCTGTACCAGGAATGTTATGCTAATAATACAGCCCAGAGAAACGGGAGGAACAGCCCAAGGATGTTATCATATGGACAGCCTTCTTTTGCATGTTTGAGCAACACTCTAGAATTGCAATTCACAATTCTATTGAACTGTATGCAACAGCTTCACATTTTGATTATTTTGTTTGCTCTTATATGTGGGCAACACTAGGAAGCCTGCAAAATTACTAAGGTAAGACTGAAAATAGGAATGATGAACCTCTATCTTRCAAGGATAAAATTACTAAAGTCACTAAAAATATGATCCTCATCTGAGCTGTGCTTGCTATATGTTCCTAAGATTTTCTGCAAAAAAAAATAATTTTGGAGATCTAGAGTATTAGATTCCTTTGGCAGGTTTTTTGCCAATGCCAGAACACAATTCCACATGAATCAGACTGTTAACTGGACATATCTAAAGTCCTAATTTTAAARAAATTCCTCCTAGTCTTTTGTTAGAAGGGAATTGAAAACTGTGAGTTGTTTTGAAAATTGCCCATCTATTTGCCAGTGACAGAAGGAACAAACCACTGCCCCCTTACACAGCATGTGCAAAGAACTGGGAAAAACACAACTGCTAAGCAATCACAAATGGAACAGCCTTCTTTACTGGAGCTCTTACAGTTTGGATAAATGACAGTGCAAGTGCAGGCCAGATGTGCACTCCTCTGAATGCTAGCACTTCTGTCTGAGAATTAATACCTACACAGCCCATCCAAACCAAAGGCAGTGTCTTCTTCCCAGTTACTTGCTCTGCAGCAGGGGCTATCAGAAAGCCACACTCATCACTAGTTTATTTCTGAACTCAGAACCCCTTCAGCTGGGCAGGGAGTGAGATGAGATGTCAAAAGCACTATCCCAGGAGAAGGCTCATCCATACTTTGTGCTGCAATGTCTGCACTTTACTTGATAATTTTCCTAATATCATCATTGGTGATGTGCCACTCAGTACCTGAGGAGGCCATCCTTGTTGGGTAGCAGTCATTCTTTTAAATTTCCATCCATGGTGGTTGCCCCTGCAGTTTAAAATTACTGCAAATAAACTGTGCAGACAGCTTACTAAAGWACCTGATAAACCTTATGAAACCATACTGCAGAAATTTATGGAAAATGAGGGGCCTATTTACAAGAAAAACAACGTTTCTGAGACTGATCTGAGGCTGAACAGCTGACAAAACAGTTTGGAAGATCAGATTGTGATTAGAAGAAAGGATAAAAGACCAGGAGAAAGACTTGCAGAAAATTAGCCCTTGACAGAACTATCTGAATTTTCCAGTAAAGGAAAATTGACCAGGCTGGAAGGAAACTCATGGGTCAAAAGCAAATCACACCAAGKGAGTCACTGAGGAAACAGACAGCTAAATCTATCAGTAAGCTACTTTCCAGAAAGCAAATAGGATTGTTTGCACAAGATGGCCCAGCCAGTGTAGCCTCAGTGCTCAGCTTTTCGTAATAAGTGGTGACTCCATTGGTTTTTCAGGGAACTATTGCAAGGCCGTATTTCTGAAGCACCGTTTAAAGTATGGGTTTAACACTGTCACTAGTGCTTTCTAGACAAATGGGACAGAGGATTTTGTCCCTCCAAATGGCAGGCACAAGTTTCTGGGAACAAGCCTGCAGGCTCTTTCAAAGAGTGCTGAGCAGGCAGAGCTCCATGCTTTCAAGTTCCCCAGCCCTGAGTGACGCATGGAGAAACGTATAAGCTTGTGAATTTCATCCTGTTTCAAACGAAAACAAAGTCTGGAGCAAAACTGATCCACCACACATCAGAACAGGATTATTGGCCACTTCCCAGTCATCCTTGCTGATACTTTTACCAGGAAGCAGAAAATCAGGTTACTGAATGCCTTGGAAAGGCTCAGGTATAAGTCCTTAAATCTAAATACAATTTTTTCTATCACACATAGAATGGGATAATCTAACAGAACATCATAAAATAAACATAATTTCTCACCATCTGGATCATGTTTTCCAGCCTAAATCACCAAATATGCTACTTTATGAGGTTGCTCACCTCATCASAAGACGCAAAATGTTTCCATTGGGGATTTAAGCCAACTTGTCAGTGGAATATTTTTGCAACTACTATTAAGYGGCAATCCATATGAATATGAATTTTGGCCAAAGACAAATATAGAAATAATTTAGATCAATTTTTCCTGGCCTTGTCTATGCATCCTGTACATTGGACTTGAAGCGTAAAGAGACTTGAGGTCCCATAAGATGAGAAACACTAAACTTGAACTGCGACCCTTTAAGTGGGCTGGAGCTGAGAAGCTTCTCAAACGGGCTGTGTATTTCAGCGATTCCACTGCTGTGTTTATGGCGGCCCTTTCGGCCCCTCAGCGCGGGGGTTTGGCCCCGGTGCCGCCCGCGCCGCCGCCCTGTCCCTGGTGCTGACCGGGCACGGCCGCTCCGCTGCGGAGCCAGCGCGGGGCCGCCGGCCAGGACCTTCCCAGCCCAGGAATTCCCGCTCCTGGGCAAATCCCAGGGGGCTCCGATGCCACGGGGCACCGCACGCGTTACCAGGGGTTCAACGATTGGGAACAGGCCTTTTTTWAAAAAAATTTGAACAAACTCATAAAGCACTGGCTCTGTCATTGCACTGAGAAAATCACTGACTTTCTGCAGGCTACGTTGGGGAGCACAACATAAAAAGCCAAAAAAGCAAACCAAACAGAACTGCTGAATAGAGGGATGTATGGAGCGGGCTGCSTGGTCCTTGACAGCACTCTGCAGGACCATGTGGAGGCACCACAAGGCTCAATTTCTTAAATCATCTCAGCATCAGTATCCTGGTGGACAATTAAAGTGTTTGTTCTGCATTTTTTGTCTTCCAAACCCTTTGTCTTCTCTCGGGACGTCGTTTTAACTTTTCCATTTAACTAAAACGGCCATTGCTGATCAGCACTAGTGAACCAGCGGGAGAAAACAACCTCGCCTGCACTTTTCCTAGGGGTCAGTGAATGAAACCACCGTTCTCACTCGTGTTCGGCGGCCAGCGACGGAGCGGGAGGCAGCAGGCGGTGAGGGAAGGGGCTGAAGGCTGCGAGCTCCGAGCCCACAATTCATTAACACACAAGGCTAGAGAGCTTTTGCTGAACTTGGGCAGGACAGCAGCCCCTCCCGGCCGCCCTCGCCACCTTCCAGAGCGTTCCTGGTCCCACCCGCGGGCGCAGCCCCCCCGCTCCCGCCGCCATTTCATCCCTCGCATCCTTCCCTGAGGGCTCAGACGCGGAACGCCCGCCCCCCGGGATACCTGCTGCCCCGGAGCTCGGCCGAACCGCTCCCCACAGCTCTGTGTAACCTTCCCGCTCTGCCACCGCGGCCCCGAGGTGATCTCGGCCCAAACTCGGATATTTACACACCGCCGGCAGCGGCTTCTCGCGGATCGGTCCCTGCGCCACCGCTTGAGGCAAATCCCCTCCCGCAGCGCCTCGCCCGCACAGCGCCCCCTCACGGCAGGACGGGGAGCGGCCGCCTCCTTCGGCGCGGCGCTCCCAGCGGCCCGGGCGCTTTAAAGGCTCCACTTGCGSGGCAGCGGCTCTTCCCTCGCCTCAGGGGCGGGCGGGTGCCTCGGCGCTTCCCTCGGCCTCGGTCGCGGCCGCCCCCTGGCTGCGGGGGCGATGTCCGTGGGTGCGGCAGCTGCGGCTCCCGCGGGGGCGGGACCGGGACCGGGACCGGGACTCACCCGGCGCGGCCCGGGCAGCGCTGCGCGGCCGGAGGCGGCCGCTCGGCCCGGAGGTACCGGTGAGCGAGACGCTGCGGTGCAAGGTGGGTCGCGCCGCGACTACAGCGTGTCTGTAGTGGAAAATTAAACCCCGCRGAGCCCTCACTGGGAAGGCAGAAGTGAGTAGGCGAGGCTGAAATGTAACTTTTGGGAGGCTGCTTAGTTATCTTGCACCCTTGTGGTTATAGGTGCACCGCTACGTCAGCGTGCTGTGGTGATCCCTGAGGAATCTGCGATGGCCAAATTACACTGACGGCACTGGATCCCTCTCGTAAGGCTCGTTGTGCGCTCCCCCAGCTGTGCCAGACCTCGGGCCGTCAGGAGGCGAAGCCTCGCTGTTTTCTCTTTCCCGAGGCCAAATAGTCAATTAAGTTCCCCTCCATCAAGGCACAGATTACACTAGTCATAGGATTGCTGTAAACTTTTCTGGTTTCAGCCCAGAGTTGGAGAACAGCAATGAAAACTGAACAGCATCACATTTTGCAGACTTCTTTTTCTGCCTCAAGTACATGAAGTAGAAACTGAGCGCTGTGTTTTAATCCAATTTGCTGCTGCTGACTCATTTTCTCACCTAAAACTGGTAACCTAAGTGCTGGGGTTTTATTTATAAACAGAACATGGTTAAAACTACAGGTGTTTAGGTGTTCTTTGCCTTAAAAGAATAAACTTTATTATCATGGGAAGGTAAGTGCCATAGAAGTCCTAAGTGTTACATGGTATAGTAAGTGTCTTTAAAAACAATGACTGAAAAGCTGGTAAGATGAAAACTTCCTGACACACACCTAAGCCTTCACAGTCTGGAGAGGTATCTTCCCCTTCCCTTTTGTGGTGTATCTGTCTCTCCACAGGTTTCCAGTTTAATACAGTTACCAAAAAATCTTCATGTCTTCAAAAGTTTAATTCTGACTAAACTGTGTTGTATACCAAATCTTTTATGGTAGTGAAAGGAGGTTGGTGTAGGGGGAAAAAAAAGCCGTGCAGCAGAGGAAAAAAGTGTGATATACAGGTGATTTAATTTTTTGTGAAGGTGGAAATAGTCATGAAGGATCTAGAGAGAGGGGTAGATAGCAGATTCGGTTAATTGGTAAAGAGGTACTTGCCGCAGCAAACAGCCAAACAGGAAACATTTGAGCTGCATTTCTGAAGGCATTATATTAGAGRGAAGGAAGATAATATGCTATCATTATATTGCTCTAGCATATCTCCCCAGTGTTATCAGCCTTTTCTGGAAGCCACAAAGCACAGTCTTAGTAAGGTATTGACAAAGCAGAATGTGGTGAAGCCAAGTGTGATAGAAAATTTAGTGACTTAGAAAGATCAAGACTTAAGGCAACTTGATAAAGAGGCTAAAATGAACTCAGAAATCCTAAGGTCTGTGAGAATTGCAGGATTTTAAATCAATAGATGAAACAAAGCTGTACATAAAGTACAAGTAGGATTAGYTCAATTTAGTTCAGAGTTCAGCAGTGAGGGAAAGGAGATCACAATGAATAGTCTTACTTTGGAAGGAATATTGAACTTGTGGGGAAAATATCTTCGCTCTTGATAATTACTTTTATATTGAGTTTGCCACTGGCAAGGTAGGAATTCAGAGCTAATTTTTTTTTTCCGTCTCTAATGTGTCACTTTCAAATTCCTTAGCATTGCTTAGCTAATATATACTAAGTGTGTACTATTTCCTCCTGTGGATGACAATGAAGATCAGTCCCCAAGTACAGCTGTTGATTTCATGTGAAATSTAATTGAAATTCATGTAATTCAATTTCATGTGAATGAGCATTGGGTTGATTCAAAACTTTGGAAAACTCTAGGATTGCCTATATTGAACAACTGGTTCAAAGCTTGGGTTTTCTTCATGCATGTGTTTAGTGAGTAGTTTCTTCAAAGGCTCCATTCACATCACTTTCCCATTCTTCTGAAGAATTGTGGATAATTGTCCTGGGGACAGTGCAGGAATCCATGGTACAAAAAGGGCGTGTTTGTCATAAAGCTGAATGCTGCCTTCTTGTACTGCCACTCCCTCAGGTGAGGGAGACTGAAAGAAATGCAATCTTTTAGCCTGTTTTTTTTTTTTTGGGGGGGGATAGTTTATTCATGCACGGCACAAATCTTTCACTTACCTAAACATAAAACATTGAAACCATGACCTTGTATGCATCTTTTTATTTGCCAGAAATTCAAAGTCAGTTGCAGCTCAGAAGTCAAGCTCTCAAGCAATCCACTTCTGAAATCCTTGATGATCCAAATGATACAACCTTGTTGCTGCAGTAACACTAATTCAAGTCTTCCCTGTGCCACAGGAGCTAAAGTATAACCCCTGACTAATGTGTCCAGCTTTGTGAAGTAGTAGCAACTTTAACAGTTGGAATTTCCATTACTTGTTTCCTTCCACCTTAATTTAGCATTGCCACTAATGGCGTTTATTTCATTCACTTCACGTGTGTGCACTGCCGAGCACGCAGCTGTGGCTCTCCCGAAGTCAGCTCACTGGAATACGCTCAGCACGGTCTCCTAGCACGTGTGAATTGTTTCCCTGGTGTAACATCTCTGCTGGGCTTGGGGAAGGACAGCTCTGCTGTYAGAGGCATTTGCTGGAGGTGGTGGCGCTCTCCTGTGCCTGGTACCCATCCAGCTTCCTTGCAACTGTTCCCATCAGTCAGCTGGGAATAGCTTGGGGCAGGAGGGGGGCTGCCTGGGGAGCTCTGGAAAATCCTCTGATTYGATATGTGTAGAGAAAATGTCACCCTGCACCTGGAATATGTTTTTTGTTTAAATGTCACCCCTTACATCAGTGACCTCATCTGACTCAGCACTCAGCATAGCTTCTCTCTGAAGGGAGGGAGCTTTAAGCAAGTCATGGATTTTGACRTAGCCAGAGAATGTAGGGAAGAAGGCACACCATGAGAAACAAAATCTCAGCAAACAAAAATTATTTTTGAAACAGACTAGCAGGCAATTATGTAAAGCAACTTAAAACCTAATCTAAACATCAGAAGCCTCTGAAAAAGAAGGAAATTGACAGTTCTGTACATACAGTTTATTTCAGCCTCTGGTTTCCCAGAAGGTTTTGCTGAGGTTGTGCTGGTAGCTGTGGCGACACTGTACCTGCTACACTGATGTCTCACCTTTGAAAACAGGGCAGGGCTGAAACAGCCATCTGGGTGAATCAGCAGCTTTGTTATTTAGGGGCTGGTTGTAATGAAAGTCTGTAGAAGGTAAGAGCTGTGCTAAGAGTGTCCCTAACAAATGGACCTGTGACTGCAGCATGAGCTTCTGTAGCATTTTAACTTCATTATTAGGAGCAGAGGACTTCAGGCAGGCAGAGGGGATACAGACACTAGATAGGTTTAGAGCAAAAAAATTCTGGAATATTCTTTCTCTGAATCACACCTGATAGGGATAGTGCAGATGCATGAAAGAGCTGTGATCCTGGTGTGTTGAAGGGGAATGTTGGCCAGGACGCTGGCACATCCTCTACACTTTCCTTTTAAAAATGCCAAGCTATGCTGAACATTCGTGCAGACATGGACAGAAACCAAAGGAGTAGGAACAAGTGACCTCAGTTTAGCATTTCATTSAAATGACAGAGACCTGAATGCGATGCCCACTCTTGTTTCTTAGCTCACCACTCAGCCTGGAGGATCTCYCAGATCCTTTCAGATGTCCTGATAAGAAAATAGCATGTTAGAGATGTGAAAGTAGGACAGAAGCATACAGTGTTTGATTCAACAACATCTCTGTTTCTCAGTGCTTAGCTCTCTTCAGTTTGTTGTGTGGTTTTATTCTGTTCTGAGTTTTGCTTCCCCCCCTTTTCTGTTATTTACGGAAATAACTGAAGATTTAGGTATGGGAAGGTAACATGCACAGAATTTTAAGTCTGTAAAACTGTGGGCTTTCTTCTAATATTTATTTATGTGATACTGTCTTTAGTAGTGGAGCAATGACTTGTTACGTTTATCTTACTCCTGCTTTTATTCTGTTCTCCTGAACTCTTGAAATGGAGCCAAGAAAGGGCACTAAAACCAGCAGTGAATTCCTAGGAAAAGTAAAAGTACAATGAGAATATGCCTTCAAACTTTTGTGTGTGCATGTGGCTTTCAAAAAAAAAAATCAGTACTAGATAAACTGGCAGGCTAGGAAACTGCCATTTTAAATCCAGCAAGTCTGTTTTGCCTCTCCTCAAAGTAATTTTCCAAACATCAGTGGTTCTGGACTCACAGAGCACAGGTTATGAATACTCTTAATGTAAAYGTACCTTTGAGGTATTTGTGAGACATCAAAACCCCGCTTTATTCTCAAGCTGTGTCTTGCTATTTGCTTTCATTTTGGTTGGGGCCAGTTCCACTGGCTTAGTGCAACTTTTATTTAAATCTGTGTGAGTTGCTGTGGTTTAATGTGGACCTCTGGCTAAAACAGAGGGTCATATGGTTTAGTCTAGTGACTATACAGAGATTAATTATTCCCTTGTACAAATGGCTTTTCTGGCACTGAATGCTAGACAAAAACTTTTATTGCTTCATGGTTTTGAAAAATTATTGACCATCTCTTTAGACAAAGACTGAGTTCCTGGTAGTGTTTGCTCTCTGCTGTTTTGTAACCAGATATTTGTCATGTTTTAAGGTAGGTGTATTGGCAGGGTGGTCAATGTTCAAGCTGAGCTGCCTCAATCTAGTGCATTGTGTGGGCTTGCTTGTCTTTTTRATTATCAAAGTAGAACCCATGTTTTAGGGACATTTCCCCCCCTTTTTAATTATAATGGCAACTTCTTTCTAACCAGAGGATAGAGGAGTATAAATGCTGCAAAGATATAGAAGAGGGGTTCTGGAGGTCCTGCACAAMTTAATGACTTGAAAGGGGTGAGTGTTATTTAATGTTTGTAGCTTTACCCTGAGAGCAGAAACTTTTTCTTTATATCATAGTTCTGCCAAAAGCTTCTTCCCTACCCTCGTGCCCTCTGTATTTTAGCAATTTCCAATCTAGGGCAGAACTGCTATCCAGCATTACTGAACAAGGGTTATAGTTTTATGGAACTCCTAAGAACTGGAATGTAAACTCTGAAAAAATCAAGGAATTAATTAAGGCAGCAATTAGCTAACTATTTGTATTCTTAGCCTTTAATTCAAGCGTCAYACCTTTAGAAGACTTGTATTGAAATGATGGAACAGGTATGTAGTGAAACTGTGCTTTTATCACAGAAATTATATGCTGATTAGAAGTATCCCATGATCTTTCTGTATTCAGAAAAAATAAATGTTAATTTTTCCTAGGGAAAGCAAGGGCTGTGGAACCAAGAGCCAAACATGAAGTTGTGGGATTTTTTTTTTCAGTGATGCTAAAAACATGTAGTAATACTTTTTTCAGTTTAACAAAGCATTGCAAAAAAAAAGGTTGACATTTTCTTGGTGCCTTTTCTGCTACATGTGGAAAGATCCATAAAGAAAGAACTTGTATTATATGTCACAGTGCAAGATACCTATGTGCTGAAGCAGAATTTAAAAATGGCTTTGTAGTTGTTAACAGGTTAGTGAAGAGACTTGGGTGTTTGGGATTTTAGAATGGGATTTTGTTTGCTTGTTTTATTAAAATGTGTTTTGTCCATAAAGTGACTGAGCAGCATGAGGGGCTTGAGGAGCCTAGAAAGATCTGTCCCCTTCCGTGGGGACTATATTAGACCTCTGAGTCATGAAGTCTTTGCATAGTAGGTGTCTGGTTACAAACCTTTTATGGGCCCTCCTCAGCTGGGATATCAGCATCTGCATTATAGCACCCATCTATTCTTAGGTGGTATCAGAGCACGACTGAGCAGGCAAGGCAGAGAGAGAATTGCTTTCCTTTATGTAAAACCCTTCCCTGTTCTCAGTCTGTTTTTTCACACTTCTTTCTGTCTGCCCGTCCTTCTGTCCTGCAGTGCCCTGTTGCTGCCTGTGAAAGTGGTACAACATGGCTTACAGTGTGACTCTGAATGGACCTGGACCCTGGGGCTTCCGACTGCAAGGGGGCAAGGACTTCAACATGCCCTTGACCATCTCCAGAGTAAGTGTGCAAAAAAACCTTGTTGAGCTGGTTTGGGTTGGAAAATAGCAGTTATATGTACACTTTGACCTGGCCTAGCAGAATTGAAGATCTTTGCACCTAGGTGTGAATAAAGACAATATAATGTGAACTAGAAATGTGCCAGTTTGAAGTACAACCTGGCATTGATAATGCCTCAGGAAGACTGTTCTGGTTGGTATATTTGTATGGATGGTGATACTGTCTCTTTTAAGCAAGCTTCCAATTCTATTCTGTACAGTGTTGTCTCTTTTTCTGCTGGTAGGGGCCTCACTGGTGCAATTTGGGGGGAAGGGAATAGAACAACTCTGAATGGGAATGTAGAATTATATTTCTAGAAAATAAACATGTAACTGCTTGTAAGTATGTGAAGTCAGGTGTTAAAACTGAACAAAGACAGGGAGGTGTCCCCTCTTGTGATGGGGTGCAATAGTTGGATAAAAATTAGACATGTCAAGCAGAAGGCTCAGTAGTACTTAAAATACTGTTTTAAATTATGCAGAAGCCTTCCATTTTCAGCTGACAAACAGCATGAATTTAATAATTAATGACTTGGTGTATCTGTCAATTACAGCCATGTATCTTCTAGCTGCCTTTTTCTCTTCCCCTTGAAGCATTATTTTAAGGTGTTGCAGTTCAGTACTCCTTTTACCTGAATTAGCTCCGGTTCTTAAATATTTTTAACATTGAATGGTTTTAAGGAAATTTGTGTTTCYCTTACCTTTTCTTTTGTAAGACAGTTCTGTTTAATTTCTGGTAGCTCTCTTCTTCTTTTCTTGTTTCTGACAGTCTCAAATGTGCTCCAGAATGTTCAGATCTTTCTGGAGAGGTCTTGGCTCCTCCACAAATCACCTGCACAAGGCTTATTTTGCAGTACAGTGACAAGAGAGGTTACTTACATAACAGTAAGAGAAATACCAGAATGATTTAATCAGACAAACAAGTAGAATGCAAATAAAAGGTCTGCTCCACTCAAAAATAATAATAAAAAAAGCCACCTACACTGCTTTTAAAACTATGTTGTTTTTTCTATAATGAAAAAATACAGTGTGTTAAGTTGTGGGTACAAAATRTATGTCTCTGCAACAATTGTGATTCAAAGTCAGTTGTTGAGTTTCTGAAATCTTAGCTATGCTGTTTCATATTCATGCTGTGAAACTGTATCATCTGATCTCCCTTGTTCTAATGCACATTATCTCTTTCTTGGAAGACAGAGCCACGTTTACCCTAATGCTATGATGATGAGACATACTTTTCATAACTCCTTTTGCAGCATAGTAATYGCAAAGAAGGCTGCTCTGGCAGTTTTATCAGAAGCAAACAAGCAAAAGACACCCTAAAATACCCCCATCTACCAAAATGAGCTCCCTTCATAAACTCAGAATAATTTTGCTCCTGCAAATAGTGTTGGTATTTCTTTTCTCATCCAACCCAAGCTAAGTACGAGAGGTGTCATCATATTTTTTAGGTGTTTTCATGACACTTTGCAGCCTGCACTGTATGGTGTTGATTATTTTCTTATAAGTTATTCAGTTGTCTCTAGAGTTTGTCAGCCGTGGGCCAGGGCTCTAGCACTTGCAGGGTATGTGACACAATCAGTAATGAAAAGCCAATTGTTTCCCAAAGAGCTCATTGTCTCAGATTGTCATCTGTGGAAGTGTAAACACTATGCCCAAAGGCTGTATGATTCTCATGAGGCTTTTGAGAGCATAGCAGGAGCAGAAGTGAAACTGCAACAGCTGAATTCCCAGAGGTGTGGAGGAATTAGCTCTTCACTGAGCTGACTGCATTTTCAGCCGTAGCAGTGTCAGAAAACACTGCTAAGTGGTTTTAAACTCTTCCCAGTGAGGCCTTGTTTTTAGCTGGGACTACAGCTTTGGGATGGGATTGGATTTTAGAGCCTGCCTTATGAGGGCAGAAGCAGACATACAGAAATTAAAATAGCCTCTTTCAGAGGGAGCTGGGGTAGTTATGCCTGCTGTTTGTGATGTTTTTGATTGAAACACAGTGTAATACATGACTTTTGATGATAATCTGTTTTTTTTCTTTGTCACCTATCACATAAATATATCTCTAAACAGATCAGAAATTTCAGTCACAAGTGAGTTGACCTATGAACTCAACCATAATTGCAGTCTTATTGAGGTGGGAAGAGGGAAGCTGTACTTGCATTTTAAGATATTCCTGGTCGGGAGGGGAGAAGATAACTGTGAGGAAAATCTCCTTCTTGGAAAGGGCACACAGCTCTAAATGTTGCTAGTGAMTGATGTACACCTATTTATGGACTGGTTTTGATCCACAGCTGCCCTGAGATTAGACTTTCTGTGTGCAAGATGAGTCCTAAACTCCAAATACTTCAACTTAAAGAGTATTATAATTGCTTTTAATGTGCCATGGCAGATGTGCTATGGTCCTTTTGGCTGCATGTGCACAGTGTCCTTCTAAGCCTGCAGGCTGGGTTTGCATGCAGACATGTTCCCTGTGCTCTGAGTGCCCCCAATTAATTAGATTGTCTGTGGGTGGACCACAGAGAACAGAAGAATTCCTGCTTTTTCATGAAGGCTCTGTGCTCTTCTGTCATGCTGCAAGAGCACTGCCTCTAAGCTCCTGAGAAAAACGATGGAAAGAGTCTAACACAGCAGGGTTGTTCATCCCATCTATAGTATTAGACCAAGATGTTTCCAAGCACCCTCCCAGAAGAGGATGCCAGAACTGTGCCATTATGAAGCTARCCCATGCACAGACATAAGGTGGGTACCTGTTGACCTGCGCTCTGTCAGCCAGCCCTATACAATTCCCACCCACCTCACACTTTACCTGGAGAGCAGGGGAGAAATCCTGAAGGTCTTTGAAACCTGCTGAGAAAAGCACAATACAGAAATGWGGGATTGCTAATGCTTCTGTTCAGGAAAAATGTTCTTAACACAGTGRATGAGTGAGGAAGGGAATTACACAGAGCTGTTTGGCATAGGAGTTCACTTCTATAGAAATCTTTAAAATGGTGTCTCAGACACTATTTTCTTCCATTCAGGTAGGCCCAGGTGATCAGCTCATTGCTGAATAGTCAACAGCATAATGCACAGGAGTCACAGTCAGTCAGCTGGGTGACAGGTGAAGATGTGTTCCCCTGAAATGGATTGTTCTGCTTATCTGTTCTTTATCTAAAAATAAATGCCTGACTAACAWAGGGGATGGGAACAAGAAAACAGCAGACAAAAACAAATAGGGAAGAGTGTGAAGCTCTGCAGCTTTCACACTCCTTTAACAATAGCATTGGGAAATCATCTGTAAACTATTTTTCCAGTCCCCACCCTGCAGACCATCCTACCCACTAGAAAAATATGAGATGTCAAATTCTGTTATGAGATGTCAAATTCTGTCATGAGATGTCATGAGCAGGTAGCAGACATAGGAAAACAGTATTGACAGACTTAATAAAGCTAAGCATCTGTCAGCCTGCTGAAATGAATGAGACTTGCAGGTTGTTGGCAGTGCTAAGCACTGTCACCAGTGGGATGATCATATACATAAATCTGGTATTTCCAAATTGATGTGGGCAGCAAAGCTGTTTATTTTCTCCTGCTGCTTGAACTGTCTGGAAGCAACCAGAATTCATTAATTTTGTAGACCTAATCCTCTATAAGAAGGCTTTTGGACATAGTTAATTATCTGAGTGCTCGGTTGCCATGTTACCTAAGATGGTATGATTGTACATGGTTGAATGCAATTACAGAACGTCTTCATATAGTTCTGAGTCTTTATTTCTGGACAGTAAACTTTTCTAGTGAGACAGGCTGGCTTGCAGGTGATGCAATGAGCTGAAAGGTGTGAAGGAGCAGCTGTTATCTGAGGCAGTGGAAATATTATCTAAATCACTGCGATAATCTATACAGTTTTGTATTTCCTAATAGAGAGGTTTTTTAGCTGCTTGGGTTCCAAATCAAAAGCCTGAAACAGGAGATAATGTTTTTGTTTTGTTTAAACACTGAAGAAATACTTTTCTTTATTCGATTAAGTGATGAAACAGTTGAAATCTGGTGAATATGTAAGTCCAAGGAGGGAAAATAGCAAACWCTGCTACAAGAAGAATTAAATTAGCTGATCTGTATACTGACCCTGCTACAAGCAACCTGAAACAACTTTTTGAGTCTGGGGGAAAACCCTAGTCTAGCATTTTGCAGTCTGTCTCTGCAGGAGCAGGAAGGTTTTTTTCTCAGAGTTGTTAGGTTCTTTCCTTTTATCAGCATCGCTTGCTGATTGCTTCCTGTCCCTCCTCCCCTCCCTAGCATACATATGCCAACCTCTGSCTTTGCTTTAGAGGAGCTGTGTGAGAGTATTCATTTCCTGTGGGCTGTTGCCTATCAGTGCCTTACAACAGGCAGCTGAGGAGGGGAGGCAGTCCCTCTTCACTTTTTTTTCTTCTATTCTTGAATGAGGGGAAGCCTCAGATGATCTGGGTCAGGCTCTGTGCATTCTGCAGCTGTCCTTTGAATGGCCATGTGGTGCTGTACAGAAACTGTAATCAGAAAAATGCAGTTTRTCTGTATTGAGTGAACTGAAACAATTCAGCAAGTTCTCTTGAAGTGCTGGTACCACATCACTTGTTAAGCATCCACCTTTGGTGAATCAGACTGCTAAGTAGCTGTCCTAAAGCTGCAACTGCAGCTCTGAGAGGGTTTTTCTTAATCTCCAAATAAGTCCTTCACTATACCAAAAGCTATAGATTAGTATTTATAATAGTTGMTATTCTGCAAAACTAACAGATCAGTCTGATGTCTTCCAGAAGTCTAGGAATCTTCCTTTTAAACCATTACTCAGTAGAGATGTTTCCTTTTTCCTTTAAAGTTCAAATGACTGAGTCACCTTCTGAGAAGGAAGTGAGCCATTTAATATGACTGTATTATGCCTAGACAAACTGTAGTAATTTCTTATGCCTTAGCAGTTTCACATTCTTCCAACCTTTTACAGTTTAACTCAAAACAGTTCCTTGTCAGTGGAAGGTTAAATACTTCCAGGCCAGATTTTCAGGACACTCTGAAACTTTACTATTTATTTTTTTGATAGAACAACTGTTCTGTGGGCATCAGCATTTCTTAATGATAATCTGTTTAATTGGTTGATTACTTCTCAAGTAACAGTCACCTCATCTGAAGTTATAGCATTGTGAATTTTATTACCTGCAATTATTTGTTATATATACAAACAATGTCAGTATCCTAGGAGAGTGCCAGTTATCTGATGTGGTATGTTTGCTTTCAAACTAATTTCCAATCCAGCTCTGGTATGTTTACAGCTATGTCAGATATGATGGTGTTTCTGTGAGCCTGAGCCCTACAAGTAACTCCTCAGCCTCCTGATTTGGTATTGTTTATTTGAGATGTTCCAGTAGACAGCACCTGTACTATAAATGGCAGTTCAGTGTACAGGGCATTTGTATGATAAGGTTGCATGTCTCACAAGTGTCATGTCTAYTCAGACAAGGAAAGAGGGAGCAAATTCTATATTTGCTTTCCATTTACATAATACTTGTTGGACCAGAGAAATCGGTCCTGGCACCTGGAGATCAAAAAATCCCAGTTTATCAGGGAGGCAGTTCAGGTCTGAGTAAAACAGAGGTTTAAATATGGCTGTGCAGGTGCTCTTAGAGGTAAGGTGTTAATTATTCTGAGGTGGACAACATTTTCTGTCTTGATCAAAAATACTGTGTCAGGTCTGAGAAGTAATCCCAATGGATGTTTCACCAGAGCCACTAACACTTAACAGAAGGTTTGATTTCAGCAAATACCCAATTTTGTATCCAAAGCAGTTCCAGCACAAGATGGGTTATTTTTCCCTTCTGGATAAACAGTCATGCTAGAAGTAAGAAGCTTTTGTTTTCTTTCCTTGCTATAAATATTCTGAAAAATCCATGAAGTTTGTTGTTGTAACTTTAAGCTCAGATTTATTTGTTGAAGAGTGCTTTTATTACAATTTTATTTAAACTGGAGCATGATAACGCAATGGGATTTGAATGCACGTATTGTACTTGATAAAATAACTTTCAAGAACAGCATGTAGCTAGCTGCAGCTCTTGGTCAAATGATTTCTCTTTTAAATCAAGTAGATACTGAGAGCACAAGGCAGCCYCTCTTATCTGTTTATGTGATTAAAGTAATCACTAAAGACTAAGTCCACTGCTGAAGGTCAGGGGTATATAAGGAGTATTATGTGCTTTGCACAGATGCTGTGCAGAAATCATCTATTTAAGGCTGTGTTCTTCAGTTCTATCTGTTTTGAATTTCAGGAGAAACATAACACCCTGGTAGAATATAGGCCAGATAAATGTGAGTAATGGCCTGTAATAGCTGAGGTTCTGGTTTAAATGGTGCTAGATCATTCAACCTGGTGTTCTGACTGTTCAGATACAAGATAGATATCCCATGGGTTTGAAACCCTTTCTTCATTTCACCTCCTAAATGCTTTTTAATTTGGAGTAGCTGAATCATCAATACTTGTGAGGCATTATCTGTGAAAAGAGCTCATTTTTTTGAAATAACTGGGCTGAATAACATCTGTGCAATTGCCAGCTCAGTAAATAAAGTAACTTTGCAGATTTCTTTCCTGCAAAAGAAAGAGAAATGCAGCTCTTCCCTTGAACAGGAGGCRTATAGTGTTAGCTGTGGGAAGCATGGGCTCAAGACTGGTGAAAAACTGAGTTCACAACTGGGGATAACAGCAGCTCTTGTGGTTTTATGGAGGAGGGAGGAAAGGGTTTTCTTTACATGAGGAAACAGATCCACAACTCAAATTGGTTATGCTCCTTTTTCACTTGTTTTAAGATTTGATACTGTGCCCTGGCAACTGGATAATGTGGTCTGACGCATTGTTCAGTCTTTGACCTAGAGTTTACTTGTATGAGAATATAGTTGATGTTGTATTTCAGGAGTCCTCAGATTTACCTAATTATTATTGAAGTTAATAATTTTGCAGATCCTTTAGAATGAGTAAACATCAGGAGGTAACCATTACATTATGAATTTAAGGCTGCTGAACTGTTAGTGCTTTATAATTAAAATACACAATAAGCTTTTTTCAGATAAAACTTTTTATTAGTGTCTGATGTCTGAACTCTGTAAATTACTGTCTTAATAACACTGCAGATAACTCTGTCATTATCTCCATTCTGAATACATTATTGCAAAATATTCTCCAGTTACTGGAACACAAAGAGAAATAAGTTCTGCAAATATGTTATCATTAACTTTCTATRCTAGCAACAGCACTTCCCATCTTGTTGTCTAATTAGTAGCATAAAGGGTATGTTATAGTATAACTATCAAAAACGTGGGTATTTAAATATTAAATAACACCAACCTTGAGTAGCAATGTGGAAGTATGAAAATGGTGTACAAAATGCAGTAGTCTTCACTATACTTTAGCTTTCATGGTGGGCTGCAGCTCGCTGAGAAGACAATCTCATGTAGCCTGTTGTGTGTAACTAGAAATGTCTGCATGTGGGTGCCTGAGGTGCCACCATTTTCATGCATAATATAGCATTAAATAGTGTCCAGTGTAACATGAGATAATATTCTTCTTTTCCACTGCGTTTGTTGCAAGATTAGCCAGGTAAATTATTAGTTCCTGTTAAAAGATCGTGAGAAGGGGAGAGGAAAGAGGGAAATTTCTGCTGACAATTGCAACTGCAAGTTTTGAGGATATAAATGAATTTAAAGCCTTGCCTGGCAGTATCAGCAGTACTGTGCTGGTAGAAATGAGTAATGCTAATTGGAAAAGAATGGTTTCTATGCACAGCATGTTAAAGGGCTGTTTATTCTGTACTAGTGTAATTAAAGCCTTAATAAAAAGGTTACCTGAGAACAAAAGATCCAAATAGGCTTTCTGTTACAGTTGTCTAAATTCCTAAATGCTAATTTGGTAGAAGTATGCTATGATACTAAAATGACATTCATTAATTAATAAAGAATTTCATTTTTGCTGGTACRGTGTGAGGACAAGGATCTCAATAAATGTGCTGTTAAGGCACATTGTGTTGACCCATAAGTCACATTATGTATTTAAAAGCTAACAGTTATTACCTGTCAAAATGTGTTGCATAGATTATGATTTTTTAAAGTATTTTATTTATCTACTGTCATAAAACTCAGGTCATAAAAGAAATAGAAGCTTGGTCACATAAAGCTGGCCCTGAAGCTTAGGTCAGCCTTGCTGGTGGGTGTCCTTTGGGGACAGTTCTAAAATCTTCCAGTTTTCAGATCCATGAATACTATATTTCCCTAAATGTAAAGCTGTTTGTGTTCTTCTAAGAGATTTACAGCAGAAAAAGCACACAATAAGTAGAGGGAAGAAGGTACCTGTAATCAGGTACCCTCAAAAATTTATTTTCAGCTTACAGATGGCTCTAGATAATATCTTGAATGGGCTTCCTACAAGGTGACTCTTTGGTAGTTGTGGTTAGCAGCCATTTTCCGAAACGTCGGTGAGATCTTGCTCTTCTTTTAGGAAGATGAAATGGGCCAAATGTCTTAAAGGCATGCAAATCCCCTGACAAGGGTAGAGTTACTTTCTGCACTTCCCACGTGCGTAGCTGGTGTTGTGATCATCCGTACCACAGGTGTTCAGTGCCTGGACACAGTGCATAAATAGGTTTTAACCTTTCTCCAAAATCCTTCCAAATACACTTGATTTGTAGSAATGGCAGCTGAGGATTAGGAAGAACGCAGCCTTTCACATGGTCTCACCCTATTCCCACCTTTCCCTGATTCAGAGTCCAAATTCCAGCTTCTGGTCTATTTTGGCTCCATGCCTCTCTTGCTTAGCCATACCTAATACAGACATAAACCCTTATTCTTATTAAAAGTAGCAGGCTTAAGGGCATATGCTTACTTTAAACAATTTATGGCTTCTCAGTTTGAAGCCAGCATTAGTGACCATTAGTCTTTGTGGCATGAATAAAAATATTTGCAATGCATTGTAGTACTTACTATACCTGGTTGGGGTGCCGTGCACACTCTTGAGAAGCCTCTGTGGGACTCTCATGCTATATTTAAAGCATCCAGTAACTTAGGAAGCTATTTTGAATTGGAACCAATGCTACGTTTACCTCAAGCTTCTGGAATGGGACATCTTATCCAAAACTCCAAAAATACATGTAACCCCAGATTCTGGTACATAGTGCCAAATCTGAATGCCCTGGTATTAGGGTGAATTTGGGCTGCCTTGCCTTCATCCTGGGGGTCACTGGGACCTTCCTGTTCCATTTGAGAATGTCAGCATTCTCTCCTTACCTAATCATAGTGGGTTCAAAAATGGCTGAGGGCAGTTAGTACTATGGCAGGTGTTTTAAAAATAAAAAGTCAAAGAAAGATGGCTTTTTTCATGAGCAATGGCTAAGGTTAATTATTGTAGGAAAAAATTATTAGTCTTTCTGCTGATTTTTTCTTTTGACTAGAATTGTAACCTAACCTACCRTCAAAATTCCTTTCCTGTCTAAAAGATTCTTATCACAGTGTTTTGYTTAAATTAAGTAAAAAATTCTGAAAGGTTAAATCCTTCTGTCAACAGTATGAGGTGAGTGGGTGAAGATCTCTCTATTACATGTGTGCTTTGCTTTCTTCGTGACAAGAAGTGGTCAGCAGTCTGCAAGCATCMTCAGTTGAGTGGACAGCAGCAAACCACATCTACCTGAACTGCAATCTCTTCCCTGTTTTGTTGCCCACTGCTTGGCACTGCTTCTTTTCAGGGCAACACTTCTAAAATGGAAGCACGTGCTGGTTTACCATATAGTTCTCAGTAGTTCAGGCTGAGTTTACAGAGTGGTAGGTATCAGRCTGTTGGTACCTCATGGGAAGGGTGAACCGTTTATTGAGGTGCCAGAAGTGTTCGGCTGTTTCACCCCTGAGGAATAGCAAAGCTCTCCTCTCTTTTGAGGGAGGCTTTATCCCASCCTTGAGGGCTGTGTGCCTCAGCTGTAGCAGCTATCTGCAGGGACAAGTACTGATGGCTCTTGGCATTAATGTTCACTCCATGAGAGATTGTTCTCTGCTGTCTCTTCCTTCCATATGCCTTGGATGCTTGAGGCATCTTTCCCTTGCCTCCTTTCCTTGATGTATTCCCATATCCTGCCTCACCAGCATGTGCTATCCTTTCTTTGCTCCAGCTTTCAATGCTGTTCAGATTAAGTGCACTTAGAGTGGAGGAGCAAAAAGATGAAGGCTGCATTTGGGAAGTAAAAGACTTGGACCCTCCAAAAGGTGTTATCATGTCCTGTAGAGCCACGAAGGGACAGAGCAGGAATGTGCAGGAGGAGCTGGCTAAATATGGTGCCACATGGAAGTTCATGACTGCTCAGTGTGAAGCTGGGGGGTTTCCTGTTTCTCTGATTACATGTGTTGCTGCATTAAATAGTCTTCTTTAGCCTCTGTTAAGGAACCTAAGCTGCAAATAATATCAATATCACTCCTGTGTTGACAATAGAGTGCATCTTCACAGACATTCCTGGTAGAGACTTTGCTCCTTTTACCACCACACATCCCATGGTCCACAAAAAGATGGATTTGTCCTGCTCAGCAGCAATTCCCTTTCCCTACATATCTGTGCTTAATTTTCTTTGTAGCAGTGGTTCCTCACTCTGCAAAGTGGCATCTTAGATAGTAATCTCCAACTTTTTCTTTGAAGAAAATATGCTGAGCATAGATAGTAAAACGCATTAATATTCTTTAATGTATATATATGTATATATAAATCACAAACTGAGAACATTTCCATAAATTCTACATGCCAAAACATGGGATTAAGTGGTGGTGAAGGGAAACAAAACAGAATAAACTTTTTTGAAGGTCTAGATAATTAGTGAATTAGTTAAGTTTTARTTTCACATTTAGTTTTATCTAGACCCAATTCTTTCCTAGGAAGAATGAGAAAAAGTCTAAAGATTGATAATTTATATGAACAGGTTACTCTCTGGAAGAAAATGAAGTGCTTTAGGTTTTTTCCAGTGTGTGTGACTTGTCATGGAGGTTATCCCAACTTGTGGGAACATTCCTAGCAAAAAKAAGTGATCGTCCCTTCCACAATATTGAAGACATATTTGCAGTGTGATTGACAAGATGAGGAGGTGGCATATAATTTCTATGCATGTCAAGGGACTGGCAGTGTATGAAACCAAAACTAGAACTTAGCTGCTTTATTTATCCCTTGAACAGATGCAGTACCAGCAGCTGCAATAAGATCTTTTATACATTCCACCCATGATTCACTGGAGTTCATGTGTCCTAAAGACAACCTGGAAAGGAGGCAGAACACTCTCTTGTACAGTATTACATTTTAAAAATACAGTGTGAAATGTTGATCTTTCTCATAGGGAAATAATTCCAGGTTGAATCTGAGTTTCATGCCATTTGATTATATGGGTAGATGTCTTTATTTCTTGCTACTCTGAGTATTTAGCTCAAATGCAMATTTTGTTTTATTAAAGCTCTTTATAGACTAGAAAGCAGTGCAAAGTAGTTTTATTATAATTTAGCCCTTATTTGTCTTATTAGCTGGACYTTTAATTAGTTTTATCTGAGGGAAGTATTGTTAAGAGGACTGGTAAACAATATTACTTCTTTTGTTTCCATTTAGCCTTGATCCTCCTCCACTGGTTTTGCAGAGATTGGATTGGGTTCCAATATTAAAAGCATCTCCAAGCTTAGGAGGCCAGGGAAGAGCCCTCACCATGCAGTTGGTTGTTAAGCCTCTTGGTTCAATGCATGGATCAAGGGTTTAGGTAGGAATAAACTTTCCTCGCTGGTGTTTAATTTTAGAACATCCACAGTGAATGTTCTGGCCTGGATACCACAAGTCTTTAGTTTCAGTCTTCCCATAAAGCATCTTGGCTACTGTCTGAGACCATTTGTGCCATACAGCCACACCAGTGCGCTACTGCCCTTGGATACACTAATGCTGTGAAGAGAAATGTTTAGAAAATACTCTCTAAAATATTATCTTTTTCCACTGCAGACAACACAATTTTGCCATAGCAAAATCGGGATCAGGAGCTGTTGAGAAAAGCCCCCAAATTACCATAGGTTTGGTTTTTTTTTTTAATAAAGGGTACATGCCATATTTTGAAGCTGTTCCTATCTTCTCACCATTGCAAAAATGACAATAATAGGATACTCAGTAAAAACTAATTTCTCAGTGTGTCAGGAAAGAAGCTTTTATCTGSCTAAATTGTAACACCTTAAAAGAGGTGATGGTGACCTCCTTGAAGAGGTGAATTTGAAACATCKAATTGTTTCTTAGTATTTATTTGAATATTTTCATCTATTTATTGAGAAAAGACATAATAATTAACATCTCCAAATTCCTAGGTTTATCTGTTAACAACAACAACAAATAATCAAGTACAACCATGTTTTAATAGAAAKATATTAAATCCTGAGAACAGATGAAAAAGGCAGTGATTTGCAATGTCCTTAGTTAATTTTTAATTGAGCTCTTTTTTAGTTGGAACACAAAAGGTGTTCTCCCTATTTTCCCTACTGAGTGTCTACTGCCTGGGACCTGTGTATTTATCTTTGGGTTTTAATGGCTTAAGAAAACCCCTCTTTTTCTTTTTTTGCTTTTCTTTGACACCCATGATGAACAGATATTCCTGATTATATATACCTATATCTATATATATATATCTTTTCTCTGCCATTTGTCACACCATTACTTWCTTTTTGCCCAGTTTACCTTGCTTTGATACCAGAAGAAGTAAAACCCAGGCTGTTTTGATGGTATCTTTTTACTTTTTGTGCGGCTTCATTCCAAGGACAAATAGCTGTTGGTTGRTTGTGCCTCTTGACACTTTCCTCCCTTTCTCTGGTGACTTGTCTCACTTCGTAGTGCAAGTAGGTTGCCCTGTGATAGTCCTCAATTCAATTAAATAATGTAACAGAGAGAGTGCCATGGCCTCGTGTTCAAGGACAGCTGCCTAGAAGTTGCACTTAAAAATTGATAATATRAATTTTAACATCCTCTTAACTTTGAAATATATCTTTGACTTCTGTGATCCTTGATTTTGTCTTGAAGTCTTTTTTCTTTCCATTTTTACCTSTGACACCTCCCTAATCTGTTTTTTTTTATGGTTAATTTTCATTACAAAGACCAGCAAGAGAGACCAGGACAGGACTTAATTTTTTGTTTAAAATATACGTTGTCCATTTTGGGAGAGGAGAAGACCATGTTACGTGATATCCTTTTGTTGGCTTCATTCCAACCCACTGTTATCCATAGCCTCAACATACACATAACAGTTTGTATCCTCTAAGTAGAAACCAAAGGAACTACAGGACTGAGCAAACTGCGCAAATACTAGAAATGTAAGCATATATTTCAAGACAGTGAGGTTGTTAGCAAGCATTGCATGTACTGATGGATAGCTAAGCTGCATGTGGAAATGTCTGGTAATTATTTTCAATTGCTGTCTTTCACTATCAGAGCATTAGGCAATATTCTCTAGGACTGGGATGGTATTTTGAGATTTAAGTTTGGGTTAAGTAATGTCAAGACAAATACCAGTTTGACAGAAGAGAGAGCACTTTAAGCCTGTGTACTGGCATGGGACCATAAGGAAGAAATCTTGCCTAGCAATTGTCCTTCTATAACAGTCCTTTTAGTCTAGTGAACACAAGATTAATCTATTGTAATTTAAACAAGGAAGTCCTGCTTCCATTTCCCTGTTTGCTCACAATATTTACTCTGATCTTTAGAACAGACCTAATTCATTTTTTGTTGCTCTKCATGTTATTTTAAATACATTGTGATGCTGGTAGTTGGAAGGAATGTTCCCCCAGAGGGGTAGAAGAACTTCACAGCCAACTGAAAAACCCCAAAAAGCAAATTGTCAATAGAGTGAAAAATTACTGGACCTTTAAAGAACCAAAGCTATTCACCTCATAAAAGTTTTAGTAGAATATAATTAAAGAATTATTTTGGATTTGTATAGTTGAGAGTGAGCCCTAAGTTGCTGTGACATGGCCAATTCCCAATGTCAAATCCCCTCTTCCCCCTCTCCCCTAGTTTTATCAAAGTATGAAAGTCTTGACTGAGTGAGATGCTATTGTTGGCAAGSCTTTGATGGACACTCCTGGAATTTCATTGCAGGAGCCATGACTTCTGTTTTATCTGAAATCTCACTGGCTCTTGATGACAGACAAACTCTGTTTTTAGCATTGCACTGAAGGTCAGGCAAATGACTGGTTTCCAAAAAGAGTAACTGAAGATACTGGGACAGATTTATTCCTGGTATAATTCCTCTGGTTCTATGAAGTTACAGGGGAATGTTCGTCAAGAGAGCCTTCTGAGTTGGAGGCTAATTCCACTATTCCCAATCATTTGTGTATTAAAAATAGCTTGGAAAACATACTATTTAACATAATGTTAAAATTCATCTGTAAGAGAAATTCTACAGTCACTAAGTTAGAGGCAGTATTTTTAGCTGGAATAAACTAATATAACTCTATCAAGGAGACTGATCACTGTAGAATGTAATTTTTTTTCAGTATCTGGGAATCTAGCTCTGACTTCTTTAATTACAAGTGAGGTTGAAGTTTTATGGCTTTGTAAATATTTTAGGACTAATCTAGGAAATGTATGCACTGCCTAGGCTGCTTTCCTAGTTGCAGTTGGGATGTTTCCATTCTTTTTTACAGATCTTTAATTTTAATTGCAGCTTTGGCACTCAAGTCCATCAACTGACTATCAAGTAGACTGGTTAGATATTTTACTTAATTTTTGCAAATATACTGTGGTCTTAATTCAGACAAAGCAAAAACTGATTTTGCAGATGGATGAAGAAAATGAAAACTAAATACTGTACTATCATTGGGGTATTAGTGAAGGAGTAATCTCATTCTACAATGTCTTTGTAGAATGACATTGCAAAGGTCAAAAGTACAAGGCAATGTGAAAAAATTTTTGTGGGAAAAAATTGGCGAGATCACAACCACAGTGACATTTTCACATTGAGTGTGGAAAGCAGAGGAGCAAATGTCATCTCATGGATGCAAGAAGTGAGTGTTGGCAGAGAGGTTTGGCTGTGGGTAATGAGAAGGAGCTTCCCATCTCCTACTTTATGGGACTGAAATGGTCACTCTAGGCTGGGGACATAAAGTCATAGATCAGAGAGATCCTTTGGTGAAAGCTGTCACCTTCTATGCCATATTGTCCCTGAAGGGCTAGGACTTCTTTGATTACCAACATCCTGTGACACTGGGAGTTGGTGCAAAAATTCAAGATTTAAGTTTTTTCTAAGAGGGCATGGTCAAAAATGGGAAAGAAATGTTAACCATGTTTTCTGTTTTGTAAAACAGATTCAAGTATAGTTTTTACARTTATTTGATGGAAATGTATCCCTTAAAGCTCAAAGAGCATGTTTTAATAGTTTGGTCTTAATGTCCCCAAAAGGTTATGCTTCAGTGAACTTTTCCTTAGAGGTGGCAAAATGTTTCTTTAATGACGGATACCCAGACAATCATGAAGTACAGAGAACTGTTGCCATGACAAGGCAGGATTTCTTCAAATTGAGTTAGCTTTGACTCTAATGCTGTACCCTGAAGGCTCCACTTTTCAAAACCATTCACAACATATGCTTTTATAAATCCATCAAACAACCCTGCACTTTTTCTATACCCTATGTTTTAATGTCAAAGCAAATCTATGTTCTACTTGTGGCACCTGCTGTGGCACATACTTCAGCTACTTCAGGGGAGTACTAAGCATACCACCGTACTTAAAGTCCTGTCAACATAGCTGTGATAAAGACCCTTTGGAAAATGTATAGCTCCACCCTAAAATAATCATTTATCATAACTCATAMGGGAGAATTAATTGGCATTTAGTACATATAATAATATGGATTAGTGCCCRTCATGAACAGGGCTGTGTGTAAAAGCACAGGCCATCTAGAGGACTACGTTTTAACAAGGCAAAACAATTTATGTGACAAATAAACTCCACTTCTAAAAATATACTTACGACAGTCAATATATTGGTAAGTGCTGTTGTACAAAATACTCTTAAATCAGGCTTCAGCAACATCAATCTGTATTATTAAATATAGAAAATACTATCATAGGTTAAGATACAAATTTATATTAAAAATAAACTTTTTCCTTTATCAATACCAACAGAGTTTAGATGGTGGGTTAACAAAATGGTATGTTGTTATATTGCTGTCCACTATGGAAATATATGCACTATGCACTCATAAATACTTCATCTATRGTTTATGCAAAAACATACAGATTCATCAGGTTCTGGCATATTAACATATAGTGACTGTATTTGAGCATGTGCTCTATCTACACATGGGTGATGTTTCCCAGTTGATAGTTCTATTTGTTACAGAAAGCTAGAAAGGRAGTGAAAGGTTTTAAAAGGAAAAAAATTTCTTAGTATTGATTCATGTTTACTTCAGAAGGCTCTGTAGTCATCCTTTCTTCCCAGTGGGATAAGTGTACAACTCTGAAATCCTGTCTCTCCTACATCCATTATATGTATATTCTTTTTAATGGATCTCTATGCTCCATAGGTTTGTCATGACAAGGAGATGCTGAACTGAACTACAGACAAATGTAGACRGGTCCTTTTGATCCTGTGGAGGATTTGTCTGACTTTCTGCCGCTAACATGGGCTGGTTGTCTGCATTCTGCCAACAAAGGCAACTTCAAACTTTAATTTCTRTGGTTTAAGCTTATATGTCATTCAAAAGTTGCAAAGATGCAAAGCACTCAAAGGTGCTTTGTGTCTACACTGTAGCAGATGACTGGTACACAGAGGAAGGTGTGTTACACACCGACTTTGCAAAATGGCAAGTTGTATGTGAGTCTCTTTTGTAAAGTATTTGCTCTGGCCCTAACCATAGTCATTAGAGAAGGTTCCCAGATGTAAGGGTGAAATGGACTTACAAGTTCTTACTTTGATAAGAAAAGCAGGGAGGTTGCTTTTTGGGACRGGAGCATCAGGCTGCCTGTTGTCCTTAATTTTACTTCCATACTCATAAAACCAACATGAACATAAAACTATAGAGGAAATAGAAGAGCTTTTGGAACTTTATTGTAAATTCAARTTATATTTTCTGAATGTGAATTAAAACAAAATCATTGATGTCRTGC
The DNA here is from genome assembly GCA_014549065.1 of Cardinalis cardinalis. Taxonomy (NCBI): domain Eukaryota; kingdom Metazoa; phylum Chordata; class Aves; order Passeriformes; family Cardinalidae; genus Cardinalis; species Cardinalis cardinalis. The sequence goes on from JACDOX010000017.1 coordinate 3,934,002, forward strand.
CTGAGGTGAAAATGAACACTCTGATTTACCATTGCCTGGCAGTTATAAAGGCATTTGTAGTGCAAAGCAATTAACAGAGGAACTGAAATATTTGCATTTGCACTGAAGAGAATAAATTTGTGCAAAGTAATGGGGAGTTGGGACTGTAATATTTTTGCTCTACTGAAGTATTATTTCTAGTGTGGTGTCAGGAGAGAACAAGTTCTCTGTTTCTGCAAAACAAATGGGCTGGGGTCACAGGAAGAATGTGCACAATAGAATTAATTTCCTGCATAAGACTCCTTGAATCACTAACTTTTACAGCAGCTTTATTCACATCTTACTTGGGGAAAGTACTTGTAATAATGCAGTTTCAGAAGCTGCTAATCTTAGAGCAGTTCTGTTCTTTGTCCTTCCTWCTTTAGAAGGATTTAACCACTTTGGGTATTCACACTTTCAGTTCTTGATTCTGGTTTTTTGCTTTGGTTTGTTTTGGGTTTTTTTCACTGAGACTTGATTATCAATGTACTGACTGATATAAGCACAAGGCTTTTTAATTAGACACTGATATACCATAAACGGCACACAGCCTTCTTATCAATTTTTACATAAGRTGGGCATGACTTTGTGTCACATCTGAGTTGCAGCCAGCAAAGGCTTAGCTTGACAGCCTAGTGCTTTTTTTCCTTCTGGGTGATTGCRTTGCACATTCTTACAGGGTCATGCATGATAAAAAAGAATAAGGGGCCTTCAGAGAGMCTCGACCAACACCTTATTGTCTGTGGAGCTTTTACCTCCACACTGTCAATGCAAATCTGTTCACAGAGCCTGCAACAGATGATAGAAATACTACCTAGACTGCAGAGCAAAGTGGCAGAGAGCTTGAAATCCATGCTTTCGTGTGAATTCTGTTTGTCTGTGGTATTCACAGRGAGCAGCAGATGAGATAATCTTGGACGTTTTGGAGTGGGGAATATCGTGTTCTTCTCTGACATAGCAAGAAACTTGTTTTACAAGTTTTCCCTTTCTCTTATGTYTCAGCTTCTCTTATTTTTCTTTTCCTGTTTGTATTTTTATAAGGAACTTATATAAATGCCTGGATGATTTGTTTATACCAGTCTSCTGTGTCATTTGCCCAAAATCTTTTTTAATGTCTTGTTTTGTCACTGTGAAAGATGCTGATTCTTTATTTTCCATACTTGTATTACCCTGAAGTACAGAGCCAGGGAAGGTCTGGGCCGCTTTACRCTGGGTACTCGAAGTGTATGGAAGAGCCTTTGATTCCTCACTGTTTAAAACCAGAGAATTTCCTCAAATTCCTGATGTGTCCCATATGAAAGAAGACCACTAGGTGAATCTAGGCTTTTATGTTTTCCCTGAGTGGTTGATGCATATAGYTTTGATATCAGCTACTGTCTATGCTTTGTATTTTCCTCTGCAGCCTTGTGAGTTTCTCTAGTTTGAGAAACTTTTGCATTTAAAATGCTATTTCTAGTAGTAAATGTTCAGGCATGAACATCATAACATTYCTCATGAAATTAGTTCAGTCTTAATGCAAGACAGAATAGTAGGAGTCTTTTTCTAGTTCTTACTTTGGATAGCTGTTGAAGAATAATGTCATGAAATATTTCCTTTCTTGACATAGAATAGAAGGTAACTGTGAAATTCCTTTTACTTGAATGTGTGCTGGACTGAATATGACCCAGAAGATTGACTGGTATGATCTGGAATTAAGGAGGTCTTTTCTGAGGATTTTATATAGGAGATGGATTAAAAGCATGAGCAGAAGGTAGAGGGTGAATTTCTTTCAATCCTGAAAATGATACAAAAATGCAGGGGGGAAGGCCATTCAGAAGAAAATGCCTGTCGCCAGCTGAGACAAGCAGATGGACATAATATGTGGTACTMTTTAAAACAAGTCTGCTAAAATTTTGGGAGCATCTTTGGATTTTATTAGGCAGTTTCATGTAAAATGCATGTGTTGCTCCTGTACCATTTACGTATGCAATCTTATAGTTTCTTCAAGGGCTGTGTAATTCTATAAATAGAAGACCCATCCCAGGATAAAGAGAGATTACTAATATGGCTCCTAAATTTGGCACTTTTGTCTGCCCTGGAATCTTCCCAGCTGTCCAATAACCATCCAAGCATTCCTTATTTTCATTTATTTCCGCTTCCTGGTGTCTGAAGTAAAAGCCTCCTGTTTGTTAAATAGCTGCATATTCACTTTGAGGAATGTTTTCTGCTGCCATTGCAGTTGTTACAGCATTGATGTTGATCCCATCAAAGTTCCAGCACTGACAGTTTTTAAATATTTTCTCTGCAAACATGATTAATGAAACTAAGCAAGGTTACCGAACAAGATGTTGTAAGAGGAAGAAGGATATTAAAAAGAAAAAGAAAACAGATGAAAAATGAAACTAGAGAGAGTCGCCAAGATCAAACTCTGACAACATATTAAAACTCAAAAATGCCTACAAACTTTGTTTTYGTGTGGGTGTACAGCTCTGAAAAATATCACTGTAAATGTAACTGCCTAGAACAGAGAACTTTCATAATTCCATCAGTCATGATAATGGCTGAATCTGAAATTTGCATGCTGGTATTAGGGAAYACATCAATCTGCTTTATAGTAATTTTTTTCTTTATGCGGTTCAAAATGTCACTTTAGTTTCGTCATTCAGATGTTTGCTTGATGAAAAAATAGAGTGATGTAGCTCATTGTCCTGCAGTTTAAATAAGTCTTCATTTGACATCAAAGTGGAGGGGTTAAATTTTTTTCTGTGTTCCTTTCGTTCCTCATTTGTATCAGGCAAATGATGGTTTCACTAGCAGCCAGAATCCCTATTAAAGTAACTGTCATATTTTCTCGTCTATACAATTCATTGTTCAGCAGTTTGTTTGGTGCCAAATGAAGRGAAAAAGACAAACTGGACACAGAAAGGCATACTACCTTAGACCTTCTGAAATTCTTTCTTGGTTAAATGACAACTTTCTTGCTGCCTCTTCCAAACCAATTATTTTGACATGCTCCATTGCAGAAGACAGCATCTAATGTAGCCAAGGAAAATACTGTTAAGGCAAATTCTGAACTTGATTGCATTCCTTCCATGGATTTAAATAGATGTCCTGTGAACATTTATTCCTTAACAAAATACACAACCAGATTATCATAATTAGCATGTTTACTCTGGAACAGGAGAGGAAAATTTCTAATTTGGACAAGCAGAGTTCAGAAACTCATTGTGACTAGGTATGGAGCTCATTACAGCCTCTGCTTGCAGAGAAAAATGTCTGCACTTATCATTAAAGAAATTAAAGATAAAAGTACAACTTTGAAATAGAAATGAGGCACCCTGCAGATTAATTCTGTTACTTCTGCGTAAGTTACACAGCCTAATGATCCTTAAGGAGCTATGCTCTGAACTGAGCATGAAGGCATATCTTAAACTAAGAAGCATATTCTTCTCTCTGAAGCCTACTTAAGTATCCCAAGCAGGCTAGTGATGGTTTTCACTCAACTTATGCTCCTAACTTTTGTTACCTAAGAATATTTATTAGATATGAATGTTTCACCCATTTTGGAATACTCACACTAAGTTCCTAAGGCRTTGATAGTGCTACCAACCTGGTAGAAATACTTGATGTTTCCAAGTACAGGTAGTCACCTGAAAGAAATAGGAAAGTACAGAGGAGTGAGAGTTGGGGGAACATATGTGGTCAGCATCTTCAAGGCCTTTCTTGAAACACTCCAAACATATGTCCTGTGGAAGAAAAATGCTGCCCTGTCTTGTTGCTGCTTACACCAGTAAGTGATGAATACCAAATCTCAATGAGATAAAACAGGAAAGAAGCAGAATACCCAAAAAGGAATTGGCAGAAATGTTGGTCCCCAAGTTAACAGGTAAAAGTATCGCTAACAGCAATATCAGGTGCAGGCAGATCTGCAGGATGGTTTTTGCAGGGGCCTTTTGGTTTGGCAGGGAGTTCATTCACAATTGATGGGTGCCCACTTTGCTCTCTGTAATTGAAATGATGGATGTTTTCAATTGAGTCTCTGGAATGTAGCACAAAATAAGGTTGAAGAATGTATTAAGATGGGRTATTTCTTCACATTCCCAATGAGACTGAAAGCTTTCTAACCCTCGCCTCTTAATCAGCAGGGTGAGCAGCACAGAAGGGGAAGGGCTGTCCATAACAGGATGCCAGCTGGAGAGGAAACTCTGATCAGGCTTCTCTTCCTGCCTTAATACCTTCTTTCAAGTGCCACTTATGATCATAGGCTTTGCAGGTTGGAATCCCCTTACACACACACCTGTGGTGCTGGGTAACTCCATGAGGAATTCAAAACATGTCAGCACAAACAAGGCTGCAGAAAATACAAATAGAAAGCCAGTACCTTATCCAAAAATAATTGAGGCTCCATGCACTCTGCTGAATTAAGAATTGTGAGATGACAGACTCCTGCTTTTGACTAGAATGAAATATCCCCAAGAACAGCTTTTCTTCCAGTTGTTGGGAGTTTTTGAATCAAGTTTCAGTCCAAAACTTGGGCATAAACATAGAAGACATGGTGCAATAGWGGTGAGTGGCATTGTTTGGATCTTCCAATTCAAGATCACTTTAAATGAAGAGCCAATCACCATAGGCAAATATTTACTAGCTGAGGTCTTTAATTTCTTTAATGACCTTCTTCTAAATCTGCTTATGGCTTCTGAACTTTATGGGATGTTCCTGTTAAAACCATATTTTAGTTCATAAACATTTGGCTCATAAACAGTAATTGTGTTTAGTGAAGACTTTCGGTAAATTTTCATAACATAATGTCTTTTTTTGTGTGTGTAATGTTTTGTAAAAGATATTTACTCCCAATTCTCCCTAAAAGATGGTGCAGGCTGGGGAGGGGAGCTCATGAAGCAGTACTCTATGGAGAAAGAAGACTCTCAGCCTAGGTTACCTTTGTGTATAGYACAGCCAGCTGATCTAACTTCTTTTTGACCAGAAGTTAAACAAACATTATTAGTTGAACAAAAAATCAGTGTATCTTTTGCAATAAGTGATACTTCTTCTGTCTTAGTAATTTGACTTTTTTTTTTTAATTTTGAGTCTTTAAATAGCCTTTAACTACAGACAGTGCAGATAGTGTGTTACAACAAGTCATTTCTATTATTTTATTTTGCCTATAAACAGAAGGCTTTCTAAAATCACATAAGTTTTTTCATTGGAGAGTTATGGAAAGTACTACTTGCAAAAAACCCACAGAAAAATCACTTTTTGAAAACTTGTCAGCTTAATACTGCTCTGTGCTCTGAAGCCACTGAAAAATGTGTGGGAAGGTACTGCACTTAGGCAAGGCAGGATTCTAAAGCTAATAGATGTCAAATTCACCTAGAGAGATGCTTTTACCTTCCAGAACCATCCATGTCACTGGTTTGTTCTTTATCAAATAAAATCATGTGTATGTGTGTGTTCTTATACTATGCAAGCTCTCAGTGGGAAATCTTTGTAAATTGCTGTACCCAATATTTTAATGGCTTAAAATGCTCAAAACCAGTGTTGATACCATCATACTATAAATAAAGTTCAATCCTTGTCCTCAGCAATAGCCACATTTTTCCTCAGAGATGCTTTCATTTTTGAAAATATGGAAAATCAAGRTACTTCCTTTTTAAGAGTTCAGGTTATGTTACTTTAACATAACAATCTTCAACATAACATGATTTCCCTGTTAGATTTGAGATTATATTGATATGTTCAGATTATTTCCTGTTAAACAAATGTGGTTCCTGTGGCTTACCAAGGGAAGTTGCCTCTCTGTGTTCAACTGAACACTGCTAGGAAAACAAAGTTTAAGAAATTACATTTTAACAAGTACAACAAACATCTTCAATCTCTACAATTTTCTAGTTTCCTGAAACATCCAAACRTTTATGTACCTGTTAAATGTGTTAAAATTTTGCTTTACTTGCTACATCTTTAAATTTCCAGGGATCCTGCTGGGATGCCTGGTGGGGTGTCATGTTATGCACTAAATGTGAAACAGCCTATTACAGAAGAAATTGGCATTACAGTTTCTCAGGGGAACTTTTCTTCTGTTTTATTCACTTTGATCTTAAAAAGAATTCTTTACTCTCTGAAGTTTGAAGCCTGTGCTTTTGTTTATTCTCTCACAGAGCTTCGATGAATGCTCCAGGTACAAAACAGTTATTGCTGTGAATAAAGAAGGTGTTTAGGGAGGCATTGATGCTGTATCCTGGGCCCTCCACTTGGAAGATATTCATGTTGGGCACTCTGGCTTCCTGAAGCCTTAGATGCGAAAGTAAGGGCATGATACCAAGTGCAGTTYCTGCAAATTCAGTTCTGATTCAGCACCTCTGTCACTGTGGACATGTATTACATCTCATTTTCCTTCATACGTCTGCCAGCTGGTGTGTGCTATGCTGGTTTACTCTCTGTAGGTGAAGCRCAGAGCTCAGTACTAAATACTTCTGAACTAGAGACAGGACTGCTGTTTGCTGTGTCAAACTGGCAGCTTGTGTTTTAGTGAGCAGAGGAAGAACAACTCCCCAGTCATCTGGTGGCCAGAAACAAAGAGAACTCAAACACGTTCAAAGAACAATTAAATGTAAGCCTGCATCCATTTAATAAGTACCCTAATTTACAAGCTGCCAGAATACTAAGAATCACTACCTCAGTTTAATTCCTGGTTTTGATTTGCAWTCAGGTTATTGAACTCCTTGATACCAAATAAGAACTCAGTCACTTGTTTCTCAAAACCTGTTGTAACAAAACAATCAACATTTGTCATTATATGACTCACCTCTTTGCTTCCATTTAATTCTGGTGAGATACACWGCACACACTTGGCGCAGTGTGTGATGCTAGCTGAGAACAGACTGAATACATCCAACAGAAACATTTGGATAAAGATTGGGAGAAGAGATATTATTGTTAGTCATACCATTTGACTTCACACAATATGGAGAGCTGTGTAACCTTCTAGTTACACCAACACATCCTATTWAAAAGCCACATCCACTCTTTTACTGTCATCTGTATAGTTGGTGTAACATAGAGCAGAGGTGCTTCTAGCAAGGTAATCTCCGAAGTCCACAGTATTGGAGTTTTTTTCTTTATTTTTTACAAAGGATTTGAAGCTTTTCCATCAGACATTGTAGAGGTGGGGCAGGAAATGAAATGATCTTGCAAATGGGAACAGGTGTATTCACACTGCCTCTCAAAACATCCCCCAAAGTCTTGCCTAGGGAAATTCCCTAAACGTGCTTATAGGCTTYCTTTCATTTCACAGCTGAAAGTCTTTTACATTTGGCTTATTTTCATCACCTGAGTCTAGTTAGCTTGGCAGGAAGGGCCATCATCTGTCTGTCTTCTTCCTTGAAGAGACTATATATTGTGCATGAAAAGCAGGATTGTGAGTGATGCTGTGTGTAAGGGGAATTTTTTGTGTTAATCGAGGTGGCATTGTTCCAGCCTGGCTTGGCACCCYTGACAATGAGGTAAGCTGGCTGGTTGGAGTGCCCCCAGCCCTTCTGCTGTTGGAGTACACGTTTCAGCACAGGGTGTCCTGAGTTGGAAGTGCTTTACTGTTCATCCCACAAAATCTCYGTGCTGCTGTGATTCCTGGTACCCAAGAGAGGTAGATTAGAGCTATTTTGGGTGTTCTTACATGTRTTGTAATCTCTCTTCCTAGCTACAGATGAAGCAGAGCCTGAGAGGCCACTTCAGAATGTCTTTGCAGCCTGCCAGTGCAGCTCTGTTTAGTGTAAATGGAATCTCTTCAGGGTGTCAGTGGTGTATTTTGCACATGCCATGAGTGTTCATTTAAGGCAGTTCTTGTTGTCTTATGGAAAACAAAAAGAAAAAGCCAAACCAAAGCAATAAAAGAAACACCACAGAAAGGAGAACAACAGAAAAAAAGCCATTAAAGCCCAATAGTGAATTGAAAACAATGAGGCATATCATTCAGGCAAATGGTAGCTGCAAAATGAAAGTTTTCCTTAGGTTTGGTTAGTGATATGTGCAAGGGTAGTTAGTTTCAGGTTTCCCAAGTCTTTTCTTTACATTTAATTGGTCTTTCTCAGCTCTCCTATCTGACACAGAAAGGTATAAAAGCCATAGGATGATTGCTCTATGGTATAGGTTATCTAGGCAGTTTCTTTCCTTGTTTGTGTTTTGTGCCTTCTGGAAATGTGTCAAATGAAATGGTGAATTTCTGCCTGCCTAATGACTTATCCCAGTGGGTCTTAATCATTTTCTTTGCATTTTTTCTTGTCCAAAATTGCCTCCTGCTTTCCAAGAAAAAACACTATTTTCCCTTTGTAGCTCTTACACTTTTATTATGGGGATAGGGATGGCAAGTGACTAATTTAGGAAAGAATAATATGAATTTCCTCAATTAACTTTCTTTGTATGGGTGAGGAAGAGATGTCTCTCGTCTAGAGGTAACTACCTGGATTCAGTGTGGGCATTCAGCGCCTGTTCTGCAGTGGGGTCTCAAAGCATGTCTCTCCTTTCACTAGGTCATGCTCCTGTGTATAAAGAGAGGAAGTTTTGCAGGCACTTAGAGCCTCAGAGCTTAGAATGACTTTGAGAGTTTGTTGGAATCTTCTGTGCAAAAAAAAATACTTGCATAAATGTAATGGGGAGARATTTAAATACTCTTTTCTCTATAGAGGAAACATACTGTTCCTTAGTCTCTGGCCAGTCCTTTTCTTGGGATTTTCTTGAGACAGTGTAGTCTCTGATTTTCTGATTGTGGAAAAGAACATTTTCTTTTAATTATTTCTTCTATTCCAGAGGAGAGCATATTCATTCTCTGTGCTTTTGAACATTTCCAATGCTCRTGAATATCTGATTATCTGAAATGTTGTTCTTAAATGAGAAGCAGAAAAAAWAAATTGTTGGTTTTGGGGTTGAAGTCAGGATGGAGTCAGGCATAGCTCAAGTGCTGGAAGAAGAGGCCCTGGCTAATGCTGCAGGCTATATTAACAGCTTCTCATTTGTGTAGGCCTTCCTATGTATTTTTGTCTGCCTAGTAAATTAGGAGTTCCTTGGGRGTAGGAAAACTGTGTCCATCCATCTGTTTGTACAAGCACTCTCATTAGTATTTGAACACTCATCCACTCAAATGCTGCCTGATTCCTGTCTCTTCCCTTTGGAGTGGAGTTGGGAGGGCTTGGCTGGCAGCATGCGCGGTTCTCAAGGTGGTGCAGCAGCTGCTCTTTGCACGCTGCCTCCCAGAGCTCCTGCTAAGTAGTATTTACTGTGAGCCTAGTGCAGACGGGTTTTTTTAGGGCACAGCTGTCACTGTGGTACTATATATTCACCCAGTGTACCCATCCCCTCACAACAGAGCGTAGTAAGAATTCTCTCTAGTGTGCTGGAAGAAACATGTGATACTTCCAGCCTGCCAACTTTCTTTAAGGTGGGGATGTTGGAAGTCAGATGTCTGTCTTGTAGGAAATTTGTGAGGGCTGAAAATTCWCATCTCTGAAGCAGCACGTATTCCTCTGCTTTTCTGAGAGCAGTGAGATGTTTGGTTTTTCAAGATAAAATCTGTGCTTGGGCTTGAGGCACTAAAGAACTRCTATTAACATTAGATCTGTTGGTGTTACCCTGGATTGGATTTTGTAATTCAATTGACAGAAATAGCTGCACCCTGAAACTCTGATGAATGTCTCGCTGTAGCATTAAATAAAGGCGTTTGCAGCACCTAGCAACTGAGAGCTATATTGTAATCCAGAGCAAGTGAGTTAAGACTATTACAAAGGTTTTCTGAAATCATTCTGTCTAGAACTTTCCCAGAGATTTGTTTTAGGAACAAAAGATTGGTAGTCAAATTGACTATATTTATCCTTGACAGTAGTATATTTCTCTAAATCTGTTTTCTTCTGTTAATAGAAGAGAGACTGAGATAAGAGCAAAGCAGAATTTGCTATGGAGACAGATCTGGGTTTCTAGTCTAGTTCTAAGGTTTAATTAGCATTAGTCCTTCAAAAATATTTTCAAAAATATTTTAAAATAGAAAATATTTACTCAAGATTTTAGAAAGCTCMCACAGTGAGCTCTTCTCTGTTTGTGATTTATAGTTAGTAAATGTTTTAGTAGATCAGAGATGAATTTTCAAAGGAAAATACCAACAGATAAAAGATAAACTCTTTGCATTCCATTCCTTTCAGCTGGATCTTTAGAAATGGGAACACGATAGTCTTGAATCTGCCTTGACACTTCAGATCTGTGTGCCCTGTATCTCCATCTGCACGCTGGTATTTTGTTCACAACAATTACTGGCTGCTCTTGATGTCTGCTGGAAATGCATGCTGTGCCTTCACTTGGAGCACTCACAGAGATGTCTCTCAGGTTCTAACTAAAATACATGTAATTTTGTACTTTGGTTTTCATGTTTCATTCAGACTRTGCATCCAGTCTTTAATAATGCCTTCTATATAAAAACTTACAGGACYGAATAATCTAGTGTGCTTTTATCCAGTGGGAAGACCATGAGAAGAAGTAATTCTTTCCTGATAGCTACTATTTGTGTGAATTACAGATACAATAAATTAGATCTATCTTTTTGTGAGTCTTGCTGTCTGTGAAGTAAGGATAAGCTGATTTTTAGAGGTAAAGTGACATCAAGGGAGTGCTATCCCCTGAAAAGGGAATTGAAAAAATACAATGGTATGAAAGAATCCCACACAGAATTTGCTACCCTTATACTTAGTTGAAGAAGTTGAAAMCCTTTCCTTTCCTTTTTAAGTAGCAACTGTTTCTTTTTCTTTCATAGTATGGTGCTCCTGGAGCTCCTTGCATCAGAATCAGTGTTGCAAAGTTAGAAAGTCATGTAAATCACAAGTTCAGAGTTACTGAGSACTTTTTTGTTTRAAATAGTATTGTGATTAATGKTTTTTCATTTAGGTTGTATTTTCTRAAATATTAGTCAGAAAATATCCCRTTAGRAGAAGTRCAATTAGGTCTTTCATTACAACTATCAGCTCCCTCTAAATTGACTCTAATTCTAYGASGGTTGTAGTTGCTGTGCCATTATTTTRAGGTATAACATTTACCTGTGAGGCTACTAAAAGCAAAAGTCAAAGCAAGTGAGAGGGAGGCTMCTGTGTTAGAGCTGTGTTAAACTAGCTCCAGATGTACAGTGTTATCCTGTCTCTGGAAGCTCTGYTTCCCTGGGTTTATTTTGTTTGAGGCATCACTGAGGAGTGGAAGCAGAGATAGATKCGTTGAGTAAGAATACCCAAATTAGGGCAGATGTTTGACTTTCAGGAACTGGGTTGATGTTMAAAAATCAGTCTTTGTTGTTGACAAGAAAAACGTGTTTGGGGGGGAGAGTGTCCCAGAACTGGAACCAGCATCACACAGTTAATATTCTGTGSCAAGAACTTGTGTGTTTCATGAGGAGGTTAAAAGTGGTGTCTTAGAAAAGTGATGTGTGAAGATTATATATATTTWAAAAAGGATAATTTGAAAAAGACAGAAGTGTTCTACTTGATGAATTCAAGTCTTACTGACTCATTTGTCTGAGTTTGGCTTTAGTTCGCTTTTTGCCCTTTCTTTACCTTTTATTTTATTGCAGATTCTGTTTCTCAACATATTTGTGGGACTGAGCAGGGAAGGATCTTTGAGTAACTATACAASTACATATGAGTGTACAAATAATCCATATTCTTTATGGGCTTCTGGATTCTGTATACTTGGCACAATGCAAGTCAATAAAATGCACAGAAGCTAATGTTTGTATAACAGGTTAGAAAAGCTATGCTTGTAACAAATCTTTTGGTTTTGGTTTGTTGGTTTTTGGGGTTTTCTTGTGTGAGGGTGCATTAGACTGCAGAATAGAGCTCYATCTTTGAAGCTACCACAAAATATTTTCCCCATCCCTCGATTCCTTAACACCAGGAAAATACATTGGGGAATAGTACTGCCATTATCAGTCAACTCTACCTGCACAAGAACATTTTAACTGTTTCCTTCACTCAGAAAACACAGAACTCTTTGCTTCTATYTCAAATGAAAAGGTATTAAAACTTGTCTCTTTCAGTCAAATCAGTTCTGGAAATTACTTACAGTGCCTAATTCTGAGGTAATCTTTACTTTTGTGTAGTCTGAGTGTGCAGGGTGCTGTGTGTTCGAGCACTCTGACACTAGAGCCAGTGTTCTGGAAAACTGACACCTCCCATTGTCAGACTACACTGTCAGTCGGACTTCTGGCCTCAATACTGAGCACCTTTAACAGCATGTTAAGAAAGGGCTTTTTCCTTTTTTTGCTTATTTGTCTTTGCCAGTAAAGGACATGAGCTAACAGTCTAGGGAATTGTTTTGGAAGGAGGTTTTTTTTTTACTATGTATATATTTATAAGTGACTAGAAATTTGACTTCATGGTTTCAGACTGGCAGAATTCACAGGGGACTTTTGGCTCATAATCAAACACATCTTTATGTTATGTTCAGTGTRCTGAAGGAACAGAATTTTTGAATGCAGCCTTTCTTGTATTACTTTAGATTATCCTTGGGATTTTTAGTGAGGAATGTAAGGAAATGAATTTCTAAGAAAAATGAGCTATAGCTTATATCCATGCTCTTTCTGTACTGGGTGCTGRAAGCAGAGGACAGCTCTGGTGCGTTCATTAAAATTTGTCTGGCTGATGGTATGTGAAGGCTTTCCTGGTTTAGTGCTGTACTGGTGTCATCCATACAGAAGCTGAGAGGGCTGTGTAAAATTGTGGTCAAGGTGCTGTCYATTCAGAGAAGATGCAGTTCACAAGCTGAGTGGAGCCAACAAAATGTATTGCCACAGTGAAYACACTGTGAACTTCTGGACTGTTGTGTCAGTTGTTGGGTTTGTGGTTGCAGCACTGTAGTTTCTTGTTTTTGAGAGTGCTGGTCTTTGGAGTGTGAGGTCCAACAGGTTGTTGAGATGGGCATGTAGCAATTTGTGTTGGTWATGGAGCTGCAGTTGTATATGGATAAAGTTAAGTAGAATAGTTTCCTCTGAAGCCTGCTATAAAGAAACAAACTGTGCCCAAGGCCACTCMCACGCATTCATTTAACATCCCCTCAATAAAATGAATTAATTTGGGGAAATGGCTTTTAGGAGGAAAAATACAATAAAATCATGCAGTGGATAGTAGTTCATTCATTTTCTGCTTCTGATTCATGTTTCTATATACTGCTGCTGTATAGAGATAATTATCCCCTTGAGATAGTGATATCCAATGTTGGGCTTAACCTCTCAAAATGGAAGTAACAACAAGTAGATRGTGTCCTGGGCCTTTGCAGAAGTGTGAGTTAACTTTGAGTTGTCTAATTCCCATAATTTTGATTTTTCACCCATACAATAATGGATACAACTATTGTTGTATCTATTAGTGGGTTTTTTTGCTGTATCTATTCTGTACTATAATTCTGGGCAAATTCTTCAACTGTTCTGTATACAGAATTACTTATCAGGATATGACTTTTTCTTTTGTCTTTTTCCATGCAGATCACCCCTGGCAGCAAGGCAGCACAGTCACAGATGAACCAGGGGGACCTTGTYGTGGCCATTGATGGAGTCAACACTGACAGCATGACCCACCTGGAGGCCCAGAACAAGATCAAATCAGCCAGCCACAACCTGAGCCTCACTCTGCAGAAGTATGTTGGAATAACTTAAGCTCTTTGCATTCTTTAGGACAATCTGTGAAACTTATGACTGAAGGTTACAAGTGTTTTACCCCTGTCTGTTAGATTTATTTGAAGTGCTCATGGCATAGATATGAGATGAAAAGSCAAAATCTGCTCTGATTCTTGTAGAAGTCAGAATAGATTCCTACAGAAATCTAACGGTTTGGTTGAGTGTATCTCTGTGGGATTTAGGCTATTAAATACAGGTGTAATCTCATATCCATTCAAGCTTCTGTTAAATCAATCCAACAGTGATGTTTCTTTTGGTTATTTTCATGTGGGCAACACAGTTTAGTTTGGCTAATTTATGAACAACTGTTCTAGAGACAACAAACAGAACAAGTGTTACAAGTGCATGGGAGAGACCTCATGAGAATTGTGCTAATGGTCTGGCACCTGTGAGTTTGAAAGGCTGCTCTGTATCTGACCCAGTAAGAAAGGGGCGGCCCGAGTGCGGGGAAGGGAGGCAGTAGAATGTGGAGAGGGCAGGTTTTACCACAGAGACCTGATAAAAGTTGTCTTGCCATTAAGAAAGCAGTTAATAGGTTTTTTAACTTCTGCTGGTTAATGTTGCTTCCAAGGAAATTTGTTCTCTAGYTAGATAACCTTGCACAGAGGATTTCTGTAATAAATGCATTAATATTTAAAGCTCCATAATTATAGAAAGAGAAGTAGCTGCTAATTTTATTGCATTGTGAAGAAGATAATTTTTGTACAGGGCAGGCAAAGACAAGTACAGAAAGCAGACTGTAATGTGGAAGTACAATTTCTGAGAATATTCCAAAGAATCTCATATATGAATGTGCAGTAGAGATAATCAGTATCAGGAACGTATTAATAGCTAAAGGATAAAGAGTTTAGATGAAGTTTCCAAGACAGGACAGGGTACTATAAAGCAAAATGTGACTCTGATTTTTCTCCCATGGCTTTAAGTTTGTCTTTGAGTGTTCCAGATAGAGTAGAAAATCACTATCTTGATGCATGTGGTTGAATTCTCATCCTATCACCCACTCCAACTTCTTTTTTTCTTCACTTGGAGTTATAGTGCTATTACAGATRCATTTATGATTTTTTTTTGCAAATATTTAGATTGTTCTGAGTATTTTTTATATAACAGCTAGGAAAAATCCTTTCTGATTRTTAGAATGTCTGTCTGATTTTCTGTTGAACCTTTTTGTTTTTACATTGAGAGAAAGCATTTCTTATTTTACTTTGGGTTGTTCCATATTTGGTATTAATTTTCCTGAATATTGAACCCAAAAAGTTCCCCAAAGTCTGCCTCTATGGTCTGGCCATAGAGGTTTAAATGGTTTAAAACTACAAACCAACAGCTCTTCTTATTCACAGAGGGATTTCCAAATTCATGACTAACAAATCCAGATTATCCTAATACATCTCACAGAGACAAATTACTTAAAACAGTAATTTTGATCAAGTGTTGCTAGGGATATTTCATTTGAGTAATCATTGTGCTTTTTTATTTGCTGACCTCTAAATTACAACACCAGCAATTCTAGTGGCCATATAATTTGAAAAAAAACAACAAAAAACTAGTGGAAGTACCTTTATTAATTGCTTTCTTCTCTATTTATTGTTTCTTCTGTTTTTTTAAGGCTGTCCCTGTCTCTTGGTTTCAAAACAATAATATATAATTCAGATATTCCAGTTATATGGATAAAGAACAACCAAAGAAAGCAGTAATGGAGTGTTCCAGAGACTGAGATATGCTTGCATAGATAATAGATGTAGATATATTGAAAAGAAGGAAAATGGCATRAAGTAAAATTAAATAATAGTAAACATAAATAGATTATAAAACAGCTTTTTTCATCAAATGAAAATTTTCTCAAATGATGTTTTTGCTCTGAAATGATACAATTGCTGGACTCTTCTTTTCAGCTACTCTATGRTGCGAGCTATTAGTTTGCCTTGGTGACCCATTCAGCCTCATTAGGAAAACTCCATGAAAAAGACTGAAAAGTAATTTTTTTTTAAATCATTTTTTTCTTAGATGACATGGGGATATTCAAAAAAGTTGTGCTCAGAGGTATCAAGCTGGCTTTACTTTGCACAATTTAGAATTTATAGAAGCTAAACCCTAGCAGCAAGTGATATTGACCAACTAAGGTACACATAGAACCCTATTGAGGATCCAATGTCTTGAACAAAAGACATCTCCACTATATTCAGGAAGTTATATTAACTTTGCCTTAAAAAATAWTTTTTTCCCTGGACACAAATGGGTTCATTTACCCAAGGACAAAAAGATTATCAGTTTAGTCACCTGCCCAAAATGTACAAAGCAATATCCTTTTTTCAGCAAAGAATTTTACAAATATTGGGTTGGGGAAAAGAATAACGTGAAAAGAAGGTAGCAGTGACAGGGGATAGTAACTTTCAACCAAATAAGAACAAGATAGAAGAGAGGCAAAATCTCCTGGGACGTGGTTACCAGGAAAATGACTGTGCTAAGAGATCACTTTGACTTTTTTTAGACATGGCTTGCAGCAATGAAACTGGAGCAGTGTTCTACTACTATGGAAAAACAGCCCTAGTTGCCATAAAGAGCACAGAGATGGAAGTGCTCACTTATTCTATTTGTATAAAAGTTTGGAAGTGCTAGAAATCCTTTCCAGTGGAAAAGGCACATCTGTGCATTATGAGATTGACTGTTGTGATAGGAAAACTTAAGCTCTAAATTGGGGTGATACTGGACATATAAGTGAAGTAGTCACATGGCTCTACAAAATGTTTCAAGGTCATGGAATGCCTTACCAGGCAATCTGTGGTTTGGTTTTACTGTTGCAGCACTGGAAATAGAACTGATCTCGCTTGTTTTATCTGTAAGACTGTGGAAGAAGCAGTGGAATGTGAAATCTTGATGAAAATGCTCCAAGATAGAAAGCTTTTTTTTTTTCTCTAATGGTTCTTGGCTCTCTAGAGCAATGGCCTTTCCCTTTATCGGTCGTGGCTGTGAAGGTTTCATGAGCATTGTTTATAACCTGACAGTTAAGACAGTGTTTGCTGCTTCTCACTTTTATTACAACACTTCGTTCCCTGYGGGCTTTTTTCAGGGTGGGGAACTGCTTGTTGTTTTAATTTGGCTGTCAAAAAAAACACATGGTGTCAGCACTTTTGCAGGATATCCAACTGCAAGRCATCAGTCATAAAGAAAAAGGAAGTGTTAAGAGCCCCCATTCATACTTGCCTGCCTAAACAATGGSATTCTGTGATTTCCTTCATGAACTTAGTTTTAATTCAAGTAGCACCTGCACTGTTCAAGGCACACTAACATAGACCTTCCATGAATGTTCAGTGCTGGCCTGAGTGGAGTTCTCCATGTTTCAACCGTGGGTTCAGGAATTTGTGGGTGTCAAGTATTTTCAGACAACTGCCTTCCCTAAACTCCCTCTTTAATTTGTTCTTATCACCTCAACCATGCTATGTTTTCATATAAACCCACAAAATTAGACTGGAAGTCTCACCAGCTATGCCAGAGGTTTGATCAGGCAGCCAGAACTTGTTAGTGGCTTGAACTGYGTTGTCTGGCTGCTGATTTCTCTAGAGCCTGCAGTGTGCCTCCCTTTGCTGTTTCTGGGAACAAAAAGATGCAGACAGGCAAGTGCTGGTAAGTTGAAGTATTTGGACCATGCCTGGAGAAAGGGGACCTGTGATCCAGTGATGTGGCAATGTCTGGGACCCTCCAGACTAGCACTGCTTCATTAAGCTTAGAAGACAAAGTACATCTAGCAAGTGAATTCTTTTTTGCTGAAGTAAAGAGCAGGAGTGAGAGGAGGAGAAAAGAAGTGTCTTTGGCACTGTGCATTATTACTCAGCAGAACTCCCMTGAGGCACTCAGGGAAACCAGGCTGATATTCTGAAGTGTTACATACCTCTATAGATACAGCTTATTCCTTAGAAACCTGCRTTGCTCTAAGTGTACTGGGGGAGGATTGATGATGGTTCTGCTGGACTATGCTGTGGAAAGCTATGATCATACTCTATAATGGCCTGGATTGGGGTGGAAAAAAGACATTGCTTTGCTTTTAGTCTTTTTGTGACCTCCTGGAGTTCAGTTCTCAGTCATTTTTCAGTATCAGTTTCTAATCAGTTACTTGAGCTATACAGCTGCCCTCAGGCATTTTAATTCTAGGCCAGTCAAAGTTCATCTTTAATTGTCCGTCTGTCCCACAGATATTAGGCCATAAACACTGGATTGTGCAGTATTCAGTTCACAGTGAAAAACAAAATGCATGCAAAGTCTATTTTTATTTCATACAAATGGGTTTCTTTCTTAAATGCGCAGTAAATACAAGAGAGCAGCATTATTTGTCAACATGTTTCACTGGAGCATCCACAACATAACTCAAGTAATCTGATCAGCCTCCTTGGAAAGGATTCACCAAATGTACTGGCTTAGTTTTGGAAAGTGCTGTAACATGAGTGTGCCTCATTCTGCTGGCACAAACATTCCTGTGTCACTCTAAGGCTCCACTTTGGCGTCACTCTGTGCTGCTGGAGAGAAGCAGGGGAGGTGGAGACTTCTGTGCAGGGTGCACATTGACAAAACTTCCCCCTCCCAGGGCATGCCTGTGATGCTACACTTTGACTTCAGACAGTCATAACTGGCTGTCTTTTRCTGGAAAATCATGAGCTAAATAATTCTTTTCTCTACTGAAAGGGAAAGTGTCAGAGGCGAGGCTATGAGAGACTTATGGTAAATATTTAATAGCTTTCCTTTTTTGTGCAGCACCAAAAGATGGCTGATCCTGCAGTATTTATTTCAGGCCTACTATAAATAAAGCATGTGGTGACAGCAAACTGCAAGCAAGGGGAACTCAGTGGTTATTGTAAACGGCTTTCTTTTGTCTGATGCTGGGTGTAGTAACCAATTCTGTGCATGTTTTAGGTCTGCTGATGGGCACATTTAAATCGGAACCAGAATAGGGCTGTATTTATGCTCAGAAGAATTAAAAGATGGTATCTGTTCCAGTTCAGGGTAAATTGGAGCTATACATACAATATTGATGAAAGCGTGGTCTGAACTAGTTGGACTACTCAAAATATTAAGCAGATTAGTAGAAAAAAAACACTAATGGTGGGTAGGATATGCCCATACTAGTTAGATTATTTTGTTTACACCTATGACTGTAGAACTTTTAAGTCATCTGCCACCAATAGCCAAGGTTTTTTTCTTCCTTCTGGTGGTTCTGTATGCTTAAAGCATTAAAAAAGACACATCCCACTACTGGGTTAAGGAAGATAGACTGTATTACTGAGGGAGTTGGTCTTCCCTAACACTGTGTGAAATAGAGGTGACTCCCATTGTGTGCCCAGTTGCCTCTGTATGCAGGTAKGAGAGGACGGTAGGATTTGTTTACAGATGTCAGGCTATCATTGGGACAGGACTGTGAGCCATTCTCTCTGAGTAGTAACACTTAGTGCTGCTATTTCCATGGAAAACGAAATAAAGTATCAATGTCAGTCACTGGAATAAATACAAATATATTCCTTACATGAGCAGTTTAATTTAGTGGATTGCTATTTACACTCACTGCATAAAGTGTCCTTGTTAGTTTTAGAAAAGAGCCTGGAAACTGTGGATATATGCCAAGGCTTTAAAGGGCAGTGAAGTTTTCATTGCAGCAAGATTCTGCTTAGGGATTAGAACTGTTCTCAGAGTGCCCATCACTTCCTCCCCCCCCCCCCCCCCCCAATACCAGCTTAGAGGTGAGTTTAAAATTCATCATTTTATGTGAGTAATATTTTCTGGGTTCCCTAAAGATAATCTCCATGTGAATTCTTTTACAKATTATATTTCACTCACCATGGAAAGGTCAAGATGGGTACCATGGGCCCATCTCACCAAAGTCAGTGGGCTGACACAGCTTAGTAAATAAACATGGCAGTTGTATTCTTTCAGACAAACAGTTCCTGCGTGCTTTCTGCAAGGAGGAGGTAGATATGTTAGCCAAAATGTTAACGATAGACAGCAAGGTCACAGTCTGTTCAGGCTGGGACCTTTTCCTGTTAATGCTGATTAGCTTAAGCACAGTCATGGAAAAATGTGACTTGTGCACTTAAAGGTAATTGGAATGGATGAAAAAGTATTTTTTAGAAGTGGAATGAGGAATTTTTTAATCAGCTAAAACGCTGAGGCTTTACTAGCTAAGTCTTGTAAATGTTCTTTGTGCCTATGAGACTTTTGGTTTCCTTTGGATCCTTTTCACTGTGGTGTTTCTTGCCCATCAACCCCTATAAAAGCTGTCTGCCCTAATTTTTTTGTTTCTCCAACAAACTCTTAGTTATTGGCAACCCATTGTTTCTTGCAGTGATAACCAAGGTCTGTTTAGCCTGGCTCTTGGGCAGCTCTTGGTGTGTGTGCTGTCCCTGGCTGGTGGCTGCTGGAGCACATCAGTGCTGAGCACTGGGCACATTTTTTCTGATGATCTTAAATGAACAAGTCTTTTTATTATTTATATGTTTACCTTCAGTAGATTTTTTTTTAGCATCTCTCAGTAATTATAAATAATCAATCTAATTATTAAATCACTAATAATAAATGATTATGCTAAACTTTAGGTTCCAAGTGRGCGGCTGTATCTGAAGTTTTTATGCTATAAAGCCTTGATCCCTCTGATAAATCTGACTGCATTTCAGCCTCTTGTTTCTGATTCTGAACTGACATTGTCTATAACTAGGCAATGCAAATTCTGCAATTAACCAATTTATGTGAGAGTAGTGGCTTCCTATTTATGATCCATACCAATTTAGGTGTTTCTGAATATTTCAAAAGTGTTGTGGGTTTGTGTGCACTGGGCTGCACATAAATTTGATATAAATTAAGGTATTTCTTCAACAGTGTTAATGCCAATATATATCTACATACAAATTCAACCCATGACAGCATAAACAAGTTTTGTAATGAAATTAAATTTCCTTGGTTGGAAGACACTCTTTTTTTTTATGGCTTACCCACGTTTTCCATAGTGGTACGTAGAGGAAATTTTTTGAAATTGTTTAAAAATGGTGCAAAGACAAGAAGGAGGAGACAGAGAAATAACCTGCCAGAGTAAAGGTGTCTATGCTCCTTGGAGGTTAAAGGTGTCCACACTCCTTGGAGCTTGCTGTGTGTATTGGATGAGTGCCAGGCATGTGCTCAGCATTCATACTTGGTACACTGTGGATAGCTGTCACCCCCAGGGCAGAGCTGCAGGGATACTGGATACCCTCCCTGTTTGCCCATAGAAGCTGCTGGGATGGAGGAATTTTAGGGTCAGTACCAAGTCAATTAAGAGCAGATGGAGGCATTGGCAGCCAGTGGCTCCATTCAGGAGGGAACAAGCTGGAGGGCAGAATGTGGAGCAGTTCAGGAAAGGAGAGATTTTCCACAGCAGGGGAGGAGTTAAGAGGATACAACAGGGACTGTGCAGATGCCAGAGAAGAAGAGAGGGTCAAAGAGAGATCAGGAGAGCCTTGGAAAAATTTCATCTTTTCACATACTGGYTTCAGTTCACTTTCTTTCCTCCCTTTTACAAAAATCTCCAAGGCTTCTTCCTTTTCTCTTTCCCTTTCTATCCCTTAATGTTTGTGGTTAACTCTGACTCAGATTCCTTCTAAGGGAAAATAGGTATTAAATACTTCCAAACAGCTTTTTTATTGGAGAGCTGCTCCCTTTTGGGCTGATGCCCTCTATGCCCAACAAGCTTTGGTCCTTATGGCACTGTAGGCATGAGCATTAGGCCTGGAAAGTGTAATTGCCCAACTTGCAATCTGAGTGCAGCATAATGCAGGGAAATAATTAATGAATCAGTCATCCAACCAAATGCTAATATTTGCATTTGCCATTGATATATAGAGAGTAAAAGTGCTGATGGAAGTATTTTTCAATTTTATCACAGGCCGAGATGATACCTTGAGAGAGGAAAAGTAGGTTTGATCCTAGACCCAGAGTGATCATAGTTGTATTTGAAGTACTGTGAAATGTTCAGGGCTTTGTCTTTGTGATTCTCATTGCAGTCACTAAGAGTGACAATGAGAAGTCACTMAGAGTGCTTGCTGATGTCCCAGGCAGGGCGTGGGGAATTACACCATGGTGTCATGGGATTCAAGATTTTCTGTGCAAGACTTAGAAACAAGCAGCAGCTTCTGCTTGGCTGCCTAATTCACTGGTTAGCTGGAAATTTAACTGGCACATTCATATYTTAGCACTTATTAAATGGACACCTCAAATTGATAACCATGAATAAYACTTTATCTTTTACATCTCTCCCTGACACTCCCGTCATCATTCCCAGCAAATTTTCAGGAATATTAGCACATTAAAACATATATTTATATATATATCAGAAGCCCTATTCTACATGTTTTGTTTTGCATCCTGCTCTGTGCTTACCTGCTCCACTCTAGATTGCCTCCATTTCAGTTAGGTGATAGCTAAAGTATGCCAAAATTCTAACTCTAATTTAGTCTGTTTTATTAGCTTTCCATGCACTTGATGCCTTTTCATTTTCTAGTAGTTGAAATATTAGGATACAATTATGAAGATATTCAAGAAATGGTAAATAAATGCTCATGTGTCATAAAATGACAAATGAAAAAGCACACTGTAAAAGAGAAATGTTGATTTTAGTTGTCCTGAGAATTAGTAAAGATAGACATTGACTGGTGAAGATATGAAATAGAAAAAAAGCCCCATGAAGATGAAAAAGAGCTATTAGCTCTTAGATCATGTCACCTCTTTTCAAGTACAATATTGTGCTCCCCTGAGGATGCAATTTAAACTGATAGTGCATCACAGAACTCCTTTGCAGCCTTTTCTTAGGCAGGCAGTTGACTTAGGCAGCAGTTGCACTCCTCAGWACAGTTGACTTGTAGTAAACCTTTGTTGTGAGTATAAAACTACCAGGATTGAAGTCAAGTGCTCTTCAATTMAAGACCTATTTAGATGGGAACAAGTAGAAATTCTGGCAGTCATTTGAKCAGTGCTACCAAGATTGAACTGCTTTGCAAAACTACATCCATCTTGGTTTTGAACTTCACTAAAAAACAGAACCAGCACTGAAGGAGAAAAGAGATGTATCTGTGGAAATGAAAAGAATTTAGAAAAATACCAGAGTTATGTATTTGGTCATCTTAGRACTATTCTAGGTTTTCATTTTGAAATGAGATTTTTGTTTCCATCTTTAACTTGAAAAATGTAGAAGAAAATGTCTAAAAGTTGAAATCAAATTAAATGCATAAGAAAAAGAATCCTGATGAAAAATTTCAACATCAAATCTAAAATTTTCACAGTCATCTGTGAAATTTGGGCTTTCACCCTTCTCACAGCCTTACTGAGCAGGTACACCCTCAAGTGTTTGGAATAAAATAATTTTGCAATCAGTGGATTAAAATGTAAACCTGGACACATATGTTCACTACAGCAYCATCATCACTTGAAAAGCAAACTGTTGCTGCAGGATTTGATCCATCTAGCAAGAGAGGGAGGAAAAAAAGAATGTTCTGAACTTGCAGATGTTTTTCCYGGAGGAGTAATGACTCTTATGTAAATAATCACTTTATTCTGCAAGTGCATACAATTTCATTCCACAAATTGATTTCACCTCTTCTGCCCTTTTCTCTAGTGCAAGCCTCTGCYAGATCTAGCAAGCCTCATTATTCTCTTTTTAAATATCAAAGCTATAAACATCCAAGTCAGAGCTGTGTAGGAACATCATTTTCARGCAACATCTTGAAATCTCCAAGTTGGTGTCAAATACAAATCTTGACTAACACTGTGGATGTATTTTATCACTAATGTGGAAGAAATGCAGCTTTTTAGCATCATCTTCTGTGGGCAGGTAATGAGAGAGGAAAAACTAAACATAATATAAACATCAGAAGTGATGGAATAGTCTGGRAAATAAATTATTTTGCTTCAATACGACTGTTTTCCAGTTAAGCATCACACATGCAATGTGTGGTTTTTTGCTCAACCTCTGTACATGGCAAACCTCATTTACAGTGCTGAGCAGCTCTGGCACTAAAATTCATCATCAGTGAGCAGAGCAGGGGGACACTTAACATGATATGCCCAGGGCCACCAATGTCACCTCACTGAGATAACTGGGTGTACTCAGAAATAACAGTAATGGAAGGCGGAGCAGAATCATCCTCTAAATCTTTGTGTGTTCATAAACTGTCACTGTCAGTTTTCAGCTACCCTGTGTTATAAGCTGCAGTTGATTTTTTTTCTYTTTTTTGCTGTCTTTCATGATTCATGTGCACGTCTCATAAATAAGATTTATCRTTTCTCTTTTTAAGATAAGTGGTTGGAGGAAGAGTATGGCATTCACTCCTGAGGGAAGATAACTTGCCTGAGGAGAGTTTGTTTTAGGCAGTTAGTGAATAGCTCTTATTCTTAGAACTTGAAGGTATYTATTTCTCAGATAATTATATCTTGGGAGTATATTGTGATATATTTCAGCTGTGAGTATGAATTACAGTTTTCTAGCCTATTGTTTCAGGAATACTTTGTCAGTGAATTTCACAGGTTAATTACACATTGTTCAACAAAATGCTTRTTTTCATTGTTTCCTCAGACTGCATTCATTTTCATAGTACCTGCTTTTAAAGTAGGCATCTGTTACATCAGCTTTGTTTTCAGCTTTCAAAGTAGCAAATTTCCTTACCTTCTAAGTGGAAATCTTCCAGTTCCTGTAAGGATTACTCCTTTCTCCTAGGTGGTCTTTTTTTTTTTATGTTCACTACAGCTTATGGAAAAAATGTTAAGTGTGGCAGGTAAAGTTAGCCCAGAGCTCAGTGTGAAGCTGGGTATTAGTGCAGGGATTGCCACTGGGGATGAGCCCTGTTCCTGYTGAGCTCAGCTTTCCCTCTCTGATAGATGCCCCTGGTAAGTATTTCAGAGGAAAGTGCAGCACAGCCCTCAGTAAGGAAATAATGAACCTAACACAGAAGGTCTTTTGAGCTGTGCTGTGAAAAATGAGAGTCTGTATATTTACTTATTATACCCAGTCTAAAGCAGCTCTTGGGGCTTTTTCTTGTTAAGTGTAACTGTTTGATCCCTTCTGATACTCTGCTCTTCTCATTGTCTCAATGATGTCTTGTAACAATGAGTTTCACCTCAGGTTAATCAAGTTCTCTAGAAAAAGATGTTTTCCTTTATCAATTTTATATGTGTTGTCTTTTCAATTTCATTCAATGTCCACAAGAGTAGTTTTATTTCCTTTTTTCTACCATTCATTATTTTCTAAGCCTCTTCAATGTCTTCCCTTCATCTCGTGTCTAAAGCAGACAATTCCAAATGTCTTTGCTGATTCTACTTGATTTGTAAGCTTTTAAGTATTTTTATTTCATTTTTGTACCTGTCCTAATTTTGAAATGTACTTTTTAAAGATTAGAATTTGAGGCATAAGCCTGATCTGTAGATTGGAAATGGGATATTACTTGTATAACTCTGATTCTTTTGACTCTTTTTGTTTTTAGTTWCCTTTTCTCTGGGGATCCCATATATACTGGAACAATTTCAGGGGAACTTCCACCACTAGGTAGATTCTCAAAACACC
Organism: Cardinalis cardinalis; assembly: GCA_014549065.1. Classification (NCBI taxonomy): domain Eukaryota; kingdom Metazoa; phylum Chordata; class Aves; order Passeriformes; family Cardinalidae; genus Cardinalis; species Cardinalis cardinalis. The sequence continues at coordinate 3,959,246 of JACDOX010000017.1, forward strand.
TTCCACAACTACATCTTCACTTACCTTTGGCAGTAGAAGTGCTTCAGATGGCATGTGCCACTGTGCTGTCTTTGTTATTCCAATGAAAGGGCAAACTGTTTGTTTCCAGAGCATTTTTTGGGCTTTTTAAATGATCAAGGACATATATTTGTCAAATGCAGGTGAAAGACAGGCATCTGGAGTGGCTAATTCAGTAGTGTTCTGCTCATTGTGAAACTCAATTGTCTGAAGTGAAGCCGTGTTTCTTCCTGAAGAGAGRCTTAAGTAATTGCAGTTGTAGTTGTATAGTTTAAGCTATTAAATAATAGTCTTTTGAGGAGTTATCTTKAGATGCCTCGGCATCAAAGTTTAGCCCCTGCATTTTAAAACACCTTTAAGTCTCTTTTTCCAGAGTGCTGCCCAAACTTGAATTTATCTAGTTGAATTTATCTGACTTTCCTATGAAAATGCAGTTTGTCACAAGTATTGGAAAACAGATGATCTCCCAAGTCAGAGGTTGCTTCCATAACTGGTGGATTTTCATCATTCAGAGAGACTTTCTCAAATTTTTTTCTCATTTAATACCTTTGTAAAAGAGGATGTAGGACAGAAGAAGTCTAGACTATGCTTTACTTTCAGTCCTGATGTAGCAGCTCTTTGGCTTGAAATTAGAGGTAAAAAATAGGAGTGCAGATTGCACATCTCTTTTATTTTCTCTTTTTTTTATGCCCAGATCTAAACGTCCAGTGCCAGTTTCAACCACAGCTCCCAGAATTGACTCTCCCAGGGCTGTAATTCCCCATCAGAAGGTAAGTGACATGTTTCTCCTCAGCCCGAGTGAATACCATTTCTGTCTGCTGTGGTGAAGGTAAATATCTATTACAGGAAATAGCTTCTGCCTGCCCCAAATAATTAAAGGCTGAATGAGTGCACAGGCAGCAAAACTGCTGCAAGGCAAYGTATTAGTGATCTGTATTTTGCTAATTTCTGATGAGCAGGACCAAAGCATCCAGCTATCCTCTGATGTGATTTGGTCTAACCGATTCTGAGCAACTGTTTTCATCTTAGCTACAAGAAGCCCCTAAAGCTTCTCAAAAATCTACATTTGCTTTTGTAGATTGCTGGGGAGAACCATTAGACTGTGCCTCAATCTATCCAAATCCTCTCTGCAACTGAAATGACACTGATTTAGAAAGAGGACATGAGAGTATTTGAAAGCTTGCACCATAAAGTGTTCTTATCATAGTATTCAGAAGACCTGAGAATAAAAAATAAAGAGGATAATTTAATGRATAACAGCAAGTGGCAGAGGAAATGAATGGCTTGATTTCCATTGTCGAAGCACATCATCTTTCGTAAAATAAATGTTCATTTTAGAATAAACACTGACTGTACCTGGCAACTCATCTTCTGTATCTTTGGAGACACCGAGGAGCAGGGGTACCTGAAAGATGGTGCATATATCCCTAGGCTCAGGCTCTGGGCAAGACATTTGTATTGTTGATGCATTTGATTAGATAAATGGACAGGAGCTAAAGTTTCCATTGCTGCAACTTATTCCTGCTGTCTGTGCCAGTTTCATCCCTAACGTGCATATAAATAAAAAAAACTGAAGATCAAAATACATAGGGAATTAGATGATTTTCTACTATTTTTGACAATGGATGGGGAATTAGATGATTTTCTACTGTTTTTGACAGTTCCAACATCCATAGATCAATTTTAAGTAATTTTTAAAAACTCTGTGCTTTCCAAATTCAGAGCACAGATGGTAACATCATCCCTGAAACTGCTGCAAATAGGTTCAAAATAGCAGAAGAGAATGCACCTGGGGGGAATAATTTGCTTCAATTTTGTTTTGTGAAATTTTAAATTAACCTGACTAGCCATTTATTAGTTGAAGCAGAAATTGTTTTTTCAGACTGCATCTTGTGAACTTTTTTGGCAAGGGAAGATGAAATTAAGAATTTACCTTGCTCAGATTTGTTTCTGTTTATATCATGATGTTATAAAAAGTTAYTTTGGAGGAACTTATTGGAATAGTCACCGAACAGTACTGTGAAATTCTGAGAACAAAAGCCGTGAATTATTCTTTTGGTTAAACTGGTGTTTGACTGCACCAGCAAAGTAACAGGGACAGGAAGGGAAAGGAGTTCTCATTTTCCCAGAAGGTGCACCCAGAATGCTGTCAGTGTTCAAGGCAGTGAGTAGATGTGTCTCATCAGAGTTATTCATCAGCATGAGATTGACACCTACCTTTTGGGGCATTATAGCACCTGCACAGGTATGAAAATTTTGTCTYCTTCCTCCATAGGCACATAAAGCTYTTATATATTGGACTTCCATKACTCTTTTAGATGCATTTTAGGTGCATTTCTTCCTTGCCAATTGTCAGTTTTAAAATTGCTGAMATAGGTTTTCAACACTGTTTACCACAGAAAACACTTTTCTCTCTTAACTATCTACTGTATAGAAAAGTTAACTTTACACACAGCAGGGGTTTCTTGAAGGACCTAAAAGACCCCTTGGCATGAAAGCCATAAAGACACTTTACATTTCCTATTCTAGCCCTTCAGAGAGACATGAGGATCAAAAGACTCAACCCATTTTCAGAAGCTTGCTGTCTTATGTTTGAGAATTCTGTGCAAGGTGCTCAGGAAAGGTTTGTAGGAGCTGCTGGAGGCAGCCTTTCCTGAGCCAGYTGCAGGCAGTATCAGCAGCTGGAAAAGAGAATTAGTGGAACCTTTCTAGAGAAAAGGGTGGCATCCAGGGGAAAGTATGGTGGGAAACAGGTTATCTTGCAGTATTCAGGAAGATCCTAGGTGTAGGGTCTTTCACCCAGGGGAAGAGTAACATCAGAGTGCTGGACCCTTTGCCRGTTGAGAGGAGTGACACTTGTGTCACTTGTGTACACTAATAGCAAATTTTAAGTGAAGAAGAATTCTTCTCTTAGGGTTGTTTGGAAGGAAAAAMGGCATTGAGCTCTCAGAGAAGTCTCAAAATCCGGAATAAAGATACTTCACTGATAGAGGCAGTGTAATGCTGATTTGGCAGTAAACTGTGTTACACTAAACAACCTTTAAACCAAGGTTTCTTTGCTTGTCCCTTTATTATTTCTAGTAACAAGTATCACTGTAGAAATGAAGAATTCTGTGACACACAGGCAAAAGTCACCTCCACACCTCTGCTTGACAGTGTTTAGACTGATGGTTTACATGAAATGAATTTGATGGTATTTTTTAAAAATCAGCAAAAGACAGCGTTACAGGACAGTCGCGACAGTGTCATCCTCATACATCATGRGAAGCTTTCCTCACCCTTCTCTGGTTAAGGTGTGGCAACGTTAGCTAAACAATCTGCACGYGCAATTTCAGTGTCCAGTTAAAAACATAAATCCTTTTGTACATTATTGCTGATCTGATTGCAGTTTCCACTAATTTTCAAGCATGCACTTCTGCTTTCACTGTTCACCTTTTTTTTTGYTTTATTTTTGTTTTAGGGAAAAAAGCATACTTTTTCCACAAAGATCAYTCTTTCACAAAGCTGATCAATGTTATAGATGATACAGGTTCTGCAACCATCAGTATGTAGGGCTATTATTGGAAATAAGGTTTGATTGCTTTTCAGTTTCACTATATCTGACATAAATCTCAAACTAGAAACAATTTTCGTTTAGTTTAGTCAAATATTTTTGATTTAGTGAAGTCTTTTGCACAAATGGGGCATAGCTGGAAGAAAGGGCATAGTTAATGTTGAAAGCATTCTTATAACAGTAGAAGTAAGATTGGATCCAAGGATTTAAACTAAGCCATCGATCAGTCACTGAACTCATTGACTGCAGCTCTTCAGAGGGGACACAACACAAGTGAAGATTCAGCTCAGTGCAGTTCAAAACATTCAAGCTGGTGTTTTAGGGCTAAGCATGGCTTTAACATTTGTTCATTTGCATGAAGGTATTGTTAGCCTTGTTAATTCTAATAATATGGCTGTGTGATGTGCTTCCTGTGAAACACTACTGATGACACTTATTTTGGAGTCCCAGTGAGCATCTTGTCATACTTATGATTTGTTTCCTGCCAAATTTGGGAGCCTGTGTGTCTAAGAGGAAATAGATGGAGATSACTGACTTTTTAAGTAGAGTATAGGTTGGAGAAGCTGGCTCAGTTTGATCATGTCATTGAGAGTCATTCAGTGCCATGGTACCTCAATTCCCTTTATCCTCTAAAAAATTTAAAGCAACAATTGCTTCTTGAGCATGTTGGGTAGTCAAAAGCACTGGTACACTGTTAAAATTGTTCTCCCTGAAGTGCAAGAGGTGAGTAATGACTGTAGGGTCACAGCAATAGATAAATTTGTCAAAGGGAGAGGACCTGCAAAACCTGCTATTGTGTCTCCCAATCTAAATTTATTTCTCACTTCCCTGATACATAAGAAGAAACATTTGCCTTTCATAGAAATTGGATTTTTATAAACAAACAATAATATTTCAGAATGGAAATTGAGCTGATTCCTAGCTTCCTTCTAGGTTTCAAAAGGTTTGAGACTCCTCTACATTTCTCAGTTTGAAGCTCGTTCCCTGACATTACGCAGTTTTCCTCCCGCAGCAAGKGACTGCTGCACGATCCTGCATCTTCCTGAAGGGAAGCCCATTGCTCAGTGTCAGAGCCTCCTCTCCTGGTCAGCTGAAGGGGTAGCATCAGGCTCCCAGTGCTGGAAATGTCAGCTTGCTTTTTCCGCCACTGAAACAGAATGGGATGAGAGATGAGGAACAGGGGAGCRTTTGTTATTGTTGGCTGCATTTCATGTGATGCAATGCTGAAAGCTCAGTGCTGCTGCTCAGTATTAGACATTTGCCCTTCACAGTCTGAAATTCTGCATTGATCTGATTTTGACACTGAATTGGAGACAAAAAATAATTCTACAATATTCTCCCAGGAATAAACTGAATCAGAGATTTTTTGGTTAGTCACAAAAGGGAAGAGCTAAATATGCTGATGATGGGGCAGTAATTCTTTAGAAGTACAGCCACTCCTTTAGACACTTTGTGTTTCATCCATTTTTCCTCCACAACACAGGAAAAACAACTACCCTAAAACTATCCAAAATATGAACTCAAGATGGAGATTGCTAACCTGGCACTGCTGGGTTCTTAAGAATTCTAATACTGATTTGCCAGTATGCTGGTATTCCAGCTAGAGATTGTTTAAGGAGTAAAACCAGAACTCCGTTTGTGCCAAAAGGGACCAAAATCATCAGCCATCATTTTTATGGCTGCCCTATAATTTCCCTTTTGSCTGTTGTTACTGTCCAGTAACGCCAAGACTATGAAAATACATTAGGGCTAAGGAAATATGTGGCATTTCYCTCTTTAGCAGTTGAAACTGATACTTTACAATCAGCTCTCCTTGCATGCCCTTTTATTTTGGGGTGTAGGAAGAAACCCACAGGTAACTAAAAGCCACAGTGTTTTCAGGGTAACAAATAAATTTAMCTCCAGCATATCCTTTTACTTCTCTGCTACATCTGTGTTTATTTTTTATTTAATAATTGTTTTGTCCCTCTGTGCTGGCATGTAGAAATGGTTTGCCCAAGTGATTGCTTAATTTTTGAACGTATTTGTGCCTGTTTTTGAACACATTTTTAGAGAGAAGCCCTGTTTTCTGTTTATTTAATTATATACTGAAGCTTTCAATAGGCCACTGGAAGGGATTGTTGTTTGCTGTTTTCAGTGTCAGGGTATAATAACCAAAGTATGTATTGCAAATGTATTTATTTAAAAAGGCATGGTCTGCAAATGCTTTTAGGATTATCTGTTTCTACAGCCTCGGGCAGCTATTAATGCCTGCTAAAATCTCTTCCTGTTTATCACTAAGAAAAGTTATCTTAGTTAATTTTATCTGCCTTACATTTTTGATTCAACATGTCTTAAATGTGTTTAATGTTATGATTACTTTTATCCTTAGACCTTTAGGGGTTTTTTTCAATAAATTTTAATTAAYCAAGGCATATTATCTTGATCTTTTTTCAAATGTATGCTCCCTAAATTTATACATGCAGTATAGAAATATCCAAAAAGGGCAATAAAAATATTTTTCTCGTGAACCATAGTATCACAATTAGTAAATTACATTAATGATAACCAATACTAGCAAAAGCATAGAATCAGAGGCCAAATTATTTTCAGACCTATATTTCGTGCAAGGTGTTAAAGATGATGATTGCATTGCCAATGAATGAGGCAAAACATAGCATTACTGGGCCTCTTAACTGTGAGCATTTTCTTTTTTGATATCACCTCTTATTCTGGTTTCACTAAGAGGCATTAATAGTGAATCATTTACRAAACTCAAGTGTTGAACTGTGTTTTTCTAGGATGAATTTTTGGCAGATTGTTTTGAATCTGAGCACCAGGACAGACTTCTATGGGTATGGGTATTGTAGGAGAGATTCCTTTGGGTAAGGCGATACCTGCTGCTGTCCCAGTTAGGAATATTATCTGGGACAGGGTTGTAGGATCACACACACACACCTACATKCTYAAGCACACATTCCCTCTAGTGAAAATGAAGCAGCAATGATCAGCATAGGAGCAGCCTCTCTGTGGAGCAGTACTTGTTCTTGAGTCCTGTTGGTGTCTCTGCTAACCCTGCTGCATGGCCTGATCAGCATGAACCAGAGCCCAGGAAAGCAGTGCATCATTTCCATAACCTCAAGTGCACTCATAGAAAACAGAATGGTGTGCTTTAGAATCATTGTGTCTTTATAATAATGGCATTGACTTCTATGGTTATACATGATCTAAAATTATTCTTACCTCAGAATGGTKTTTTAAATTTTTTAATTATCCTAGAAATTAATGGACAGTGTTGCCTTAATATAAAATTATTGCTGTGAGGTTGACTAGTAGCAAATGCTCTCTTAATGTTAAGCTTTATTTGTTGATTTCAACTAAAACCTAGTGAAAAAAATGCCTGAGTTGGTTTTGCTTCCCTTATTTTGAAACCATGCATTTCTTTGTTGAAAATCTTCCCTGAAAGTTTGAATGCTTTGGCCCCAATCTGTTTATTGCTAGTTTATGACTATGTTTACAGTATTAATTGCAGGTATGTTATTTTTGCATGTGTTCTATGATTGCTCTTTTTCTTTTTTTTTTCTTTTCTTGGCCTGCATGTTTGCTACTACAGGAACCTGCTTGGGAAATCAATGGCAACAGAACAACCTTCAGCCCTCTAACTAACACGGCGACTGGGCCTGTGGGTAGTGTTTTAGCAACCAATGGAACCCTTTCAGGCTACCTCAACCAGCAAGAGATCAGCCTTTCAAATAGCTCTTCCTACCTAAAGACTACCACAGTTAGATCTTCCATGTCCTCTCAGTCTGTGACTCCTGACATTTCACCTGCCAAGAGCTCGTTAGGTTCCAAAGCAAGCCCTGCTTTGGCTGGTGGCAGTAGCCCTGCGCACCAGCTGAGCCCTGCAAGGCAGTATAACAACCCCATTGGCCTTTACTCGGCAGAGACCCTGAGGGAAATGGCTGAGATGCATAAATTGAGTCTCAACCGAAGGGCTTCGGAAGGTGGACTCCCTAGAGGGTAGGTAACATGGTAACATCTTTAATTATTTCAATAAGTAATGAACTTGCTGAGCAGTGAATGTAATGGTGCTTACCCTATTGTGCATTTGTCTAGCAATTATTATTAAAGTCTGGATCAATAATTACATTTTCCAGTAGCCCCAAAACATATCCACATGGCCATTACAGAATAATGGTTGTTGGTATGTGATGTGCAGCATGGATTGGCAAGAGTCAGCATGAGAGGGAACACTAGGACTGATGTAACTGAAATCATCTCAGGGTTGTGACACTCAGCAGTTCTAACTAATGCATGGAGTCTCAGAGAACCAAGTATTGCTGTCAGACATCAGAGCAGCTGCTATAAACCACACCTGATCTTTGGTACTTTGCTAGGGAGAAATGGCTTTGACCAGCAAATCTGACATACCCAGCTACTGGGGTGTCCTGCTGTTAATTCCTGCCTTAATGCATTGGCTTTCCTATGCAAAATGAGTCAGAACTAYAATATTTTGAATCCTCTGGTTTGAAGAATGTCTTGCATCCGTTAGCTTTAATGTTAACTTTGCTATAACAARGAATGATCTCCAGATACTGCCCAGATAGTTTGATCCCATGCTGTCAATGTTTTCCATATTCCTGTATTGCAGGTCATCTGTTTTATTAGTAGGTTTGTGAAGTGAGGAGCTTGGACTGCAATACATGAGAAAAAGCAGGGAGAAACAGGTTTTCCTAATTTTTTTGCTTTCATGTATAAATCATCAAACAAATCTATTTTTTAGTTTATTTGTGGTTTGGTTTTTTTTTTTTTTTAATGAAGATAAATTTCTTGTTAGGAATATGGGGAAAACTGATTTTTTGACACTAGGGACTTGGCTATATAAGGAAAACCAGAAAATTCTGACAATCCACTCAAGGTCTGGTAGCAAATGCATATCTTCAAGTACTTTATATCCATTTGCAGCAGGTCTTTGCAAAAATAAAACCAAGAGGTTTTAGGTTGTAGAAAAGTAGGGATATTTCATCCTATTAAAAGAGTATATACACCTGTTCTAAATGATTCAAGCAATTTTAGATGATTCACTGCCACTCTCTTTAAGCACTCAACATTAACAATCCTAACTAACTTATCTGAGGAAATTCTATCCTCCTGTCTCATATTTGATAATTAAGTAAAGCAATTACCTTTAAAAAAATAATTTCAGTTAGTAAGCAAGATCAGCAAAATAAACCTCCGAATACTTGTCTGTTAATTTACAGTTTCCTGAAGAATACCAATTCTAGTCTCATTTCAATATACAGAGTTTCCTGGATGTATATCTTACTGTCTTTTTCTCCACTATATTCATAATCTTCCTTAATACCTGCAGGGGTGAGGGTGTAGGAGCTGAATTTTGGGTGGCTCAGCATTGTGACTGTTTTGTTATCAGAATTACAACACAGCTGCATCCATCACTCACCAAAGAGAGTGTGGGCCTTTCTATTCAGTTTGAATGAAATTTTAGGGAACTGCTATCTGCCTTTACCATCTGGAACACTGATGAACAAACAAAAAACTAAAAAACCTTTATCCTGCTGTGCAGGAAYACTCTGAAAAGATCAAAGAGTCCAGAAGCACTAAATAAAAGTGTCTTGTATAGTAACTTCTCTGAGATTTAGAGAACTCTGCATCTCTGTTGACATGCAGAGAAAATTCAGAGCTCAATAGTGCTATCATTCCCACTCCCACTTGACTGTTATCCATGAAGTAAGAAGTATCTTGCCTCCTGCTCAGTGGAGAAAAACATGGAACCTGTAACTATTTTGGGATTTGGTGGCATCCATGATAATCTCAATCTCACAGTGCATATATGGGAATAAGGAAGCACTGTGAGCACTGAATAATCAGCTCTGGTCTTTACTGGGAACAGTCTTACCATATAATACAACATGGTTGTGATATTGTGGTGCTCCAAAGCAGAATTCATTGAGCTTTCACAAACTTGCACTTAGCTGTATGGTAAAAGCTGCAAGAAAGTTCAAGCATGAGGAGTGATCTTAAGGTATGTTTCAGTTCTGTGCCCTTTTCACCAGATGATTTAAACTTAATTGTGTGAATTGCTGTTACAGGTTTAGCTAAACCCTTTGGAAAATCCTATCAAGAAGCTGAAATTAATTTTGAGATTACTTCCTTGATCTGTGAAGAATAACAAAGCCTCTGTTTCTCTGATACCCTTTACATTAAAGCTTTATCACCCTGACCCAAGGTGAAAAATAACATAGCCTGTTAGGAGTGTGCAACGTGATGTGCTGAAAGCTCTGGAGTGTATGAATAAATATGAACAGTGAGTCATAGTTTGTAACGTGCATCTTTTTCATTCCAGTGTAAGTTATTTTTCACACTGTAGGTCAAGGGCAGTAAATACCTGTCCCACAAGTACGTGCCAGGTGGCTTGGGTTACTGTGCTCTTACTGAGTGACCTCTGTGAGCAGCAAGCTGGGTGTTCCAGACATGTCCCTATATAGAGTCAAACTAAAATTATGTGTGGCTCTGAACTGGGAGGAATTTTCTCATCACATCCAAAACATAAGGAGAAGCAAAGTTTTACTGTTTTTGCAGGAAGACATGGCAGCCTTTTCACATCTCAAAAATCTTTACTGAGACATGACTATTGAGCTGTTCTTAGTGTGTGCACATAATGTTTCTTTTCTTTGGACATACTTTTATATTCCTTTAATTAAGGTGTATTTTAGGAGTTTGGTAGTTCTGCCTTGAAAATATTATTTTATATGTATGGTAGATGCATGGATGAGTCAGAAGATGATACCATTACACTTGGTTTCATTGTAAATGAGTGCCCAGCTGTCTCGCATCCACCTAAAATGAATATAGGATCACTAATGTGCTTACAGGCTGCAGCTTGTTCCTAATATATCGCTAACAGTTCCTGTAAGAACATGTGGCTTAATGTAGGRTTTATAAAGCTAGAAGAATATTTTCAAATCTGAGAATCTGACCAGTAGTTGCAGAGGATGATCTGTGGTTGCTTTACCATGGAAATGYGGCAGTGCAAAGCCTTTACTGCAGCTTTGGTTCGTTAGAGTGCTTTTGAGCATGAAAAGTGCTGTTCAATGAGCCAAGGCAAAAGGATCATAGGTAGGATATCAAAAGTTCTGCAAGGAAAAAGCAGGAGGGGACAAATCCACTTGGAATGTCACTCGTTAACAGTGTAGCTTTGCTGCCCAGTATTTTGTATCAGTCCCAGACACAGAAATGTCACAGCAGCAAGTTGGAATCCTCAGTGCCCAGTTCTGTCAACARCATTCCATACAGCCAAGTAAAAAGAAAAGTTTATTAACTGCCTGTGAATCTTTTCCTCTTTATTTTGCAAAAAATAGGATTAACTAGTCTTCAACCAAGAAAAGACCAGAATGTAGGTATTCTAAGCTTTGGGGGAAAAAAGTTAAAATAAATATCACAGCCCCTTACTGCTATTTGTGCAACCACCACAGAGAGTTATTGGGAAGAGCACTGTAGTTCAGAGTGAGCACATTCTGTTCTGCACTCCCAGCTTTATCCTGTGTTATGGTGCTTTGGAATTASTGTGCAAGCRCCATCACTGGTTTATGCAGAGATGCAGGAATGGAGTGTGAACATGCCCTTTTTTCATGCCTTTTTCCACTTGTATGGAACCAGTTGGAATAAAATATACTGATATGGATATCCCAAAAAACATACAGCAAGCATGGCTTGCTTTGTTTCATGTGGAATAAATTAGGAATGACTATTACAAAGTTAAATGGCTTACACACCTCTTGGYATAATGTAGGTGCAGTTGTATCTAGGCAAATGCTTTGTTATATACAAAGACATTTTCCTTAGTTTTTGCTTTAAAACATTTACCAATATATTCTTTGGATCTTCTCCAGCATGTAAAAGACTTAAAAATCAGTCTTGCAAAACCAGCTCTGAGGGTTGCCTGAGAACAGACTTTATCCCTGAATATTCAGTATCTAAGAGAAAAATATATCTCTACCACTCATTTGCTATTTTCAGATGAGAATGTACTCTGAAAATCCTCCATTTTTCCCTTTGCTCCCTCCTCCCTTCACTGTGGTAGTAGTACTTTTAAGGATGCACAGCAATAAGATCATGTTCAACAGTCAGCCAAAATGCCATGGTACCCTACTAAGTCCTRGTGGATCAACTATAATCCCTGCATTTTTTCCTTTCTTAATCATGTTGGAGTTTTTAGGCAAACATTTACTTTTTATTCTTTTTATTCTTATTTGTAGATGGTCTGAGAAGAGCTGTAGTAATCTTTTGTAAATATCTTTTACCCTTTGCACTCTACAAACTATTTACTTTTTTCTGTGTGGTTGGTTTTGATGTTGTTTGTTCTCTTTCTCTTCTTCTAGGTCATAACCAACACCGCTGCCAAGTTAGTATCACCTCTGTGTAGTGCCAGATATTTGTGTGATGCTGTGTGTGTGAAGATGTGTTTTCTGGGGTAGCATGATCCCCTGTGTTCCTGCTGTGTCTGCTTGCAAGTGCAAGTATTTTTTTAAACATCTGCTTGGTGTGGCAGACGCCCTGCGCTGCCCCTGCTGTCCAGCAGTGCTCCCGCTTGGCATTTCATGGTGATGCTCTAATGCTGTGATGGGGCTGCCACCTGAGCCTGCCCAGTTCTCCTAAAAGCTTTCAGGTGGTCGTGCTTCTACAGGCAGGTTTAAGTTCTGTTGAATCTTTAAGTCATCTTCATGCCCTCAGAGTTTGGAGAGCATTATCTGAGCCTTTTTTTGTGTCTTATTAGTAAAATACTTTTAGCTTCAATGTTAAATTAATTTCTAAAGTCTGCTAAAATTCAAATTTAGGTTRGAGTAAGATACTGATATAGGGGAGAAAAGCTATGGAGTTATTTACCTTGATAAATCTATTGCCCTTTTTTTGACTTTTAGTTTTCTAGGGGCAGAGGGTTGTCTCTAAACTCTTGCTGTTTGCCTCTGACCTGAGTGTTGTCCWTAAATTGCTGGAGACTGGGTTAAACTAAGTATAAAATAAATAATTCTAATAGTTAAATGTCAAATTTAAACTGACAGTACAAAGTTAGGAGTAGTAGAATACATAAAGTTGAAATAATATTTAGTGYGTATAATTTACATTGATCTTGCATTCTCTGTTGATTTCAGTGAAGTATGAGTGTGATGATATAAGTCCTTTGGAGTGAAAAATCCTAGCCAGTGTACATTAATAATTATTCTGACAGGATTGTCTTAGAAAGCAGAAGTCACTTTACAGGGGTATTTGTAATCTTACTTGCTTTGGGATTTATTTTTCCTGATCCTTTTATAGCTTAGGAGAAAGATTCCAGTCATTTTGCAGAGGTGCTGTCTCTGCAGCCTTACCTCTGCCACTTCGYCCTAGAGCCCAGCACTCCTTAAAAACACTAATATCTTCTGTTTGCTTCCAGAATTAGAAAAAGAACTCAGCAGCTGGCAATCTCTACTTTTTTCTGGTTTTTTTATCAKAATCCTGTTAACTTCACTGGAATTTTTGCCTTGGTGTATGTAATGTGACTAAAACTTCTTGAAAGACATCACTTAAATTGTTTAAAGACCACAAGTGAAAGCCCAAATTACTCCTGCTGCTACCATGAGGGAAGTTTAGGCTGTTCTGACATTAGTAGCTTTGATTTCTGTAACTGACTGTGGAAACAAATTGCTTAGAACATTATTCTTTAAAGGTGGCATGTTTAACCTCTGTCCTTTCCTTCACAGAGTCTTCTCAGATCTTGGGTTTAGAATCTCTTTAGTACTTCCCACAATGTGAAAGAAAGAGAACACTAAATTCGAGATCTTGAGGACCTGTGTGTTTGTAATGATTATTTAGGGTAYTACACAGAAAAGAGTTACTGTTGAAGTCAGGCATGTGCATGCTTGGTACAGAAACCTGCATGTCTCAGCCCATCACCCCTCCAGAGCTGATGTTATTGTAATTATAGAATTGTCAGAGTTATGAATAGTTAAGGGAGATGTGTTTTAAATGTGAGAATGTCTTGGTAAAAAGATAATTTTCACTTTTTTTGAATGCATAATGGCACTTCCCAGTTCCCTCCCTTAAGATGTTGGCATGTGCAAGTGAAGGCTGTGTCTGTAATGCAGCATGTGCTCCTATGTGTYTCTGGTCCTTGTGCATGTGGCTGTCAATGTTCTGTCAAGGATTTGCAGTGATACATGACTGTGTCTCTCTCTGTCCATCCTCAGTCAGGGCATCCCACCAAACAAAAGGCTGAAAACAGAGTGGAATCCCCTGGCTGGCTTCAGAGGTGGCRCAGCACCTGTTATAGTCTCCAGATAATTAAGTCAGATGGCTGCCAGCCTTACTTGAGTTTAACTTTTTCATCATGCTGGATTGAGGGTTCAGTTTTAATTCTCATCCTCTGGGCCTACCCATGGTAAACAGACACACTGTTGTGTGTGTAAAGAGAAAAACAGTATTAGCCAATAAACTTACAGTCTAATRTCTTAAACTGGAAAGGAAAATTGTTCCCATCAAATGGAATTAAATTCTTCAGCATTTCTTCTGCAGGGAAAGAAATATCTATTTCCAGCTTTTGGGTTYAGTTCTGAATGAAACATTTATGAAGTATCTGTTATTTCACAAAGGATGGAGTTCCCAGTTTTGTCCAGTTTGGTGAGTGTATGGAATCTCTCCTGCTGGTATCCTCRTGCTGCTGGCAGGACAGGAACAGCAGACTAGAGATTCACCTGATCTCCCATAGGTTGAAGAGCAGCCACCATAGTGGCTGACATTGGTCATTGGAACTCTGGGCAGTGCTCAGTCCTAGCTCTAGGACTAGAACTATGCACAGCTCAACAAGAAAACCAGCTGCTCTTTGGCTGCAGTCTGAGAGAAAACTGACTCATTCTGGTGTCATGGAAGCYTCAGTTAGATTGCTTTAGGGGCTCAGTCTGTCAAATATAAAATCTTTTCCTTGTAATGGAGTCACTGGAAACTAAGGCAGCAACTCTTCCAACTGCACTTGATCCTTTGGTTGCAAAGTTGCATATTTTGATCTGGGACTGAGCATTTATCATGCTATAGCAGCACTTCAGGCTGGTGTACTGAGATTTTGGGAAGATTTAGTCTTTGTAAGRAAAGCCTTGAAGATTAAAAGGCACAAGTACTAAATTTCACTGTGATTAATAACACAGACAGAAAGTACTGAAACCTTCTAAATAATAGAGAACYTGATATCTGTTCACTTCACTGTACTTTCTAGACCTTTGTAAGACCCTTCTGAAAACACAAATGGATGACAAAAAGTGGGAATTCTCTGCACTGTGCATGTACGTCCCATGGGCATGCATATATACATGTGCATGTTTGTATACACTTRGATGTATATATGCATATAACATCAGAATTTTAGTATATCTAAGTGTCACATAAATACTTACGGATTTTTTGTGATATTTTAATACAGTGACAGCTAYTTCACATTTTTTTCCTTTTTATACATTGTAAGCCAACACAAAAAYGACATCCATTAGCACAGCCATCTTTTTGCTGTGGCTTGGTACTTASATTGTCCGTGCTTCCATGATGAGAAGCTTTGGTGGTGAGATGCCATGAACAGATGTGCACACTCCTCTCTTGGTGGTGCTTCCCTCACTTAACTTCACGCCTCTCTCCTTTCTTCCCCTCCCTTCCCTCCCCGTGGAACCTCACTCTTGCATAACCCAGCACGGACTTCACGGAGCGTTTCAACCCCAATGTCCTGAAGGACTCTGCCCTGTCTACCCACAAACCCATTGAGGTGAAGGGCCTTGGCGGCAAGGCTACCATAATTCACGCGCAGTATAACACCCCGATCAGCATGTATTCCCAGGATGCTATCATGGATGCAATTGCAGGCCAGGCACAAGCCCAGGGTGGAGAATTTGCTGGGTAAGGTTATTTCCTTCTGTGRAATGCTCTTTCTCTGCATGGTACTTGTAACATCCCTACCTGCATGACACATTTGCTCTTACTGGACTTTTTCTTTTTTGCTGGAGTATATTACACGTGGAAAATGCGTATCAATCCTAGACAGTGTCCAAAAGCACTTCCATGTTTTGAATTTAAGAGGATGGATCACTTGAAAATCATAGGATRGTTTGTTGTTGGAAGGGACCTTAAAGTTCCAAGCCCCTGTCATGGTCAGGAGTGCCTTAATTTACCCTAGTTTTCTGGTATTCCTCCTAGAACTGGTAAACCCCACAAAAATACATCTAATGCTCTGTATATKATATTGGATGGTTTTTCATTCCTGACAACCATGATTTATAATAGTCACTATTGTATGCAGAGCTCAGAAAGRACAGAAAAGGGGAGAGACATGAAGAATGCAAAATGTTTATTTAGCACTGGCTACTGTTTTATTCTTCAGAATGGAATGTTTTGCTGTATTTTCCCTATCCCCAGTTTACATACAGTACATGTGTTTTACACAGATCCTTTGGACTATGGCAAAATCCCCTGATCTTTAATAACTCTGCTTTTCCAATGCATGTTTCTGGTAATCTTACCTGATTAACTTATCCAGAGTTGTAATAACTTTACTGAAATTACATATGCCATGAATGTAGCCAGGTTTCTCTCTTACCCGGTGTGCTTCTGCCCAAAATAGAAATTGCCTTCCTTTGATATGACACCAAAATACAGGTATAGCAACACACTTTGTGTTAGCTGCAGGCTTATTCAAAATGAGGATAGTTTATGTATTTGCTTGTGCTCCCTTTTGCTGGCCATTTTTCTCTTTTTTTATTATTATTTTTCTTTTCTATTAACTTTTTGGACCAATATTATTGTTCATTGCAGCTCTCCCTCGTGATGAATCACAAGCAATACCTTTAGCTGGCTTTGGCCRTGACTCAGTGAATCTCCACAGGTGTTGAGTAGACTCATATTTCCAATTACTGAAGTACAAAGAAGTTCGTTTGTGTTCTCTATAAGGGTTCATAKCCCTCGTAGGCATGGATTATAGAAGACATTTTATGATACATTGGCACTTTCTGTTACATGTTGTAGCATTATATGATGCAAGTAGTAATGTTTAAAAAAATTACCTATTTRAATGATCAGATGATTATAAAGTTAATGCTGCATATGTGGACCCTTTTAATTTTATAAGTTTCTTTTMGTTTCCTCTGTGATATTCTGAACTTTAATTTGCAGTGGAAACCATAATGTTCTTTAGCTTGCTTAGTCAATCAAGTCTAAGTTAAGATTATCCTTAATGAGGAASTATTTGTATGATAAGTTTTTAATATAAAAGCAGACCAAATTGTGTGCTGATTCATTTCGTCTCAGTTATCAGCCTATAATTTGGTCTTGGTTCTTAATTAGTAGCCTTAGTCCTTTTCATTTGTCCACAAGTGTCTGTAGGGTGATAAGCACACTCAGACTGCACATCTGAAGGGCAGACAGCAGCTGGAAACAGTTTACTTATTTTATCAGTGATGAAGGACAGACAGGCTTAAGATAGGAACTYGTTTTCTAGTTTGACCATTTGAAATCAGTGATGTTGTAGCTCCATGAGATCAGAGTCAGGCTCTTGTCACTTAGAAATAAGCCACACTTACTGGATCACCATGGAAAACATAAAGACAGAATTATTGATACTCAGACTCCATGCTGAAACCTAAAGGTAGAAAATTTCAAAAGCCCTGACTTTATATATTTTTCTTCTCTTTGTTTTTCTGTTTTAATTGATCTTGCTAAACCAAGAACCAGGAGCTACATGGCTGCAGTAAAACCATGTGGACAGTACGTTTTGAGTACATTTCAGTCAAACCACTTCTAAATTCCATTATGCAGTTTTAGCCAAATTCACAAGTTGTATAAAGACATACATYCAGCACCTTTATTGGGAATAAGATCTGAAAGTTGAAGTAGAAGAATCAATAATGTGACTGTACAAACTAAGGTCTTGTGTGTCCTCTGCAATAAGTCAACTTGGCTGGCTATTTACCAGTCTATGTGAACTTTTGTTTGTTGRGTTGTGGGGTTTTACCTCTTAGACCTTTTTTTAAAATAGCTGGAATCAGTCTAATACCTSATGTCACAATATTTTATTGTAAGCCTACATCAGGGGTAGAACACTGCCGTGTTCTTAAGTTTTTACTTAATATCTACTGAAATTAAATCTGCATAATGACTCCAGGGAGTGATTCACATAGTAAACCATAGTTTATAATGAACTCCAAAAAATGAAATTCCTCCATTGCTACTTATTCAGAGAAGTTTGACTGTCTTTAAAGGTTTTTTTAATGTAAAAATGTGTGACTTAAATGATGATAAGAAAAAGGAAAATAATTTTTATTGACTCCTACTAGAATACCTTAGGCTCTAGATTAAAAACCTCCAGCAGCTCTAACCCATTTGGGAAGAGGTTGKTTTTTTTTCAGTGGCATAAATTTAAAGTAATATGCTTAAAGATGCATGATATYTCTGCACATCCACACCCAGATGGAAAGAAATTAAATTACAAAGAGGTATAACAGAGGTATTAACATGGTTATGTGCATCTTTAGGCTGTCTGTAAGAATCAACTGTCACATTTAGGTTTATGAAATGCTCATAATCAGCGATGCACTCTATTTTACACTTCCATGCTGAGAGGCTTATATGTCCTAGTTATTCATCCACAATATAATTATGTTTTTAAAAAAAGAAAAAGGCCTGCTGAATTAAAGACAGAGTTGGAAATACTCCAATATATTGCATTAATTTAGTTCAATTTATATGAGCATGTTTCACTCTGYTGGGGAGGTTAATTCACCAAGCTCCATTTCCTGCTTTAATCATCTACCATAAGGATATTAATATGTCATATTAATGCCACACATTGCTACTGTGAAATTTGTGATCCAGCCTCCAGCTCTAGTTTTTTAACAATGCTTGAGATAATGGCATATCTGTACATAAACCTTTGAACTTCTTTTTTGTACATAGGTCATAATATAAGACGAAAGCATTTGAGCTAGAGGATATAAACAGAGGAATTTGAACTGTCTGTGGCTGGTACACCACTGCTGCCACAGTGGTCCATGGTTGAAATCAGCAGCACTGTCTATTCAGTGGTTTATTATTCACTCTAGAACTGTGTTCAGCTGGGAAATTTGCTGTCCCATACAGCAGGTTTTTAAGCTTCCGCAAGATTACGAAGTCAGTGTGGGAATATAAAGTTAACTGTTGGCCCACATTACACAGTCACTTCTGGTTTTCATACAGGGCAGGTTCTGAGTGTGAAGCACCCTGAAGTGTGTTGGGGACTTGGAAACAGGGTCACCTTTTGGGGAACATTGCTGTGACAGAACTTGCAGCATAGCCAAGTGTCAGAAGCAGCAGCAGCAGAACAGTCCTGAGGGCGTTGCTGTGACTTACTGTTGGTATTAGAGAGAATCTCTTTGCCATGCAAARACTATTCCTGCAGAAGGCAGGAGAAGGCCAAACTCACTGCTGTGCTTTCCTGCCTTTCCTGCCTGCCTCAGCAAGCCCTTTAGCTATGTGTGATGGGCCAGAGGAGGACTACTGTTCTCTCTCCCCTCTTTCACCTAAAGAAGGCTATGGCACCACTTTGTCCATTGCTGCACATAGCAGCAGCACTAATGGAGTCACTGATGGCAGAGCCTTCCCTAAATAAACAAGTCTGTATTCTGCCTTCTGTACCTGCTAGTGTTTGGATATTGTAAGAATTGTGGTCTAGGAAACACAAGCTAAAAAAGGAGCTCGAAAATGTTTCTTCCTCCTACAGGCCATCTTTCACGCTGAGGAACTTTTTTACATAACTTGTATGTTTTGTAGCAGAGCTTAAACTGAAGAGTCAAGTTTTTCTCTAAACTCTAAACCTAAGCTGTGTTCTGCCCCACTGGTGTGTAGAAATACACMAAAAAACTTAACTGGGATTTGAGCTTTGATGGCTCCTCAGGAAAGTGAGAAGTTTGCATATATGGGGGTTGTAAATACACGGTATTGTGTGTAAATCCATCAAACCAGTGTGTATTACCCAGTGCTGAAGAAGAGGAGTGTGTCAGCTGGGAAATACTGATATTTAAAGCACTACCTAGTAACATTTGCATCCCACTCTATGTAGGATGTCAGACATCCTGGCTTTTCATGAGTCCTCTAAAGCTTTCAAATCACAGACCCAGATTCTCTGTAGATTTTCTCTGACAGTGATAGCTTAGCACTAACTTCGAGCCTGAACCAAGGAAGCAACTGTTGGACCAAATGGCCCTTAACTTTAAACAGAACTGTTTCTCAGTTTTCACGAAGTTGAGCTTGCTGCTTGCAAAGATCTTTATGGAATAGCATAAAGCTGTTACAATAAATCACTTGCTTCAAAAATAGACCTTGTATTTAGAGCAGTCATGGAGCCAAGTTGCTTCAAGCACACATCATTCCCTCAGTGTATATTTCTGCAGCTCTGTTAATAGTTAATTTTAATTCTGCTATGCAGAAGTTATTTTCACCAGGGAAAAATACCACCAAAACCTATTAAGTTACTAAGCCTGTTTCTAGCCTGCATCATAAATCAAAGTGAGGTTACCTCACTTGTGCTACAGACCTGTGTAGCTTTGATTTTAGGTGTGCACAACTGGATATATTAGTTTGCTAGATGATTAAGCATGTTGTAAGATCCTATAATATGTTCTGTCATTAAAGATTTCAGGTACTACTTATATATGCAAGTCTTGAGTGCAAGTCTAGACTTCCTGTGCTTCCCATGTTTAGTAGACAATGAATCCAGACTATGGCAGATGGAAATTTAATTCAGTTKGAGAAAGAATCATCTCTAGAAAAAGCTATAAAAGTCTACCTCATTATTTTTATACTGAAATATGAGTTTATTTCTAATTGCAACCTTAAGGTACACTGGCCCAACACTGTAATTTAAAGAAAATATAAAACAGTATCAACGTGAAGTCGTTTTTATAAGAAATAATATGTAACAAAAATGGTCAGAGAAATAAATGGTTTTGCCTGGCCTACTCTCCACATATTATTCTAACCACTGCACGCTTGTGTACCTGCATTGGCTGAGGAATTATGAACAGGTATTTCCAAACAGATTTGAATGATAACAAGCCCTTTCAGAGATAGAATGAGCCATAACATAAAACTGATCTATGTATTTTTTTAAGAAGTGATCATTTCAAAGCCATGTAGGGGATGGCTGGGTAAGAAACTGTGACCAGAGAGCTGCTTCCAACATTTCCCTTTCTGAATTGCAGTGCCCTCCCTATAAAGGATCCTCACGTAGACAGTGCCTCTCCAGTGTATCARGCTGTGCTTAAAACCCAGAACAAGCCTGAGGATGACAGTGAGGACTGGAGCCGTCGCTCTGCCAACCTGCAGTCCAAGTCCTTCCGTATCCTTGCCCAGATGACTGGAACCGAGTACAGTAAGTTGAATAASAAAACATCCCCCTCCTCCTGATTTTGGATTTGTGTCTTTCCTCACTGCCCTGGTATTGGCCGCTGATACTCAGGGAATACTCTAGTCCAGGCTCATGTAGTTGTCAGTGAGGGTGAAGATCCTGCATGTAACTCGAGGGAAYTCAGAAATCATAGTGAACAATCTCATCTTATGCTTTATGAAGAAAATTCTTTTGCCAGGGGCCTCAGCATAAAAGTATAACAGATTGTACAGCAAAYGAGCATTTGGGACCCCACAGTTATTCCTAATTAGAAAGCAAGTCTCTGCAG
This sequence comes from Cardinalis cardinalis, assembly GCA_014549065.1. Lineage (NCBI taxonomy): Eukaryota > Metazoa > Chordata > Aves > Passeriformes > Cardinalidae > Cardinalis > Cardinalis cardinalis. The sequence continues at coordinate 3,980,531 of JACDOX010000017.1, forward strand.
TGCAATCTTTGGGTTTCCTGCAGCCTAGACATACAGAGCTGTCCATTCTCTAGACAAAAATGATAAACATGTCGACTGTTTTCTGTAACAGTCTTTTATAGAAGTGACTTTTGGTGGTCAAAAAAAAAAAAAAGAATCACCATTTGTGTGGAATCTATGTCTCTGTCAGCCGTGTTATCTAAACCTAGATCTGATATGAGTACCACAGAGCTTTAACCTTGTTGCCTATGGAAATGATTTTGTGGCTACCTGGTACTAAGCTCACAGGTGGTTCCTGTTGTAGAGAGAAGGAAGGTCAGGGCCTTTTCCCACATCAGGAGGAAATRTTTAGCATTCCCTTCCCCCATTAATGTGCTGCTGTTGTCTCTCCTGCTTTGTACAAAACAGCAGGACCTCTCTGTAGAATCACTGCCTACAGCTGTGAAACATTGCTAATAATGAATGGGAAAGTAGTTGTAATAGCTACCTTCCTCCTAACATCCTCCTTCCTGTCCCCAGGGAACTGCTATCTTCATGATGTTCTTAAAAATTCCACTGCTGCAAAGTCAGTGTGAATGCACCTTTAGATAGTCTTTTGATAAGTTTCTAAAGAATTTTAAATACTATAAAGCCAATTCCTTTCTTTCTGTTTTTTAACTTAAACATTTTTTCCTGCAGTGCAAGATCCAGATGAAGAAGCCCTGAGGAGGTCAAGGTAGGCAAGTCCCTGTGAAAAAATACAGCTTTCTCCTTCCTGATAACCCAATAATGTTTTAAAATGGCATTAATATGAACTTCCTTTATTATATTTTTGTCCTAAAATATTCTAACACATTTACTTAAAAATTGCTAAAATGAAAATGCTATCATTGAGAGGTATTTGAATGAGAAGGATAACAAATCAGCATGTTTTTAGGAAAAACTGTAAAATTGCTGAAGTGTATGTTCAAATCTGAAAGCTCTCTGCTCATGCAACTTTCCTGTACTTTACTGGATGTGTGAATGTGATGAGTTCTAAGGCCTGTGTAACTACTTGAATGTGTAAGTGGATAAAAATATGTAATGTTGTGATAGCACTGAAATCTGTGAGCAATTTATTTGGATGACCCTCTGATTGACATTTGATTCTCCTTAAATGATACAGTAAAGGAGTTGTTTCCATTCATACCCATAATCATTGGTTTATGTTTTGTTTGGGATAAATATGACCTAAATTTGTAGAATATGGAAGCACAGGACTGCTTTTGCTAATGGATAAATGTATTTGTTTCGGACGATGTTTCCAAAACACTGAAAAAGAGGATATGTTCAGAGATATAATATGGAATTAAGGATTTATTACCATCCTGCATAGCCAGGAAATAGATGTATTAAATATTATTATGTTGAGCTTAAAAACTGCAGTTGAATCAGAAGCATTCTGCATGCAATCCTTAGTTTCTGTTTGCATACTTCAAATCCCTGTTTCACTTTAGGTGCTCTAAGCCACTAGCTGGGTTTGTGATGTGTTTGGTACTCAATCCACCTCTGCTTTTTCTATTTTATATTTTACTGCCCTGTGGGTTCTTTAAAGGTTCTTTTGATCACAGTGCAGGTTATAAATGTTGAATCAGTGAAAAAGATTCTGCTGTCTTCCCTGTGAGAATACAAGAGTGCTTTCAGTTGGTGTTTGCTGTAAGCCCTCCACTGCAGTTCACCCAAGTTCATGGCTGGGTGCCTGAACATCAGGCTTGACATTATAGCCCTCAGGGATTTATTTCTTCCCTCAAATATGCAAGCCTAATTCTCATTACATGTATTGTGCATGATCTGTTTTGATGTAATAGCACACGTCCAAATCCTTATTATGATGGGATTTAAAGCATTGTGCTGAACTTAACATTGCCCCATTCATATCTGAGAGTAATATGTGGTTTTAAAGAAATAATCTCTCTAGGTCTAATCTGTGGCTTTGGAAAATACAAAATAGTGGAAACTTTACATGGTATGAGATATGTTGACAATAATTACCTGATAGCACATCAACACATGTAAATTGCACATTCTATCCAGTGTAATTTTAAGCACATGACTACATCCACTATGCTTTGCACATTCTCTGCAGTCTTTAGGTATCGCTGTGTTATTCTTTCTTGCCCAAGGATGCTTCTGGTTGTGTTTAGGCACAGCTGAACAGGTTTAAGGTGTGCATTGCTAGTAGAGGCATAAGGGAGCATGTGTAGGTAGTTACCCAGGGACAGTGCAACTGGTGTAAGCTCTGGTGCAAGGAATGAACTGGGGTCTCCTTCCWACCCCACTGACAGCACTGGCACCATCTGGGTGCTTGACACCCCCCTCAAAGATCGGACAAACTCCGCGGAGGATTTGGCAGCAGGGCCCTGGCTGTGCAGGCATCCATCACTGTGGCCTCAGGCAGGCTGAGAGCAATCTCTCTCTAGTGCTTTCTCTTGTCTCTTTGTGTCAGCTCCTCAGTGTAGCCAGCAGGAATTGCTTGGAATGGTGATCAGGTTTCTTCCAAACACTTAGGAGTGGAGGGAAGAAAGATGTAGCTTATTTTTGTCAGAACTGTTTTACATTAAAGTAGTCACTTTTAGATTGCTGCTTCCAACTTCATGGCGTATGTTCAAAAAAACCCATAAACTTGGGAATCTGGGTGGCAGAACATTCCTGTCAGTTAATATTAATGAGTGTGTTGTATGACTGTCCCTTGCTCACGCTGCTGCTATTTTGAAGGCACACATAAAAGTATAACTTGCTATGAAAACTTTTCATTGCTGGTGTGATGATTGTTGTGGAGTATTTTCTGGAGAGATGGGATCCATTTCAAGCCAAACAGATGTTTCTGAATACCTTTTCCTTGAATGGAGGGGTAATATCTTCAAAGCATTAAGGGAGTTCTTCAATTATATGTCAGACGCACTGGAGCTAGTATATTCTGGTGTAGSTAGAAAAAAATGCCATCAGACAGTTTCAGCTGGAAATACTTTATATCTCTTAATTAATAAAAGCATTAAAAATAGTTTGAGAAGTCATACATGAAGACTCCTTTAGGACTGTTACTTGCATGGCACTGTATTACTAAGCTCAAAAGATTTAGAAATATCAGTGAATTTGTTGGCRTTTACTCTGTTTATTGTTTTGTGCTTTCCTCAGCCTGAGGAGTAAAACCAGCCCAGTCTGCTCCTTTCTGTTTGGCTGGTTTCACTCTCAAGTTCCACTGYATTAACACAATTAATTGTCTTGTGTTTTGAGTGTAAATAATGAGGAAAAAATGACCTTGTTTGCAATGACTGCAAAAAGTTTTGCAAATAACGAGAACATTTTCTTTTCATTCTGTTTGATATACTTCTCCTTGACTGTGCTATCATCTCACATCTTCCTTCTTCCCCTTTTTATGTACAAAAGCTGGATTTAAGCTATAGAGCATCTAGAAAAGATTAAATCCTGAGAGGTGCTGAGCATGGCTTGAGCACCCCAGTCTGCAGTCAGGGGTGGCAGGAGGTGGCCAATACTTCACAGGACTCTGCTTTGAAAATCMCCTGTTGTTCTGCTTTGTCACACARATGACCAGAAATATCTATGCAAAATGTCTACACTAATACTCACTAATTCTGAGGAAGCTWTACAAAAGTACTACTGTAACCTGGGGTTGGTGGTCCTTGCAGGAAGGACAGCAGGTTATATATGGGCTGACCTAAGTGTTAGAGAATGGAAAATAATTTGCATTTAATTTGCACTTGTATGAGTTAACTTTCACTGACTCCTCAGTTGTGTTGAGAGGGAGGGAGAAGCCAAGAGAAACTACTGGGAGGAAAACAATGGGATTATACTGCATTTCTAGCAAAAGCAGCCCTGTAATACCAAGCACAAGTCAAAGAGTAAGAAGTTATATCAAGTTACTTCTCAGAAATAAACCGCTGCACAACCTTTCACACATGGTCCAAAAAGCATCACCCAGCCTTCACTATGCTGATTTGAAAGCTGAGGAAAAAATCCAAATAAATTGCCACTGCCCTAGTTGTAAGGCAGGGGAGTGGTAGCCATGGTCCCTAACCCCTTTCTTTCTCCCTCCTTTCTTTCTTCTGTGTATGTGTGTCTCTCTCTGTCTCTGTCTCTCTCTTTCCTCATGCCACAGGGAGAGGTTTGAAACGGAACGTAACAGCCCACGCTTTGCCAAATTGCGCAACTGGCATCACGGCCTGTCCGCGCAGCTCCTTAATGTTAAAAGCTAAACGCCCCCGGCCGAGGGCAAACACAGAGTCCCAGTAACACATTAACTGCTGGCCTGACTTAGAGCCTGAGCCTGCCACTCGTGCAAAGATGTGCTGCTAGGCACTTGGTTTCTGCTGTTAGCCTGTTAGCCATTCACTCTCACCAAGGGTGGAATCATGACACAACCCAGGACATGTTCTTCATGATAAAGCAGCTTAGCTTTTTTTCCTTTATTATCTCAAACTTCAGTATACAGCAAAATGTCACTATTGTAGTCTCTTGACTCTAAKTCTAGAAGAAAATGAGAGGGAAGTTATTGACAGTATTTCTTTAGAAGGAAAAAGAATGAGATTTTCAGAGTTTTACTGATGTAAAGATAATGAAGTAAGAGAAAGAAAATTGGAAGGGAAAACTGATTGGCCTAGACTTTGCTAAATGTATAACACACTTAGTTTGCATAGCTGAATGATGCTGTTTGAAATAAGATATTAGCAATGTGAAGTTATATTTCAATATATTATACTGGCAAAAGTCATTTACTGAAACCATTGCTTTAAGTTTTGTGTTGKAAACTTTAATTTATCATTATATGAAAGAGAGATAGCTGAGGTTGCTCAGGATCTACAAGGAAATGACATTTTGCTAGAGGCGATTTAGGAGTGAGAAGAATATATCATACTGCTGGTGCACTGAAGCTTTTAAAAGCATCTTGTAAGTTTTAAGGAATATGTTGCCCATTCTGTATTGCTCTTGCTTTGACTCACATTTTTTTCTGTATATAGCAGCATGCTTTATCTGAAATAAAAGGTTTTAAAACTAAAATAATTCTGTGCCTATTTTACACAGTACTTTGTTCTGTTTTAAAACRTAACTGCTTCAAGTGATTATTGAAAGAAGGAGAACTTTTCTTTCCCAAATATAAAATTTTGTCAAAAAGTTTTCCATTATTAGCTGTAATTATTATTGACCTGTGAGTTGTCTGAATTGGAATAAACCTGACAAAGCAGTTGAGTTAGGTACCTTTATCTGGTGGCTGTAATTCCAATCAAACGGATTAGTGCATGAGATCAGATTGAAACTATTACACGTTTTGCTGCTTCCAAATTTGTCTCAGCAGTTCATACAAGAACCAAGTTCATTCAAACTCCCATTTTTTTCTGTGTTATAGAAATAAGGAAAYGCTATTGTTCATGGAGAATTTTGTRTAAATCAGCCAAATACTGAAGTGTTTAAAGGATTATCATACATATATAAAAAACCTTATTCTTCACTATTGCTTAAGAGTACATAAGCACTAATTCCTTTTAAAATGCATTTCACTTTTTTAGCTAAGTGCTAGAGCACTTCAGGACATGCCACTTAATTCACAACATGCATTTATATTTTCCTTATGGGAACAAACAGATTCTGATCACACTATCTTATTAGTAGCTATGGTAAATCAGCATCACTGCATGAAATAAGAGCAACATTTTAACTTTTCCTGATTGTTGCTAGGRGCAACCTTTGGTGAACCAAAGTGGTGGTGAATTTTACTTATGTATGGGAAATTTTGATAAAATTTAAAATATCAATAGGCAATTAAGATTTTCTTTCATAAACATAAAATGTACCTAAGCAAAATAATCTTCCAGTTCTAGTTTTCAACCAAATTAGATATTTTTTTGAATAAGTAGCAGTACAGTCTCTTCATGGTAATAACATTTGTGCATCCTTAATGTTTTATAAATATAATACTGATACTAGTCATTTCCAAGAGTKCTAGTGCATGTGTTAGAGTGAGAATGTCTAGATTATATCTCAATGTTTACACTTAATGTTATTTTGAAAGGTATTTTAATGATATAAATTCAGTGCATATAAACCATGTAATCATGGAACTGGAATCTAACATTCTCCAAGCTTGTAGAATGTCAATTCTTTATGCAGTTACATGGGGGAAAAAAGCAAAAGGAAAAAATCTTGAATATCTGGCAGCTTTTAGAGCTGCTGCAATGTTAAAGACCTTTTGTGAAGGTGCCTTCATTAATCCTTACAGCAAGATTTTTACTATACCATATTTCAACTGCTTAGTCCAATCCCTTTTAAAAAATCTCACGAGTAATGGACTTTTTGTGTTAAAACTGTCAATCAAGTATTTCTATGTCATTTCTTTTTTAYACTTAGACTAGTTATCTCTCAACTCTTACTCAAAAATCTTCTTTTATGTTGTCATGGTGATCTTCAAGTCCAGAAAATTCATGTTATAGGTCTTTTTTTGTATAGCTCTGAAGAGGCCTTGTTTTTGCTTCCTGAGGAAGAGGCAGACTTTGTCTCTAAGGCAGAGAAACTGGCCTGGATTTCTCACTCTACTGCATATCATTGCTAGTGACAGGAACAAACCTGGGCCTGATAAAAAAGCATTAAAGCTTTGAAAAAAAACCCTGTAGCTTTGTTCTAGGGAAAGGGCAAGCCTAGCCTATTATATTTYAGTATGTTCAGCCTTATCTCACTCTGTGTGGCTTCTGAGTGACCAACCCCATCTTGCAGTGTTTCCTGAGCACTTGCAGAAGTCTGCTGTCCCACACAGGAAAATCAGTCACAATTAATGGCAGTGAGGCTTAAAATAGGTTCCTCATTGAAAACTCAATGAGTCTTGTAATTCTTTAAGCCAGCACTGATGATAGGCAGGTGTATCTGTCCCATGCTGAATATATTTTGACTGTGACAGTAGAGTAGAGGACAATGGTTGGTGACAATACTGTCTTCTAAATAACCTCCATGCCAAAAAAAAAAGTAAAACACAGGATGTGGGTAGTCCTATGCACTCCCTGCCCTTCCCAATATTGCCAGTAAAGGATAGTGTTGTAAGCATTTAATGAAGACTCAGCAAAGCTGATGCCAGTAGGAAATCAAATCCAAAAGGCCTTCCAGGTAAATCTGCTTGTCTGGTTATGGCACAGGGACATGCTCCTTTTCTGCCGTGGTCCAAGGGTGTTTGATCTAAACTAACCTGTCTCCTGAACCCTGCTGCCCTGCCTGCTGCTCCAGCAGCCCCCTGACCTCCTGCAGTGCTCAGTTTGGAGCAGAGGCACTGACTGCATGCAGTGTGTGCTGATGGGACGTGGCTGCAGTGTGGCTTTAGGRCAGTGGGTGTGACAGCTTGACCTCTGATCCTTTCATGCATGTCAAAAGGAGGAAGGTTCTGTGGCTCCTTCCCTTGCTTCGCTCTCCTCGTGCCTGCCTGCACAGGAAGGACAGAGTGTTTTTGCTAGGTAATACAGGGGTCACTTCATTGCAGTTTCTCTCTCGTTATGCACAACTGGGTGGAGTATATCTTCCAGAGCAAGGAACAAGTATTTCTGGGGGTACCTTATCACTTTTGAGAGGTCCAACTCTTGCACATCACAGAGCTTTCTGAAGCCTTCCTCAGGGCAGAAGAAGTGACACCAATTTTTCACTTGTGCACTCCGGCTCCCACAGGATCTGAGTTGATGTTGTAACTTCTTGAGCTGTGTCTACCATGAGCTTCAGTGACTGGGATTACCATTATATGTACCAGAAACTTAAATGGATCCTTACACAAACTTGAGTTTGCAAAGTTAAAAAGCTAGAATTTTTGTATGGTGCATAGTATTACCAGATAATTACTTTCTTTAGCCAGTTTGCCTTTAGTTGACAGCTTTCTGCATGATACATGAAAATTAATTGACTAAAACTTGCTCTCAAGCACAATAACATCCTTGTTCTGTGGCTGCTAATCAAAGCCACCTGACACCATTAAGACAAACTAAGTCATCTTGACTTCCTTCCTTGTTTGGCCAGAATTTCCAATGGTTAACATTGCTGATAATTGCAAAAAACCTCCTATCTGCTGCTCAAATTACCAGAATTGCTACTTTTGAAAGACATGGCCCATCTTTCCACAACAGCTTGTGAAATGAAGCAGACTTCTCTAGGTAGATTTCCCACTTAAGGAACCTAATAAAAAAATAATAAGCACATCGACTTAATATCTTCTAATCCCCACTTACCTTTTAACACTTGAAGAATGACGACAGTATAGGAACAGTGAAATAACTCAATTGTCTCCATGGAATCTTGAGTCAAATCAGGAGAGAAAATTGATCAAATATAAAGTCTTTCTTTCTCTAGATACTCCTGGAGGTTCTACAGGAAAAAAAATTTATTAGAGCATCGTAAATCCCTTGTTTCCAAGTCAGTTCCCTGTAGAATAAATTGGTCAAAGACAGTGTAASGTACAGTGTATCCACTTCAATGTACCCACTTAAAATTGAAAGAGTGAAGCCTCCAAATGCAATTAGAAAATACCATTAAACTTTTCTCAAAACAGTTCATAAAGAAAGTAATGCATAAGCTAACAGAGCCTGTTGAAGCTGAAATTAAACTTTGGGTGTGGATGTACTGACCTATATGTAGCATCCTATCTTTGCCAGCTCAGTCCCCTGCACGTTCTTGTGCACCATGTAACTTTTGCATGATCAGAAATGAACATTAACTTTCACTTTTACTGTGCAACCTTTAAAATTTTCATGTGCATCCTTCAGCTGATGCAAGTGGCTAACCAAGACACCAGTGCTGCCTTTCCCTCTGACTGCTCARTCCAAAAAGGGAAAAGCAGTTCTAACACGCAGCAGGTTTTCCAACAAGAATTGTAACTCAGAGACACTCATCTGGGGTCTGTGGATTATCAGCCTGGCTCACAGCTTTGCTTAGGGTGAGCTGGAGCACAGCACTGGCACTGCTTCCTTTTATTCTGCTTCTAAATTGCATTAATGTCAGCAAAATTACCCTAAATACTAATAACTTCCTAATAGCTCATTTCCATGTAAGCATTTTTGTTGTAGCTGACCCAGAATTTTATATGATTACAAATGAGAGAGAGAGAACGTAAGAAAATCCTTGAAAGAGTTTATGAAATAAAATTTAATCCACATTCTGAAAAAAATGACAACCATTCTAATTAATATCAATTAGATATTTGATTCAGGAACTGAACAGCCCAGACACATTGCTGGGTTTCAGGGGCAGCTTCAAACTTAGTTTAATGCCATGTAGAGGAAATGTGAATTTTCTTGTCATCGATGTGCACAAATTAAAAAGCAGGTCTAAAAAACAACCCCCTGAAAGTGAAACCTCKGAGTTCTTGTTCTTTCCTCAGCTTCCCTGGAGAAAAACGTGAAGTCATGATGAGAAAGAACATTTCAGTGAGAGGGGAATCATTTCCTGGCATACAAAACCCAAACTTGTGCATTGCTTTTGTCTGTAGTGATCAGGAACCCAGGCTGAGTTTGGATCCTGTGCTCAGGTGCCTGGTGGCAGATCCCTGCACTTTATACTGTGGGGCTGTAGAAAGCTACAGGAAAACATTCAATTAAATTGAATTGCACACTTAAGGCAGGATAGGAAAAAATTATCTGAATTAAATCCCAGATCCAATTGCTACACATGCTCAGAATTTTGCAGTCTTTGTTCTTACTAAAGTGATGTATTTACCAATAAGATAAAATTTAAAATTGGAGTTCACGTGCCAAATATCATGATGTAAACCTTRGGCAAGAGTTACCTTACCTTTCCCCAACACTAAGGCTGCTGTATGTCCAGCTGCATTTATTCTGTAACTGTTAGACTTAAAAGCAAACCTGTAGATTCYACTAAAATGCATTCATAGAAGGGATTGGCTTGGATTTTAGTGAGCTGCTTTGATTGAGTTCCATACTATGTGTTGAGAACAAGCTGCTGGTTGCTTTCCGCTGAGTCTATGATAATGCTTCTTCTCTTCTGTGGCACTGTCTGCACAAACCAGGAAACCCCTGTGAGAAAAGTATTTCCCTGTTTTGGAAAGCAAACATAGTAGGATATATTGCAATTGTTTTGGCGTGGGCTGCTCACATTCTTAACTACAGTGGCTGAAAAAGAGAGACTCGCTCTTCTACTCCTTTTTGTGATCCCAAACTGAAGTGTTAACTAAACCAGCACGATAGTCATCTTCTGTCCTCTCCAGTTAACTGCCTGTCATTTCTTTGTTTGTCTTCTGGTGTCTTTGTTAAAATAACAGAAATATAGCATGGGAGGGAAAAAGGCAAGCAGCCTCAATAGTCAATAGTCCATCTGACCATGAAAAAATTCTCAGCTGCAAATACAGAAAGGTAGAAATAGCCTCACTGGATCAGAGCAGCAGTTAATCTAGCTCAGTGTCCAGTTTCCAACAGTGTCAGTGTCTCATGCCTTCAAGACAAAAAATGTTTGGAAGGAAATTATAAAATAGCTTTCACACAATTTTACTCCCAGGCATTCTTATAGGCATCCTATAAGAATTTCTTTAAAATTACTTCATTMGTTTTACTTCTTAAAAAGAAATTTTATTTGTAGGCAAATATGCTTATATAAATATAAGTACATGCTAGGATGAAAGTTATAAGTCTGATTAGTTCTGCAAATCCACACTATACTACTAGAAAAACAGAACTTTTAATTTCAATAAATATACACCCTAATAATCTGTATGCTTATATCCCCTTTGAAAAAAGATTGTATATCTGTCAGACTYGGTAGAAGACTATATTGGGTTCTCAATACAGTGAAATACTGATGAACTGAACAGATRTATTTATTTTAAAAATAAAGAAGGGTGAACTGATTAAAGAGGGTGAACTGGTACTTTAAATACTCAGCTGGGGTTTGGGAGAGCTTATTTCAGTTCTTTACACTGCTGTGGACTTTCTTTTAGACTATGAACAAATCTATTAAATTTTAGCCTCTCATTTGTAAAATTAGAAAAATAGTCTTGCTCCACAAGAGTATAGAGAAAAATACATACAGTTCAGATTTAGCCTACTCATTTATTGAAAATTCTGAAGATTCTCCAGGCTATTTTTAGGGTCCAATAGCACACACAAGCTTGGCTTGCAAATTAATTTTGATTTCTGTTACTCAAACTATTCTAATTCTTGTTGGTGTGTGCGAGGGAAAGACTCTATTTCTATCATTTCACTCTGCCTTTAGCGCCATATCATGTCGCATATTTTATGAGAAGAAGACATTTCATAATTTCTACTGTATAATGTCCTGTGGAAGTGGGAAGACAGTATATTGCTTAAATAAGTCTTGTTTGAAATACAGGTCCAACATGTAATGAAATCTGTGGGAGTTGCACTRTTCTCTCAGAACAGTCATTGACTGAGGCCCTTCTATCAAAAGCCATTTCAGTGGGGACTAAAAASAACTGCAGACAAAAAAAAATCTCCCACAGTAATTTTAAATCTCTCCCAGATAGCTCAAAACTGCTATCCACTACTGTCAGTTAGTGCAGCAGCCTGTGTAGGCAGRGATACAAACAGCTCATAGTATTCTGAGCCAAATTCTTTCATGTAGTGAAGGGATTGACTTTACTGAGCCTGCCTGAGGGATGTATTTGGCTCAAAAGTAAAGTTATTTCTGCATTTAGTTACCGAAAAAATATTTTGATTGTAAAGGCCAGAAATCCAGTCATCGGTTCCTTAAAATGCAAGTATTGCCTGTCAGAGRCGCATCTGATCTTGAGCCTTTCTTCTTGGTAGTAAATGAGAATTACTCCTATTGACTGGGAAAAGAAATAGGTCCTGGAAGTAAAACCATGAATAAGTGTTATATGCCTTTGAACTCATTTTCCCCTTTACTCTGTGCCTTTACCTTTGTTTTATTCTGTGGAAGTATTTTTACTATACTTCTCTCTCTGTTTTAACCTTCACAACTCCCCTGCCATCGTCACTCAACGTTATCCAATATTGTGCACTTGGGGAAAAAGCTTTTGTGAAATGCCAACCTCAAAGTGACCTTGAGTCAAGTGACCTTTTTTTGCCTTGTTCAGTAGCCACAGCTATTGGAGCAGAAAAGTTAGGATCAGATTAATTGTAACAACAGAGGCTTAGCACTGCTTCAGCCTGACCCCAGCTGCCTGCCTTTTGGTCTTGGCTGTAATTTCTCATAGAACATTTGGCAACACTGGAGATAAATAGTGCTGTATTTTGTTTCCAGGCCCCGACTGTGTTCTTTAACATTGTTGCATGATTATGGCTCTTGGTAAATTAACAGTTCCCACACCTGCATAGTCTCTAATCCATCCTCCTGCACCTTGTTTCATAGCTGGCTTTGCAGTGAACTCACAGCTTGGTTACCATAAGGACAGTGTTTGGTTTCTCATTGCTTCAGAGTGGTGAGCCATCGACCTCATTGGGGATTTCTGTTCAAGGCAGGCTCTTCTGACCACAGGAACATCTTACTCAGACAGACACATCTGAGGGGCATTTCCCAACTTCTGGGTTTCAAAATCTGGCTTCAATTCATATATTTTAGGGCTGCATTTTAGTTAGAGGTTTTAAAAATTCGTAGAGAACACCTGTGCCCAAGCCCTTGCTGATCTTAACTGGATTGATTTTTATAACTTTCTTGGAACTGAACTAAAGAAAGAATATGTGACTGTACATATATATGTAAATGTATAAGTACATAAACACAATACTATAATAATGTGGAAAATATTAAGAATAGCCTTCCAAAGATAATGATTTCAGCCCAGCAAATCCATATAGAGAAGTGCATGTRTTCCTTTTTTGTTTTCAAAGGGTGCTTCAGGAAGAAGGTTCAGTTTGGTAAATGAGGACATTCACTTTGTGGTTTGTAATTTTACATGCCACTTAAGAAAAGTGTTCTCATTTGACATATTTCAGCTTTAAATTTCAGCACAATTCCTTAAATAGGAAGGGATGCAATCACCCATTAAATTGCTAAATAGTGAGACTATCTCAATTACTTAACTAACTGGATTTCAAACTTAGGTGTTTAAGGCTAATGGATTCTATTCTTTATGAAATTACTTGTGTCTTAACTTCTTACAGATAAACAAATTGCTTGCATTTAAACAGATCCGTTATTTTTTAAGTGTGTATGTGTGTTTACAGAATAACAGCCCAGTTCTCTGTCAGTGAAACTGAGGCTGACTTAATTCTCACCTCAACGAAGGAATGATTTCCARTTGAGGAATTGTTTCAAATCCAATTTAGGTTGAGAAAAGTAGCATTTGGGTAGGGCAGAGAATTTTTAAGTGATGCCAGGCATAAGAAATTCTTTTTGTGTAAGTCTTTGTTAACCATTTAACTGCTTGTCAATTCAAAATAATGGGTCCATGAAGACTGCCCAGCTCTGATTGTTTTTACTGCTTGGATTTGGCATCCAAGTATGTTCTGCTGGAATATTATTGAATTCTTTTTTAAAAGGAAACTTATTCAAGTCAAAACTATTCCTGAAATTGTATACACACATACAATGTCTCATTTGTAACTGTAAATTTTCCTTTTATTTTATTATTGAAACAAAGTTGTTTGCAAGTGATAAGAGATATACAGCAAACTTGTATATCTGGTAGTTTCACCTGGAAAGCTGAAGAGGTTTCTCACACCTATATTTATGAGCAACCACTCTAGGATGCTTTTGCAACCAAACATTTCTCCCCAACCCATGTTCTTCTTCCCTAGTTATTTTGGGTGGGGCTTTTTTGCCATCACTGGCAATTGCATTTATTTCATACTGTATCCCCTCCTTTCACAGAGACAAGGAAAACCTTGCAGCAGCATCAGAAAACAGGTAATGTTTGCTGTGTTTGATTTACTTCCTGTTAAGAATGTATCTCCAGTTCCTTCATATTGTTCTTACCTCAAAACCAGGAAATATATACACTGTTTGARCAGATGATGAAAGTAGAGGCTTCAGCTAAGTGAGTTCATTAGGCATTTCTTTCTCATGCACTGTGATGTGGARCTGGTGGGGATTGTGTTTCTCAAAACTTATAAACCTGAAAAATTACAAGTTTTAAATCAAATATTCTTGAAACGGAGTACTGTCAGTTTATGATATAGTTTTAAGAACAATTTCCATTTTAAACTTTGTCTAGACTATTCAAGACATTTTTAAAATCTAAATAAGATTATCTTTTTAAGAACATTCATATGGCAGATATTGCTTGATCTGGGTTATGAGGTTGAAAACAGTCCCTCTGTAAGTTCTTGCATGTCAAGTTGTTTTCTCACAAAGGATCTCAGAACATTTTGCAGTTGAGTGTAGAAATGTGTTGTTTTCGATTAGTTCATTTATTAAATCGCCAAGTACTGATACACAAGTATTTCTTGAGTGAATCTGACCAGTTGTTAAATGGAGCAAAGAAAGGCCTCTTAGTAGTTAGTCATGAAAAGAATTTTATACTGCTGCTTTTCTCTTTGTTTTTGATTCCTGCCTCAGTGATATGCAACCACTTTTTATTTTTGGTGTTTTTTTAAGACTGCTTATATTTGAATGAAGGTTGCATAGTTAATATCTGAGTGCAAGCATTRTTTGTTAATAATGACACAAGTAATGGCCATTGGCACTTGAACAGTTGGGAAAATTGATTTTTTTCTTTAAATTAAAAAAAATAAGGAAATAAACCCCTTGATTCCTGACTATAAATTAAATTGTAAAGAACAAGCAACATATGTTAGAATTTCACCAGCAGTTTARTTTGTGTAAAACCATTTATAGGACTATGCAGCTGCTTCACTGAAATCTCCTTTTCTTTTAACTATTATTTTATTTTGCCAGGAACAATTTCTGATATATGAYTGGTGTTATTGTCCTCCTATGTTGCCTTAATCTTGTGTGATCTGTCATACCACAGCCTTTCTCCACCTCCATTACCATCACAGCCCTGCTTATTTTGATATTCATAGCAATATGATTTCCAGATTTAACACAAGGTACCTTTTTTAATTTGTCAAGCCTTTCCTGGTCTTAAGCAGTAATTAACCAATGAACTATCAAGATTACTTCATCTGCATTGTCATTATGATCTCCAGCTCCATCTGTGGCTGGAATTCTGTCTGTTCCTCAAACCCCTGCTATTACCTAGGAAATGCCTCGTTTACAAACGCCCTTGTAATCTCTGTCACCCAGGCCTACAGGTACCGCGCATGCGCCCCAGTATGTGACCTCGAGTATTTGGCACCCTCCTAAGTCATCCACCAGGGATGCCAACACTGCCAATGCTCAGCCAGTGGCCTCCAAGGGCTCTGTGAGGCTTGGAGCAGGTACAAGCCAGGGGGAGGCCGGTGTTGGCCAGAAAGCCCCTCTTGCTTCATCCRGTAACCAAAGGTACACTGTGCCGTGTAACTGCATCACTGACCCGGTTTGGAGCTTTGCAATGGTTTGGTAATAACAACCTCTAACTCCTTCAGATGGAAATGCCCATTGCCTCAAAGGCCAAGATTCCAGKTCTTCCAATTCCAGCAGCTTCTGGTTCGTGTGGGTGTGACAT
Organism: Cardinalis cardinalis; assembly: GCA_014549065.1. NCBI lineage: Eukaryota > Metazoa > Chordata > Aves > Passeriformes > Cardinalidae > Cardinalis > Cardinalis cardinalis. The sequence goes on from JACDOX010000017.1 coordinate 3,996,045, forward strand.
TTTCAGTGGCTCTCGTAGGATCACACCTACAATACAGAGACAAGTCATTAAGCACCTCCAGCAGAGAAGCAGCAGCTGATATTTCTGTATTTTCAGTGGTTTCCACAAACATTCCTATATTCAAATATTAAATCCTCCCACATTGCAGTTTTCTCTAAATATTTTTTCTGGCACTTTTTTTGTACAAATGATGCAATAACAGGTTTTTTTCATTTCCATTTTAGTTTTGGTTTTCTATATTTTTGGTTCTTTRCAAGTGATCTGTTGGAGGATTAGAAACACAAAACCCTTCATGYATCAGATAAAGGAGACTAAGTGCTGTTTTAATCATCCACTCCTTGTTATTGGGATAGAAAATCTCAGAACTTAGGACTTCACCAAGAGAAAAAARTATAGATTATACTTATGTTTTAAATGTTAGAGTGCATTTGTTGCTGTGTTCTCATTTTGGTTGTTAACCATTATTATCTTCTTAACCTCTACTGATCTGTGTTCCTTTTCATGAGTGAAAATCAGCTGAGAAGAGATGTGTGTTTGTTTTCATCCACTTAACTTACTTTTATGTTTGTTATYGCAAATATGAAGATGTTTGATTTTTTCAGTGTCTTAAAATACAAAGTACTGTAAAGATTTAAAGTCTACAAAATTATTGTATTTAAAAACCGACCAACCAACCAAAAAACACTCTATAGTATGTCATAATGAAGCTGTTGCATTAGAWGATCTTTTTTATAAAGCAGCACTCACATTTATCAATTATTGAAATTCTTCTGTTCTTGAATAACTAAAATGAAAAATCAGACTGAAAAACTAGAAAGGAGGAGGGGAAATAGTTTGGCTATTGTATTTGCCAATATAGATAAAATTATGTAAAATTTACAGTTGCTAAATTAAGACCAGTCAAGTCAGTCTTGAGCTCTTTCTATAATCCTGTTTTGAGAATGTTRTCAACTGCATATAATTTATGTAACCAAACCACTCTGATTTTTATGGTTCTATCCACTTCACTTACATTTATTCCAATTCCTTGTTCTGATGATTAACATATTCTACCATGAAGGAAGGTAAGCAAGCCTCTAACATTTTAATCACATAAAAAGGAATATTCCAAATACTATGCAAGATAAAATTTGTTTGTATTTCTTTTAAACTTTAAAAGGTATTCTAGTATATTTGGTTTTRTTTTATTTATGTGGGTTCATTCTGTTCAAATCTGTCTCTACACAGCTCCTTGTCTACACATATGGATTAGGTTTTTTTAACTTTTTTTTTCAGTATTTATCACTGAATATGTATTTTGATTATTTTGTAGATTGTTACAATTAAATTGCAATTAATTAAGTTCACTGTTCTCTTCAAGGTATGAAGTCTTGARTCCTCTGAAATCTGTAGTAAATTCCCTTTCACATCAGTGCAAATAGAYAAAATGGGTGAAATCCTAGTTTGTGTTTGTTTTTAACACATACATTAAGTTCCATTTTTATGTGCAGCATAGTTTCAATCCTTTCCTCTTTGCCAAATCAAAGATATGTGAGTATGTAAGATGAAAACTGTGACTCCAAGTTTTAATGGGATAATTCTGGTACCCACTGTAGCACAGGGAAAATTTCACAGTGTTGAAATTCAGTACCAGATTAGCTGTGATGGATAATACACAGCTACTCTGTTACACAGGCTGTGAAATTGATAGTCTGCTAGTTAATTGGAAGAATTTACATCATGAAATGCATCAGGATGGAAGAAATCATCTGACTCTCAAATACATATTACTATGGAAGAACTTCTGCAAAACTGTTACAAAACTTGGTGTAWGGATTYGAAAGCCAGAATTGCAAACTGGATGATTATTTTCAGGAACTTATCATGTGCATAATTGTARCTGAATCTCCATAAGGGAGAAAATACWGATTTTCTGCTTTTGTTGAGGGCTGCATTCAACTTTGAGGTTTGTGRGTATAACAACCAGCTTCTGTTTCAGCTAATCAAACAAAATATTCAGCTGAATTAAGACACCATCATGTAGACTATTGAACAGTAGAAGAGGAGGTGAAGGRCAGGGGAAACRGGACAGTCCCTTGGAGAACAAGGGRTGTCCCAAATTCMGAAATACCAAACACTTGTTCAAGGTCCTGAGGAATATAACTTGTCAAATCAGTGCTTCTCAGAGAAGCAAAAAAAAATATGAGATAATTTGCACAATGGATGGTAAATCTGCTCAGGAAAAARRGCTGAGAGTTGGAGGGCTAAGGTTGGCTGAGAAACAGCTGTGGAGCTGTAAGGTTTCTTTTGTTATTTGATACTTGGTGTGCTCAGGAAGGAGCATTTTGGGCATTTGTACCTTGAGCAAGAGAATCACTGAATTCCATCACCCTGATAGGAGTAATTTGTAAGAGCACAGAGATGTGACAATAAACTTATGACATAGGTCTGAACAAGTAGACATACAYCCATTATGTTTCTAGGCCACAGCTCATGGACAAGACAACTATGTACAATGATGCCCTGATTAAAAAAAAAAAAAAAAACTTGCTAACTTTGTTCCATTTGTAAGAGATGAGTAATTCTCAAATTTGAGGGAGGTGATGGAAGACATTAATAGTACAACAGGTTACTTAAATGGTCACAGGATACAAGACTAGATTATCATCATTCATTTCAATATATTTGATGGAATTTTATGTGCTCACAAGACTGTGACAGGCTCTTCACAGCCATTTCAGTCCTGGGTGCCACATTTCCTACCACTGGCATCAGTGGGAGCAAGACTGAAGTGCTCTTTAACACCTGGGGTAAATTTCAGTCAAGCAGGACCAACATTGCTTTGCAGTCTGAACTACACAATGGAAAAGGCTGAATAAATGGGTTTTTTTTCCTTGCATAATTGTGCTTTTCCCTCAGTAACCCAGCCAGCTACTATGTTTGCAGCTGCAGGTTCAAACATAGTAGGTTTTATGCTCTCCATGTAAATGCACGTCTTCTTAAGATGCTTCTTGTTTTATTTAATTGAACTCTAATTAGTACCCCTGCTGAGCATGCCCCGGTGGCTCCCAGTTCTGCTGCTCCTGCACCACATGCTTCAGCACCTCAGCCTGCTCCTGCTGCTCCAAACACAGCCAGCCTGATGGCAGCACCAGCCACCACCTCAGTAGTGCAAGAGGCTTTCTCATCCTCCTTCCAAAGGTAATGCTCCATTGCTTTATACCCTTCTGGCTTTGGAAATGCTGCATACACATTCTTAGCTTAAGAATGTAGTATGAAAAGCTGTGACCTGGTTTATATGCTTTTATATATTTTGGGGGGGTGGGTTTTTTAGGAGTTTTTTTTTTATGTGGGGKTTTTTTCAGTTTTGTGATATGTTGTTCATGTTTGCATAGAATTTGCAAAATAAAACCGCTCTAAAAATAACTTCATTTTCAGAAGGCAAGTCTGGGCTTAAAATTAGAAATGTTTTTACACTATTTATAATAAAACCAAAACAACTCTTCATCTTAGTTGCAGTGAATGAAGATTCTTTTAATAGTGTTTCTGCAGTAGGACAAGAAATGGAAAATCAGAAAATGTCATTTACTCACRTGATTGAGCTTACTGTGTCACAGCAGATGTCAGTAAAACATGGTGGACACTTGATGATTGACTTGCTCTGTAAGTTAAATCAATTCATTTCTATTAGATTTATCTGATCTTTTTTCCCTAATGAGAATTAGCCTTTGAGCTGAAGTAAGTTTCAAGGAGATGCATTCCTAACACTTGTAGCACAGTGGGAGTTACAGTTGTGTATGAAAAACTGTCAGACAGCTTGTGAGGAAATGTGTGGGATTTCTACAGCTGTCACTTACATTACAGTCATTTTGGAGACAGTAAGAGTGAGTTTTTTGGTACATAATATTCTTTTATCTTTGGAGTTTGCTACATGAATATTCTGAAAAGATGTCTATTTTAACATGCTTTTAAAATCCAAGGAAAACCACACTTCCAGTAATATAAAACACTTATAATTGAGACCTCAGAGGTATCATATTTTAGGTATGTATAAATGGAATTGGAAATGTTCTTTTGGCTCTACTTCTTAATTAATTTGTCCTAGTTGAMTTGCATTATGTATATATACCAACTAATTAGTTTCTCACTTTAGTCAGTTTTTACCTAGCCATGACCKACCAGAATGCAGTGGTTTTATTCCAGACAGCAAAGGAGGTTTGGATAAGGTCTTATGCTCAAATTCAGAACTGGCCTGAGAGGCACTTCCACATAAAATAATGATAAGGTTTAAATAATTTTTATCCCTCAGTTGAAACCATTGCATGAAGAAAATGTACCTAGTATAGTATCTGCTTCAGACAAAAAAAAAAAAGCCTCTACTAAACTAATCATTCCAATTACTTCTGGTTTTGATAGGACAATCTTCTGTCTGGGGCTGTGCACAGTAAAATGTTTCTCTTGTATTTAGACTCAAACATCTTCAGATCTTCCAGATAAAAGCATGTATCATTGACAAAAGTCCTGTCCTGTAATATTGTYTTTCTTAATTATTGATAGTCTGGTTTTAAAATGTTTCCATAATGTGTGCATTTTGCCTTGTGTTCTGTGGGAATGTGCTTGGTTGTGCTATTCTGTTAGTCTGCAGATGTGTGCTACAGAAAACCTGTTCCTGTAACTCTGCAGCAGTCTTCCTGTATCTGAATGCTGCCAGAGCTTGGTTCTGATGCCATGATTTGTGCCCCTGTTAAATCATTTTGTTCATGCCTTCATGCTTTTATGTGTCTTCTGCAGAGTTCTTGCAGCYCCCAGCTCTCTTTCCCAGCCTAAGCCTTTCCATGGGCCAAAGAACATGTCATTAGCAGCTTCCACTATTTCATCTGCTATCTCATCTCAGTCTAGGTATATCTGTAAAGCTCTCTTCTTTTAACCTAATTTGTTTTGATTTTGTATTATGCTCTCTGACATGAGGYTTTCAGTTTCTGAAGGGATTGAATTGGRAGAGGAAAAGCACAATGTGTTTAAAAGAACAGCCCCTTTCTTATCTTCTGCATGACAACCCAGCTAGGAAACAGCTACATTTTAGATGTAGGCTATGTGACCACAAGGTCCTCTTGGAAMAGAGGTGTTTCACTTGGTTGGTTTGTGCTGCATTTGCCATCCTGAAATGAAAATACTTGTCTAGAGACACTGGGTGAGAATGATGGACTTTTTTTTCTTGATGAAAACACAGGATCACAGGARTCTTTTATCACTAGAAATAGAGAATGCTGCTGTACTGTCTCACTTCCAAGCCTTTTCACTGCTTTCATAACACTTTGACAACTAACAGAGAAAAGCAGGTGATTTTGAGACTCATTTGAACATAACATGAACAGTCTTAAGAAGTAATAAACTAAATCAGCAATACATTTGAGATTGTAATTATCCATGTGTGTCTAATCTTTATATTAAAAATAGTTAGGAATTATCCAAAGGTGATGTTTGAAATTGACGAAGGGCACAAGTTTGAAGGCTTGAGTATAATAAAGGCAAGAAATATAATGGTCTTTCTCAAAAGAATCACAGAACAGTTAAGTGCTTGGCACAGGAAGTATTTAAGAGCAGTTTGGTTGGCTTCACAGCACTGAAACCAATGCAAAAATAAAATAGCTACAGAACAAAACATCAGAAGAGTTTTCAGTTTTAGGATGTGAACATGTCTGTTTCCAGCCATGGGACTTACATAGGGGAAGTAATCTCAGTATGGAACTGATAAAACATAAGGAGTAAAACTGACTGCTGATGAGTGGAAGTACACCAATTGTAACTTTAGTTTCAAGGCACCCCTTCTACTCAGGTAAGGTTCCTGAGTGTATTTGTGTTTGATTAAACACTGGCATATTAATAACTGTGCGTATTTGAGTTTGATTAAACACTGGCATGCAAAACCTATTCTTTCTCCTGAGCTACAGAAAAGACTTGATTTTAGGGGTTCTTTCAGCTGAACATTGAAATCAGTCAGAAGATGAAATTAAATGGAAGCTTTGGTGACTACTCTGTCCAGACAGAGCACATCTATTCATGTTTCACCAGTCTGCGTCTTAGGACTCATCTAAATCTTTCCTAAGAGCTTGTTTTCATTCCTGCCTTGGAAATCATGGAATCATAGATTGGATCAATGGATCAGCCCAATGGAATCATTGGGCTGGGAGGGATCTTAAAGATTATCTAGTTCCATGGGGAGGGACAAGTTAAGCAACAATTGTGCATAATTTACATATAAACAACTAATAAATTAGTATAAAGATAACCAGTACTTGCTGACACTACTTGCATGTCTTTCTTAGAGCYAATGTAATACTGTTTTTTGATTGASCTTTCTTCCATTTCCCTTAAATTTTATATGCATTTAATGGGAGAAGAGAAGCAGTGTGAGGCCTTGAAACCGTATGAATTCATTGGTAGTTATGTACCGACATGGACTAATCAGTGTGAAACAAAATTTTAAAGAGGATAAAAAGGTGACGTTGAGATATTGAGGCATTTGAATTGAAAGTAAATTAGTGAATTAGATTGCCATGGACCATTGCTGCTTTTCCTGCCCCRTTGAAAGGAAGTGACTTGTCTGGGGAGGCTGTGTCTCCATTCTTGAAGGTTTTCAAGACATCACTGGCTAAAACATGGAGCAACCTGGTCTGACCTCAGAGCTGGCCTTGCTTTCAGCAAGTTAGATCAGATTCTTCCTGAGGCCTCTTCCAACCTCAAAGAGTCTGTGAATCTATGAAAAACACCTGTCCATTTCAAAAAGAAATGCTCTAATCAGACTCCTAAAACCTCTTGCTGGCACTTGGCCACATATAAAAGATCTACAGCATATCAATTTTATACACTGCTGCTTTGTCAGTGGATGACACAAGTGTGTTCTGTCATCTGCTTCCCTCTTACCAACAGGCAAATGTTATTGTCTTGGCTTCAGCAAGTCTTGGCACATAAGGGCAAATCAAAGACTTGTAGGACCTGTAAAATTTGGTTCCCTGATAATCAAGTACAAGAAGTGAACTCTGGTTGGTTGGTTGGTTTTCAATAGCTGTCTTGCAGCTGGAATAGGTTCTTTATCTTGGTGCACTTCTTCCATGTTTGTTTTTAAAAGTGTTGTGTATCATAGCTAGTGTATTCAAATGTAAGGGACTAAAAATGGCCTCTAAATTGATTTATAATTCAAATTTTTGAGCATCTGGTAGTTTTCATTTAGAAATCAAGCAATGCTTTAGCATGCCAAAATACAGACTTAAAAATCCAGTTTTAGCTTGACATATACCAGAAGAGTATTGAGCAATCAATATAATTTTATTTTTAAAAAAATATGGATGACCTKAATTACACCACTGTTTTACAGGATGGGGATGTCCTCAGGTAGATGAGGCCAAGATTTTATCACCATTATTCCAGTGTTTGGTGGTTTTTTCCCTTTTAGATGCTTTAAAAACATCCAAGAAAAGGCGGGAGGATTTCTTGATCAAAATCCTTGACTATTTAAATCTCATTTTAAACTTTAGTAGATCCTGTTCTATAGTGACTTAGCTTTTGTGAGCATATGCATAACACTTAACATGAGTGAAATCTTTATAATGTTCCTGAAGAGGAGTGTTTGAAGTAAATCACTAATCTTTAACAGACTGTTACTCTCTTACATCTGCAGTGAAATCTGACTTACTGTTATCTGTTCCACTTACAATCTTATTTAAAAGAAGCAAGCACAGCAGGAGAGTTTTGAATAAGCTTGAAGCTCTTCAGGGATGGGTTATTCCATCCAGAGGGTTAAAGCAGGGTGCTCCATGCAACAGCACTCTGGGAATACAAAACCAGGAGAAACAATGGAAAGAGTTACAATTATGATTCTATAAGTCAAGTGTAGTTTCTGATCCAGAGATTTTAATCCAAGCACTGTGTCCATGGTAAAGGGAAGAAGAAATCTTCTCCAGAAGTTAGGAAAATACCTGGCATAAGGCAGACTCCTGGTGGTTCTGGGAAATGTGGGCTGTGCCCCTGTGGGGTGGGATTGATGCCCTGTAGCCCTGCACTGCCCTGCAGGAGCTCTGTTCATTCTGAATCCTCTTGTTCTCAGATCATACGTTGTGCAGGCTTCCAAGTACTTCCTGTATTTGCATAAATGACTCATTTATGTTCTGAAATTACACTGTTTCCCCAAGGAAAAAAAAAATCTACCTGTTTACCTAAGACTGTAGCAATGGAAAGGTTCTGCAAGACAAAAGTTGAACATGGTGGGTGGATGTWTCTGCTTCAACTATGCCAGCATGTCCTTTCCATGGGGTTGTCCAGGCTGCCTCACAGGCTGGGGCACTTCCCTGATCTTTGGCCTTTGGTTCATTCAAGGTTTGCTTTTCAGATTTGATGCAATGTAAACATGACACTGAGAAAAATCCCTTGTATTTTTTTCTGCTCATAAAAATAATTGGAGTTCCACAATCAAATAGCAAGATCAGATAAGAGTGACTTATGGAGCTCTYAGCTCATTGACTTATGTTATCACTCGTCAGGTGTCACTGTGATTCCAAGCTTAAATAAGAAAACAAAATGTAATGTAATACTCATATGATTATAAATATGTACATGTTGTTTACTTCAGCATTTAAGAGCCCTTCTTACTCACAAGAAATTCATGGTAGGGCAAGATATCCCAATCTTTTGTGTATATTTTTTCAAATACCACTTTTGTCTCATTTTAGTTTCAACCGGCATTCTTCCACCTCCATCAGCTACCWGTCAAAGCAGAGGTATCAAACTGTTTTGTGCAGCTATTCTACCTTAAAAGCATTTAACAAACCAGTTTATTGCTACTAGTAGGCATCTAGCGAAGCGTTAACATAAAAATGATCTGCTTAGAAATATTTCYTCTTTCTTTTTCTGACAACTAATAGTTTTCAGAGCCAGTATTTAATTTGCTGCCTGTCACATGCCATTGACTGCTACAGATAAATTCAATGARGTTGCTTTCACTGCTTTTTGAGATGCCAGTGCTTCTTGATCCATTAAAGCATCTTTGGTGCTTAAAACATCTTTTTATTCTTTCTTAATTTCCTTCTTTCTTGTTTCTTTTTTTCTTTTGGTTCTTTTAATCACATGCCATTTCCTTTTCTTCAGCAGAAATTTTGATAAATCTTTTCTTTCACTAAACCCTTAATGATGCAGTATAACACTTTATTTCTCTTTGATAAGCTTTCTTATCTTTCTTACTGTATTTAATTTGCATCATACACATGTAAAATGGTTAAAAGGATTCAGTACTACTTGTAATTTTGCTTTGATTTTGTTACTATAAACGGGGGGGTGGGGTGCTGTTTTGGGGGTTTTTTCAGCTTCATTTCCCTGAACACAAGGAAATCTGTGGTATGGTTTTACTATGCTATTATATTTGGGAAGCACTTGAATTTTGAATAACCATTTTTCTTCATGACAGTTTAAGTATTACTAATCTGGTTCAGAACTTCTTTGTTTATTTTGTACATTAAGAGAGATTCAAATGAGTCTTTCTAACCATTGGATCTGTGCACCTGGGAGTAGACTTTCCTGACTGGATGACATTTTCAGATTCAGGCTATGCAACACATCATTTCAAAATCTTTTAACCCACATTGTAAATATTGGGCACTGAGCTGTGTAGTTTACCCTGAGTATCAGATTTTAAAACAAGGACAAGTCTTTGGCTGGTGTGTTTAGCTGATGGCATTTTGAGAGCTGTGGGTGAAGCCAGAGTGCCCACGGTGTCCCTGTGCTATGGCAGCAGCAATGGCCTCCATCCAGTAATCCCAAGCACAGTGCCTTCTGAGGCACCTCACAGGAGGTCTCATCAGGAAATAGACAGTAAGAATGGAACCCAGAAAGTTTGGGAGTGCTTAGAACAGCTTTGGCAGTTTCAAAAGCACAGCAGGGTTCACATCAGAATTTACAGTGAATACAAACCCAGTAAAATAGTTTGTCTTGGAGAGTTGTGTTCACTCATGGTACAATGGACCCAAATGCAGTTCTAAGCCCTAGACCAGGTACAGAAATAATTAGCTACAGCCATTGTAGCAATAGCTAAGTTTCTAGGTCTTGCTACATGGACAAAATAAATTAGCCTGAGGCAGCAATGCTATGCAAACTAAATCTATAGTAGAAACACTGTCAGAGCAGCAAAAAGCTACATTGAGGACAGGTTTATTTTGTTCAGAATTAAAAATTGAAAGTTCCCATTCCTCAGAATGTTTCTTACCTGTATTGGAAGAAATCTGCTGGGTTTGCCATGTAAGATTATTATGTGTTTTCTCCAGATGGCATTTGTTTCCACTGTTAAAGAAGGTAAAGTCAAATGGACCAATAGTCTGGGAAAGATGGATGCTTCTTTTCATACACTGACAAATGTTTTCCTACAGACAAACCCACTTTGGAAATAACTCATTAGCTGTCAGCACAAATAGATAGGGAYCTACTTCATAGGGGGAGTGACACTGAAAGGAAAAAACAAGAAAAACTGTTTTCAGGGTGAGTAAGAAGGRTGTTCTGTAGTGAGTAGGTTTTTCCTACTGCACACATCTCATTATCTGTTGCTTCCCTTCCTTGTACTTCTTTATTCTCTCTTGTTTTCACTGTGATGCTCTTTTAGCAGTCTGTGAAGCACAGGCACTACAAACAGAATCATCCCAAGTAACTGGCAGATAGAAGAGGCATATTTTTTAATCTGTTACTGTAATCAAACTAAGAATCACCATCAAAACTGTAAGATAGAGAAAAACTGTTTCTTACTGATTTTTGTAATCCTGAGCAAATATTTTTATTCTAGRGCTTCAAGAAAGTGCATCATAATATTGCATATAGTATGGGGTTYTTTCTGAAGGATGAATCTGAACAATAGGAAAATTAATGTAAGTTTTTCAATCTAAATAGGGAAAAGGATTCGTTTCAGAAAAATTTTTAAAGATTACTTCAATATTTTTGAAAAAACTGGAACAGTATATAAATACTAATTAGCATTTGTAACAGCAGTAATTATGCTGAGCAAGTATATTTTTAAGTCCACATGTAACTCATTGATTTATCTTAGATAAGACCAGGCCTTTTTGTTTGCAGAGGAACAGAAAACACAAACTTTTTATGCAGCTTTGTGAAGTCTGATCCCTTGTTATTGAGAGTTTCAAATTTATCATATTCCCTCAGCAAGCTATTTTCTGTGATGACAACAGCAAACTTGCCATTACTTAAAATCCTTATTTGACTAATTTTTCTTTCCAAAGAATTGTCCAAGCCTTCCTTAGCAGTGACAAAGATGGATGAATCTCCCAGCATTCTCTCTTGGAGTGCTCTGGATGCTGCCAGATCTGTTACTTCATGATCAGTAACTTTTGCTGTTTACAAATTTGTTCACACCTACATTTTGCTTTTAGAAACACAACCCAGTCATATACACCAATGCCAATTTCTGGAGGCTACAGTGAAAGTCCTGCTCCTTCTGCTGCTTCAAAAACGAGAGTTGTTACTACTGCCAGCATCAAGCCCTCTGTCTACCAGCCAGGTAAGGAGCCCTCAAAGTACTGAAGATTCAGAAAAAAATGCTCGCACATTTCTTTTGGAAAAAGAAAATGTAGAAAGCACACGTTTTGTACAGAGACATACCAGAAAGTGTTTATACATGTTGCTGGTTTTGCCTCAGATTATCTGAAGATTGAGTATTATGTTGYATTTGTATTCTACTTCAGAGTTAAAATGTGAAACAAACAGAGGRTAAAATAAAAGCATGGGAAAATCCTAATAAAAAATGTGTAGCCTAATTTTTCAGAAGAAATAAATTTGAAAAATAACACAGTGCATCCAATTAGGAGCCAAGTGACACTACAGAATTGAGAAAATGGCTAAAAAAAAGAATGCACAGTTCAGGAAGGTGGTAAAATAAGTGGAGTTTGCTTGAGTAGGATATATTTGCAAAATAGGTAAGATCATATATTGAATTTCTCAAACTTAGGCTTATATTTGAAATAAAGAATGAGGTATTTAAGCACCTCATAATGCTATTCCATTTCCCAGAGACAGTAACTTAAGGAATATATTTGGTTATTCATTCATTTGGAAAATATGCTCCTTAAAATTATTTAAATTCACTTGGTATTAATGTGTTACAAATAGACTGAGCTTCTAAAACCATTGATGRCCAAAATGTGAACCTTCAAACTGAATGAATTAAATGAGACAGCAATATAAGTCTAAAGGCAGTTCTGTTTCAAATTAAGGTTTTTCTGATCTTAGTAAGAGAATTAAAAAGTTGATTTATGTCTTTACAGTAAAATAAACATGAAAAGGCCAACAATTGTAACACTCTTAAGCTGTGTCTTCTGTAAGGTTCTATTTCTGGATCTACTGAAATTAAACAAATGTAGTAATTTTAGTTAGGCATAAAGCAGACAGACAAATCAATTGATCTTTTTATTTGAGACATAAAGGTAGAAAAAGTCAGAGCTCTCATGAGCTATTTAAGGGTCTCAAAGTAAATAAACCTTCAGCTCCTCCTCACTTGCTTTTGGTTAAGTGCACCAGTGCACCATGTTCTCACACAAGGCAAATGCTATTGGTTTTGACTTGAAAAGATGAAGACAGCAGATTTATTTCTATCATGCAGAAGAGAGCAAACTCTGGCAAGTCAAAATATCTCCTAAATACACTGACTGATGTTAAGCCCTGTGCTCATTTGGGGAAGTATAAACTCCAGTTCAATGTACAAACCTGCCACAGAAATATATCTGCAGCTATTTCCAATTCTTGGCTGGATCTGGTAAAGTCAAAGCTGGCTGTTGAATTCTACTTGGAATAAGAGGAAAGGCTTTTGTTTTCTCCTGGCTTGGGCATCTTCTTTGCACTACCTTACATTGCTGGTGTTCCTTTGCAATTCCTTATGTTGCTGCTTTTGAGCCTCATTGCCTCTCAATAAAGGCTTAAATAGTTGGCAGAGAAAGAAAAGACATCCTGTACTGTTTAGGAGTTTGAAATATCCAGTAAGGGATTCTAGAATGCCTTCATAATTGAACCCTGAAGTGACTCAGGTACAAGAGAGGTTCCAGGCAGAGATTTTGGGAAGATGTTTGGTTCTTGTGTTGGTACTTTATAAGTGTTAYGTATTTGATGTAGTAGCACTTCAGAGTGGTTTTGGAGCATGAGCTGTCCTCAGAGACAGTTGCAGAGCAAATGGGAAATTGCCACTTKGGAAGAAATGGAGGAAATAGCATTTCCTGTCACAGATGGGAGAATCAATAGTACTTAGAAACAAACCACCAAGACAGTTAGAAAACTTCCTCATCCAGCATTGTCAATGACTGGCTTCCCTTGCAAACGTGAGGCAGCAACTTCTGGATTAAAACACCAACCAACAGGCTCATATATTCAATATAGAGACTCCTGAAYCAGTCACTGAGAGGATTTACAAGGCCATTTTTAATGTCCGATTGAAAATAAGACCCAAACAAACTGAAACAAATCTCAAAATGAAACTGCTTCCTTGAGTATCTGGCTCAGATGGGATTTATCAGGCAGTCTGCACTTTCCCTAACCTAATTCAGGAAATTTTCTGCTGCTAAAGGTCTTTTGTTTTTTCCAGTAGAGAAAGCTGGGAACTCTGAAACTTCTCCCTAAATTTCATAACCCGTGTTCTAAAGGCTTCTGTTCTGAGCAAGGCCCACTAGATGGCAGAACATTCCTGGGTATTCCTTTCCCGCAGGCGTTCCCAGACCAGCATAGCCTTTCACGTATCCCAAGCAGCTCCTGCTCCACTTCTGTACCACGAAGTAACACGATGCCTAAATGTAAGAAAGCAGATCTTTCCTTTTAAATTCCTGCGTCCAACTGGGCCTACTTGTGTATGCAARATCAGTCAAGTGTAAAGGCCTGATCTGCTCTTTGAGGAATTGCTAGAGAGATTCCCACAGTTCTTAATGAACTTTGTATTGAATCCTAARCACCTTCAATACTACATCAGCAGCTTCCACACCATTATTTCATTTTTAGTTCCCAATAATAAGAATAGTGTCTCCTTATAAAACATCATCTGCTCTGTCATCTACTCTGTACTGTAACAGTATATGGGAAAACTTTGGGATTCAAGAATGTGGCCACTAAGTGTAGAACAAACCATATCAATTGTGGTTATTAATTTATTTTGTTACTGATAATAATAAAGAGTAACACTTATGTCATCTACTAACAAAGGGGAAAAAAGAAAAGAAAAAATGTTCTCACAGTGCAAGTCTGTGCAACCAAAGCCTTTGAGACTATAAATCTTTGCATTACTACATGAGTCTTGGTAATGTGCCTTTGTCTGGAGAGAAAATAGCCATAGGCCATAAATGAAGAGCTGAGGGGGAGAGTTCCAGCTTCCCCAGAAGCAAGGAATTGGCTTGTTCCTACTCCTGTTAAGAGAGACCTCTTCTGCCATTCTCTCAGGACAACAATAATACCATTCATTCTTTCCTATTCTAAGAGAACAKGAGGGCTGAGAGAAACAAGGTGATAGAGGCTAAGTTGCTGAATTATTTAAAGTATTCATTTTTTAACAGTTAATGTTCAACTCATAAAATACTGGTATTTTGAGAATATATTCTCTGATATACTGAATCTTAGTACTTTTTTCAACCCATTTTTTTCTCTCCTGATTAGTGTTGAAAGACTTTTTGAAATACATAAATGTTCAAAGTGAATATGTATGACAGTAGCTACTAAGACAAAAGCTTTGTTCATATAAGCTTAGAGATGTACTTCTAAGAAAATAAGATAATTCCCTTTTAATAACAATTGCTAAAATCTCAGAGTTAGTGAAATCTTTCTAATATGTTGCAGTGATACTGTTTTGAAGCAATAGTAATTGCAGCTTGTTCACAGGAGGAAAATTTATTGTAATAAATCAGGCCTGTAAAATTAAATTTTAACAGCTGACAAGAGAACTCGGAGCAGATGCAAACATCCAGCAATTGTCATTTTGCAGTAACTGCTCTGGTACTTTATTTTARTAGCTGGAAAAAAAATCCTATTTTGTTGTTTTATTTTACTTCTCTTTTTTCTGTTTCTTTATTTTACTGCAGCAGATAGAAAAGAAAGAGTGAAAAGAAGTACAAGGTAGAGAGAATGTAATGATGTCAGCTGAAGTCACCTTGTTTAATTAGCCTCATAGGTGGAAGCCTTATAAACTCATCAATTAGAGATTAAATATTAACTTCTAATTTTGCCTATCTTAATACCATAATACAATAAATAGCAAGAGCCTCAGGATCTAAAGAGATTGCATATAAACTTTGTTCTGAAATCTTTAAATACTGTTTACTATTCCAAGTTAAAAAAAAAAGAAGCCTCAGGCTAAGGTGGGATACAGTTTTATGAAGGAGAAACATTGCTGGTGCTGTACCATAAGAAATTTTTATCAAGAAAATGCACTAGATTCAACTCTGACCTCAATAAAAAGATCCCAAGGGTGATCACAGTGCATTGATATATATGCAATTTAAACACTTGCAAATTGCCAATAATCAGTGGAAGTTATTATGTGGCAGGGTGTGGGCTGAAAAAGCAGTGTTAAATTGAACACAAATTTCTCACCACTTAATTATTCAGAAAGATCCATGTTACTTTCAGAACCCTCTTGGCTGAAATACCTTTCTGCCTGCAAGCCCCTTTAACCTGTACATGTTGGATTYGGTTGTGATTTTCTTGGTGCTGGGATCTACTGTGTAGAATGTTTGCCCAGACTGCTGGAGAACTGGCTTCTGTTCCCAAGCCTGTGCTCTCTCATTTGGGCAAAACACTTCAGCTCTCCAAGCTTCTTTTCAATCATTTGCTTTGTTTTCCTTGCAAAGGGAAACTGCTTTTAGTGCTCCTGTACTTGGCAAAGTGAGGCTGTTTCTTGGGCAGTAACTTCAGTTCTACATAATGCAAGATCTGGCATTTTGAAAGGAGCAGGATAATGGGAAAACTTGTCAGTATGTGCAGGCCCTGGCTCCTGCTTATTTTAATGTGATAAAACTCCACCCAAGATTAGAGCCTGGTGCACACAAACACAGAGACAGACTGCACTGAGGGTTTTATGTGCTAGTCAAAGGGTGGAAGAGAGAAAGGATAATATTCTGGTTTACACACAGGGACTGAGGCGCAGACACTCTTTGCTTTGCTCAAAGTTATACAGGAAGTTTGTGGCAGAGCCAAGAACTGAACTGAGATCAGTCACAACCACAAGTCTGGCCTTCCTCTTAGTGCTGTTGGCTTTATCTTGCTGGTCATGTGAGCTGACTTGGCTCCCTCAGTATTGCTTCCAGTGCTCTCTGTTTTCCCTCTGGGAGCTTGTTTTTCTTCAAAAACCAGGGAATAAACCTACAAATGATAGATAACAGTGACATCTGTAGAACATGTTGTATTTTAATTAATATAATGAGATCAAAGGTTAAGCATAACTTACTGAAATTCTGGGGACTTCTRTCTAAAACTTTACTGTATTATCTGGCTTTTATATATATTTTTAACCTGTCTTAAACAGAGTAYATGGCAGTCTTTGACATTATCACACAATTGTCGTATCCATTCCTTCAAGAAAAAGAAGAGCTGATCTCAACAATGCTCTCCATAAAATCTGTAAAAGCCAGCAGGCAATGATTTCTGCAATGCATGTGTATGAGAAGTCAGCGATTGTGCTGATACCCTTGACTTCAGCCCAGAATCAATGAGCAACAATGAGACAGGCCATAATGAACTATCACCTGAAGCTTTTATTGTATGTGTGTCGTGGAGTACCCTTTGCTGAGTGTTGCTGTATTGACAGTAGAGGAAAAAGACTTTAAAATSTTTCTTGTTTTCTTTTGGAATACTTAAAACAGCGCCAGCACCAGCGCCAGTTCATTCCTACACCCCTGCCAACACGGAGCCTGCGAGTCGCCCTCCCTGGGTAACAGATGACTCCTTTTCCCAGAAATTTGCACCTGGAAAATCCACCACCACCGTCACAAAGCACATCCTACCAAGGGGTGCTCCGGTGCTATCTCCTACCACAATTCCTGCTTACCCGTCTCCAGTTTCAACTTCTTCCCAGCCCCCTGCCTTAGCCCGGGGAACAGTTCAGAGGGCGGAGCGTTTCCCAGCCAGCAGCCGAACTCCTCTCTGCGGGCACTGTAACAGCATCATTCGGTAAGGTCATGCGCCTTTGAAGAGGGATGAAGCAGAAAAAATAGTATCAGAGAGACTGGTTATTGTACATTAATATACAGTTCCAGAGCCTAAGACTCTGTTAAATTACCCAGCAGGGATGTCTGTTGTCTGCTTCATTAATTTAACATTTCCAGAGCTCATTTTGTTGTTGTGTGGTTCACTTTTTATCACTGCAGCATTATACATGCTAATTGTTTGGCTCTTGGATGCTGCAGCAAATCCCTGCTTGATTTTAAACAGGTTTCTGGTCCTAAGGTAACCCTTTGAAGGTTTGTGCAACTTCATTGGGAGAGTTAGGGGGCTGGGAGCAGAGGGGGRATTGTGGAGAGAAATGGAACAAGGCATCATTTTGGAACAGCAGCCAAATGTAATTGTTGCTTTTGTGTCTGGAGAAAGATAATGCCTACACTCTATTACCAGTGATTCATAGCATGCCTCTCCCTTCTCTCCCAATTCAKTCTGCTGGACCAGTGCCTACTGTTAGCCTGTGCACTGCTATCCAACTTTAAGTAATCCATGTTTAATGACAGTCTTCCCCACTAAAAGGAGCTAGTTTGATGATGTGAAACTGCTGATTATTGCCCTTCATATATTCTGGAATGGAAATATTCCAGTAATAATCATTATATCTAACTAGAATCACCCGAGYCAATCACCAAAATGAAGTTAATGTGTCTTCCACGTAACAAAAYAGCAAGTTGTCACCTGATAGTCTGACATTTCTAGAACATGCTGCACGCAGTGCTGTCAGATAGAAAGAAGGTAGGATACTTTAGGAGCCATTGTGAGGTGTGGGTGTGTAAAGATGGAAATTTGCCTGTTATTTCATGCTTTCAAACAGTAGCACTGTCTTCTGTTGCCTTTGGCCTTTTCTTCTTGTCTTTGCATCTGCTTACAAAGATCACTTATAGCTATGCAGATATGAAAACAATTGATTTTTCCAACAGTTGTCTGTAAATGCAGTGTATGAGATCAAACAATAATGAAATGTTTTAAGTGTGTTTTGAGTAATGGTCTTGAAAAAGACCACTTCTGTTCAGGTTTCTGAATATTATTTTAATTTGCACCTTGTGGCTCAAATAGCTTCTTTCACATGTACATGGTGTCTGAGAAAGTGGGTTTGCAATCAGGGTCATTCAATCTTTTTTTCACAATACAAGTAAGATTAAACAAGATTACAAATAAGTTATGATTGTTTCCAGAGGTCCTTTCCTGGTAGCCATGGGTCGCTCTTGGCACCCAGAAGAATTCAATTGTGCTTACTGCAAGACATCCTTGGCTGATATGTGCTTTGTGGAGGAGCAGAACAGTGTGTACTGTGAGCGCTGCTATGAACAGTTCTTTGCACCGACCTGTGCCAGATGCCACACTAAGATTATGGGGGTAAGAGAACAACAGTAACCCTTTCTGCAATTGCTTGGATCCTTGAAATAGTGAAATAGTTTTGACTGTAAGCAGTGAATGCAGATGTTTTATTATTTCATCCTTTTAAGACTTATTCCCCAGCTTGTTGATTATTTCATAATGAGAAACATATTATTTTGTAATATTTTTTTCCATCAGAAGTCTTGGATATTTCTGTACCTTATTGAGCTCATAGAATATGTAATCCAGGTACCATCTCAGTGAGTGTAAAATAATACTTTCTGGATCGTTTTTTGCTATTTGCTACACACTATGTTACTTTTATCTCTCTCTTTATAGTAAGAGACTTGAACTGGGTTTTTGTTTCTTACACAGGATTTAGCCAAAATTTCAGTAGAGAAATCAGTGATGTTGGGAAGAGGCGCATTGCTCTTGTTGCACCTCACTGTTAGYTGGCAGCACAGGTGTTGATGAATTCTGCTGGTTTCTTGTACTTAAGAAAATACAGAACAAATRCAAAGGTCTGAATTCCACAAAGCCAAAAATACATGCCACTTTTGTCTTAAAGGACTAATGGAGAAGTAAATGTACAATTTAATTTGCTCTCCACATATCTCAGATGGTGGTGAGGTTGGAATTCCATCAATAATTTTAGCAGTGTTTTTATGCATGCAGTTGTAGTGAATGTATGACTCAGATGAAGAAGCAAGGAGTCCCCCACTGGTTTTTCACTGCTTAGCTGTCACCTTTTGACATCTGTCTAAATGCTGGCATTACAGATGCTCTTCTCTGCAACTGCCAGTTAGGGGTGGCAGCATCAGACATCGATGGTGAAGCTCTGGCTCCAACCGAGTCTTGTTTGCTACTGCAGCAGAAGGAGTAATTTATAGCAGAGTGCTGACTTAACCTACCTAATGAATGCTGGCACAAATCAGTTTCCCATTATGGATTTTCATCAGGAAAATAGCAAAGATGCCAGCTGCCTCTATTCATATTAATAAGATTTCTCAAGCTATTTTTGCTTCTTACCTCACTGAGGTTTGTAAATGGATCCAAACCTATCTATCAGCAATAGTTGTTTTGCAAACAGTAACAGAAGTTAATGAATCTCAAATGGTGATTCTCTAATGAGATATATGGCAAATCTAAATTAGACTATTTTGTCTATTCACTGGATTGAAAGCATRGAAGAGGACTTCAATCCATTTTCTCATAATCAGTGGACATGAAAAACAATCTTTAAAAGAGAATCAGAGTGTATGTGTATAATTGGAAGCAACATAAAATAGGATCAAGATTCTCAGCTGGTATAAATCAATGCTGTTTCACTGAAGTTAACAAAGTTAATTCACAGCAGTTATGCAGCTGGCCCTTTGAAATCTGGGCTCTTGGACAGAGATACACTGTCGAGCATCATCCTGGCTACACGTAAGGTTGACAAATTAGCAGGTAACTGTGCATCAGAGCCCAGGACAGCAGCTTTTGGACTTGGAAGACTTCTGTATGACAAAAGAATGAAGCAGTAATAGAGATTTCTCCATACTGGACAGAAGTAAGAAGCTGATAAAACCTAGATATACTCAGCTGAGGAGAACATCAGTTGCACAGAATTGGGGTTTTTTGTGATAAACACATGGCTTAGGAACAGACATGCAGACTCATTTTTACTAATCACATAAGTTAGAAGAACCTTTCCCTTTTTTTTTAGACTTTTACATTAGTTTGTGAATTGTTCTTGTAAGAAGCATAAAGAAATTACTACAGAATCTGGATTATTTTGAAACAAGACTTACACCACTTATTCCTGGTCTTAGAAAATTACTCTTTGAAATTTATTTAACAAATCATACTCTTGCATTGAAGAGTTCATACTGGTCATGTCAAAACAAAGGAGAAAATAATCAGAATCTTTGTGCGGAATYCCTCCTGCAGCAGGGACTGGGCATGTTGATACAAAGTGCTGGCTGAACCATGTTGTTTCACTTTGGCAAATACATTATTCTAGAGAGCTTGCAGTCCTATTTCCTCTTTCTTTCCAAAAGGAGCCCAATTTCTGGCAATTCTTTCTTTTGTGGAGGGGAATTGGCTGATACAGAAGGGAAGAATTTAGAGCATCTCTGCCTTGTGTTTGTTCTCCAGGAGGAAGTTGCAGGGCTGGCTATTCTGCTGGAGATTTTCGTTTGTTTGTTTGTTTGTTTGTTTTACAGGAAGTGATGCATGCCCTAAGACAGACTTGGCACACAAGTTGCTTTGTCTGTGCTGCTTGTAAGAAGCCATTTGGGAATAGCCTGTTCCACATGGAGGATGGGGAGCCTTACTGTGAGAAAGGTATGGCAGTCTGGACAGTTCTGCACAGTAATTGTGTGCTTCATGTTCATGGAAGCAATATAAGAATAAAGCAGCTGGGGAACAAAATAATATCAGTTTCCCATCCAGCATGGATTTTGTGTTTCCACTCTCCATATATACAGGTGTTTGTGTCTGTATTTTTCACCAGTTTAAATGAGAGAATGACAGAGCACTGGTCTTTGCCTCAATGTCCACAATGCCTTCCCTCACTTCTCTCCCTAATGTATTATCATACTTTGCACTTCCTTCCCTAAACATTTTCCCCTGTTCCACTCCCTTCYTTGGTAGAGTCTGCTCACCAGAAATGAAAAATTAGTCTTCTAGGGCTGCCCACAATCCTGAGTTCCTGGAGCTGTGTTGCCTCAACCTAGAATTGTTCAACCAACACTTATGAAGAGATAGGTCTGCACAGATGTGCAGCACATGGTGGTGCAGATTTTGCTTCCTGGCTGCTGCAACAAACAAACTGCTTCTTGCCAGCTAAGAAAGGGAAAGGCCATGTTTTCCCAAAATGGTACTTGCCATGCAAATGTGTTGCCTGACATAGTCAGGAAGGAGGTTAARGTTTAAGTGGTATTCCCTCTGTATTCCCCTTGTGCATTCAGTGAGGTCCTGGCCTACTTCTTTCTGARGATTCCTTTCTTATGGTTATGCAATTCAAATTTTACAAGTCAGAGTAGCTCTTAGTGAAGAAAAAAAACCCATGCAGAATGACTGACTGGGTACCTACTCTTTAAAACTGGAGGTTTTGTCAGAACATCAAATAACTCTCATGGATTCCATATACCTTTGGAATTTCCACTAATATTTTTCAATGTCAAACCTTTCCAAATCACACTTGATAAAGTAAAGATGTGTTAATCAGCCAGTATGGGGTTTCCATAATGTTCTCTCTTTATGCAAAAAGAACATTACAGGCATGGAAACTTGTAACATCCCCTTGTCATTAGACTCTTGTACAACCATATTTGTCCTATGAATAAATTCCACATATATTAAAGCTAATTTGAAAGTATTGTGAGCAGCACAATTTCAAATTCAATGGATTTTTTGTATGTCTTCTACATTTGTGATGATATATGTCATACTAATGGGGGGTTCTGGACTGAGTTTGTATTTAAATAATGAAAGAAAATAAGCATATTTCAGTAGGAGTGTTTCAGTAAATGTAGTAGGAAACTGAGCAAAAACAATCAAAGCATTCATTGTCTGGAAACGTTCTAATTCTTTTGGACTTAATATGAYTATGTTAAGAGTTTGTTCTAAGTTTGCTTTTTGTTTTATTTTAGATTATATTGCTTTGTTCAGCACAAAATGTCATGGCTGTGATTATCCTGTTGAAGCTGGAGATAAATTCATTGAAGCTCTTGGACACACTTGGCATGACACCTGCTTCATTTGTGCTGTAGGTTCTACATCAAATACTATCTCATTCCTTTATATTCCTAAATTGTGTRGTAACATCAGAGAACCTGAAAGCAGTAATAACTAACATATGCTTAAGGATGCAGAGGGATGAAATTTCATTCTTTACTTCCATTTGGAGAAGGATGGGAGTAATTTTCCTTCTCCTCCATAACTTTTACTAGAATTATGGAATTTGGCCATCTTAAGTGAGTGTTTTCTAATAAAACATCCAGTTTTAGATAGTACATACAGTAGTACAAACCACTATTGCTGTTATTCTTTCCAGTGTTTGCCAAATAGAGATAGAGCAAGACTGAAAATAAATTAACACCATACTGAACAGTATAACCATAATCTTACTTACAAAGCAGTGAAGTTTTATTTCCATGCTGAATGCTTGTTGAAACTTGCAAAAAGAAGTCTGTTTAGACAGTATGAATAGTAATTAGCTTAGAAGTTGGTCAAACTCATCAATGTGTGGTGTGCACATAGCTCTGGAGAGTGGCCATATTCCCACACTCTGCAAACAAAGCAGAAAAATCCATATGATAAACAGTACTTTCATCTGGTTCTAATACCACTGAGCAGCTCTGCAACATGTTATTCCTAAAGTAATAATATCTAGAATCTCTAATTAGCTAAAAATAGTATGTTGGCCACACCAAACTGACAGCGACAATTTCTKATGTTTAAGTCTAAAATTTAGGTAGACTAGTTGAAAGTATAGAAATGTTTATAAATATCTGAAGCTAAACTAGCTTTATAAAAAAGTGTTTTGTGAAAACTGAAGTCTTTTGGAAATTCTAACATAGGAATACTAAGCAAGTTTCCTTCACAASCTAACAGCTCTTAATCACTTATAAATATTGATTACTTATAAAGACACTTTCTCTGAATATTTCATGTTATTTTTTGCTTGTTCGTTTGCCTTAGCTGCCCCATTTTCTGTGGAAGTGACAGTTTTATTRTGTGTTGTTAATATTCAATTCTCACAGTGGGGGTCTTTTTAAGGACCTAACTTGATTTCTTTCAGTGGGTTAAATCAATAGCAAATCAATACATGACTCCTAAAGACTACCAAAGAAATGCATGGGCAGAAGAGCAATACATTTGAAACTGATAGTCACATCTTTCTCCCTTTTCTTTTTCCTTAATTATTCCTGATTGCATTTATTATTAATTCTAGGTATGCCATGTGAATTTGGAAGGTCAGCCATTCTATTCCAAGAAGGACAAGCCCCTGTGCAAGAAGCATGCCCATGCCATCAATGTTTAGAAGAAGAGTTGGTAGTCAGTGATGCTGGGGTAAAACAGATGACTAACTGGGCAAGCATAAAGTTGATAACCATGGCTAGCACTTCTCTCGGTAAAAGCTAGACGTTGGTACTTCTCAAGTTTAACTTTATCCTCTTTCATAAATGCAGAACATTCTTTTTGTGAAGTTCATACAAAAATTATTGAATGAGCAGTCAAAACCATGAACTAGTCCATTATTATAGCAACAGTTGGGGGAAATATTGAAATTAACTAAAAACCTTATTATAAAAAGTAATGTGCAAATATAGTTTCAAGTTAACTACCCACAGCAGTTTTACTGCTTAGACCACACGCTGGTGTTTAAAGACAACTGGAAAAATACTTCTGTATTAAGTMATTTTCTTTCACAGCAAGAATGAGTAAGTGCCATATGTACAGTCATCTGTAGAACCAAAGGCTGTAGCTTTCAAAGGGAAATAAATAGATTAGGGCTTCCTCTAGGAAAAGTGARTGCTGTTCCATTATCTTGTGGTGCTACCTCATAGCATCAGATATTTTAGATTCTTTCCAAATAACAAGTCTGCCTTGATTCCATATGTAGCTGGGAAGCCTAGGTGACAATCCATAACAGTTTGAAAATAAAATGGTTGGGTCAGCCTTGCTAGTGCACTTGGCTTCTATGTGCACAGTAGATAATTCACTTTCAAATGGTAATGGAAAAGGACTACTGGCTTTCTCCAAATTGCTCTTACATTGAATGGAATAGAGCTGACTGGAAAGGCCAGCTTTTCATTCAAAACCAGTTTTCCTTTCCTCCTGTGGAAAAAAAAAAAAGGAGATTCAATCTTGCTTTGGTTTCTAATTCCCACTGATATCAGARGGAATTAGGAACCTACATCTGAACCTTCACACAAGTGAACACAGAAGAAACACATCCATCTAGCACAGCTAAACTGTGGGAGACAGCTTGCAAAAATTCCCTCCTTTATCCCACATAAATAGKAAAAAAGGCTTTTTTTCCTATAGTAAATGAATGTGTATCAAAAATCCATAAGGCAGCAGGCACATACTCCTTATTCCTTTTYTTACTTTAAATTCAGCACATCATGAATTGTAGCAGTATTTGCCATTGTAAAACAGTAGTTATGTTCCAACAATTAGGATAACCATACAGTCATCTTTTCTAATAACCATACAGGCATCTATCCTAATAGCTTGAGAACAACTTTCAAGCTGTTCAGACAGTTATTTATAAAACTCTTTTTTTCAAATAAGCAATACTTATTGTACTGATAATACTTTTGAATTTTTGAATATCAGTGACTTTTATATGGGAGACAGCAGTTCTGTCTGATGGAGTTAAGATAGAAAGTCTGACCACCATTCAAACTTTATTAACTCATTTAAGTGAAAATTATGATGTGTGTGTTGACAGCTTGCAGTACTGACAGTTTTGAATTAATACTTCTGAGGCTGAGGATGCTTTCTGTGGGCCACATGCTGGTGCCATCTGCACCAATTTTACCTTRTGTTCTGAGTAGCAAAAAATTACATCATATTGTCTGTCTTGTCCCTCCCATGGGTAATGCCCATTTCATTTGTGTGTCTTTTAAGGGATGAAAAACTATCTAAAGTTTGGGGAGGAATAAATGAAATTTGGAGTTCTAAAATAAGAGTTAAGTTAGCTGCAGGCAGTCTGCATCTTGGACAAAAATAACAACCTGAACTGCCTGTGGCAGTTTTGACATGTATGATCTGTATTTATTCAGTAGGTATCTTAATTTTCACTGATCTTAGCAGTGATCTAATCTGAGTTGCTACAGGGTCAGATTTTTGTATGCATGAATTACTCTAAAACACTAGTACATTATATGCAAAGCCTTTTTTTGTTTGTTTGTTTTGGATTTTTTTTTCTGTAAGCAAGCAAATTTTCTGTTTTCAGTTGGTGCTGGGCTGATGTGAATATGGTCCCATAGATTACAAAATCCAAAGATCTGGCTCATAATATTCTCCAGAGGAATAAATTGTAATTATGGAAGTTAAATATTTTTCCATTCCTATTTGACTTCATTAAATACATATTCACAACAGTGAGAAAATTCTACATTTCCTTTTCATTTTTCAGTGCCATTCAACAAAATGCTTTTTATTATTATCTGTTATTTGAGAGAATTCACATCAGCATACTCTATACTGAGACTGCATTGAAGATATTCTTTAGGCAGATTTGTGTCAGTGTTGGCCACTGACTGGGACTAATCTCTGGCTGCAACATCAGAATAGGGAGTCAGGCTCCATGGGAAGGGCTTGTGATGGACGCCTCAGGAGAATTTCCTGGGGTCCTTCCCCTCTGATCTGCATGTGTTTATTTGTGTGTGTCTCATTCTCCCCTCCACCTCAGCCCTCAATGTCCCTGTAAGCTTCCTCTTCACTGGCACCGTGGAGGATAAATCATTTTAGGATCTGGCCAGAGCTGTTGGGCTGCAGCTTAGGGAGAGCGGCCAGTGAAGAGCGGCTGGCAGGCGGCGTGCCCGGGGCTGCAGCTCCTGGGCGGGACAGCCCGGAGGCACCGGGACACGGGGCTGCCGTGCGGGCAGGGGGGACACTGCGATCGCAGAGGGAGCGCCCGCGGCTGCCAGCATGCGGGGGCTCTGCGGGCCTCTGGCTGGGTGGGAAGGATGGGGAGCCCTTCCTGAGGCTGGGCTTGGAGCAGGGAACAGCCAGCTAAGGGCAGTTCCACCACGCTGCATGTCAGAGTTGGGTGGGGCAGGGAGGCTGGGTAGGGGCAGCAGGATCACTACGGCCAGGGAGAGAGCTTCAAGTATGAAATTAGGGTACAAGTAGCTCCCGTAGCCCAGAGAGATGGTCTGGATGTGTACAGAGGGGTGAGCAAGGATCCAATCTGGTACAYCTGAAGTCTGGACTGCAGGAAAGGGAATGCAGTGAATGTGAGCGGAGCTGAGCTGGCTTGCAGGGTGGCAGCAGTGAAAGTGCAGCAGCACAGACTTCAGTGGGARCTGTACTGGCTTGAGAGAGTCCTGAAAAATTCCTTGGGCAGAGAACCTGCACTGTAGCACATGCCCTGACTCCAGCTGGTGTCTGAGCAAGTGAGATTAAAGCTAGTTTACATATGAGGTACAGCGATATCTCTGAGTGAAGAACAGAGATACCCTTAGGATTATCATGTAATGAAAATTTCCTGTTATGACTTGTGCTGCTTCATAATGTGGTCCAAAAATAGGGAATCCACGTACCTGCCCTTGATATCTATATTAAGATATAATTTTTGCACATATCTGAACCAGAAATTTKTGAATAATAATGTAGCATTTTAACTTTCACAGGGGTAGAATACCACATAACTGCTGATCCTCTTCTGCTACATCACTTTGTGGTATGAAGAGGGAAAAATGCATATATATATATATAAAATAATATATATCTCTAAAATTCAAAATACAGCCTTTAACTATCACGGAAAATAATGTTGTACAAAAATATGCAAGATGAATAATGTGTACTTGATTATGTTTTATGTCTTGTAAGAGATGCCTGAGATAAGTCCTAAGTTCTTCTGAATATTTCTTTTCATTCTAATTAATGTGAGGTTTTACTCAATAAAACAAAGATACTGTACCTCTGAATGATCAATTAAAAATATCAGTCTTTCGTCTAACTAAAAAGTGTTCAATAACTTTTCAGTCAAAGGATTCAAAAGCTTTTTTTAATGCTTTTCTCTCTTTTGATGTTATTTTTGCAGAACRGGGCAAATTAAATGTTTCCAAATGAAGCTACTTTTATTATCTGGACAAAAAAAACAGTCTTAGAACTTTTTTTTGTTGTTTTTCACTGTATTGGATTCACACATTATACAATTCTCAATTCTAAAACAAATTCAAAACAAGGAAAAATATTTTTCCATTGGTCCTTCAGTGGTCAGTACTTTGGGTGAGATGTTTTGCTGAAGATTACTTGTATTTATGTTTAATAATGTGAATGTCCACAGCACTGAACACGTTCATTAGTGTCTAATGCTGGGCACACTAATGTTTTTTTKCAATACTCATCTCCTGGTAGTGGATATTAATTTGTTTAGTATTTRTAAACATCAGAATTTGAAACTGAGTGATTTATTGACTGCAGTGATCATATATTAGAAGTCTAGGTTTTATAATATTCTGACATGTTGACTTGATGCCACAAGTGTCCTTGCTTTTAGATAGATATTTTTTCCTGAGTTCCTAGTTATTTCAGAACAGAATGTCTGGTGGTTTATGAGATGTGAGTAATTACCTTGCATGGATTATCTGTGCCAACATGAATAAAACAGTCTAGTAATAAAAGCAATGTGCAAAAACAGTTGAAGCTTTATGATTTGGTTATATTTATTAATATGCCATGTGAGCAGCTGACAGCTTTCAGCCATGTACTATCATTAAGTAAGCATACCTAAGCTTGTACTCTCTACTTCAGACCTGAAAATAAAAATTAAAACCACTGGTTTCAACTTCATTGTATATCASTCTTGAATATTTTATTGACAAAATAATGCTGTTTTAAACAAAAATTAGTATGCTTAAAAGATGCAGTCTGCTAACAGTACATGTTGTAACTCAGCAAGACCTGTATAGTCCCAGACCTTATTGTGTCAACAAACACTGTTTATAGTAACTTTGTAAGGAGTGGGTAAATTCTCTCTCCAGTTACGTTGATGCATCTGCAAACAAAGTTTGGCTGCATAAATTCAGGTAGGTRTTCTACTCTTTCTTAGCAAAAATTACTTAAAATACACAAAGTGTTTTGAACACCCTCATTGAGCTCTAGTGCCAAGAAATATGAACAAATGAAAGGATGACTTCATATAACAATGTGCTTTACAAAAACAGCCATTTTGTGCATTCCTGTTGCACACCCCCTCAGAAATGCAGGTATTTTAGAGATACAACTAAGTATATTAAACATAATTAAGAAGTTAGATGAGAAATGAACAGACTTGGATTTAGATGCCAAGTACAGCATCAGGAATCACGACTTTGTGCATTTTTGATTTTATTTCCCAGCCTCAATTTCTGTTTACAATGTGCATAGGAAATGCAGTTGAAAAGAATGCCCAGAATGTATGCAGTATTTTGTCAGATGAAAATTGCTGGTTTTCAGATTGGCCTGACCTTTAACCTTTGCACAAGACAGTGCTTCCTAAACTGTGCACTGTGACCCCTGGAGAGTTCAGTTGTTGGAACTGGAAGCAATAGAGGCATAAGCAGAGCACCATGCCAGCTGACAGGGTTGGAAAGGGGAATAGAGCAAAGTTCATTAGGAAAGGACATGGTGCAAAATGTGTGACAAATGTTGTATTAAGGGATTCTTAACAGACATTCTTAAAGAGAGATTATTGCTCTGAAGAAAATGGAGATTTCAAAAGTGTAGGCTTTGGCATTGTTTCCCCTCTCACCCTAATCATGCATCTTGAATTCAAACAGTTTCTGCTGGTTAAGAAAGGAAGGAATGTGTGAATAAGGTTGCTGAAACCATTATTGAATACACAATGAAACGCTTTGTTCTCCCAGGCAAATCAGAGTTATGGATGAGATTCAGACTATATCCGGGCATAAATTCTGTACTGTGAGCCTATGAAATATGCCCTTGGATAGCTGTTAAAATACATTTGTTCCTCCTCTTAGGAAGATTACATCAAAAGAAAACAGTAACAAACGTGTGTTGTACTAATAAGGACTGTCAGGCTGAGTCGCAAGAATTTTCTCTGTAACAAAGACAAGAAGGAACTTTTTTKAACAAAGCTAAACTTTTGAACAAAACATTTTTCCTTTAAAAGTTTCCAGATTATAACTGTTAGGGAATATTAAATTAGTATGCATAAAGTATCATTAATAAATTTGTCTCTACTACAAAAGTATTTTCTAATCTTATTGCTTTAGAAATGGGATTATTTTCATTTATGACAAAGATCTTACGGAAATTCTTCTGCTTCTACTTAGTTTTACTGTGCATAGTGTTACTGAAAGAGTTGAGACTTATTTTTCTTTTAATTAGAAGATACAGATAAAAATACAATCCTGAATTGAGTGAAGGTGATTCTTCCTGTGCTTGTTAATGAATGCTGCTAGCTACACTAAAGCCAGAAAACTTGCTGTTSTAGATTGTTTTATTCTCATGGTGCATTAAAGAGGATGTTTTGGATTTTTAGGAGGTTTAATAAATATCTATAGCCTTAATTAAAGATCTCATTTCAAAATGATTTAYGATGTTTGAATTATTTTAAGACTTAATCATACGTAGACAGGAAAATAATGCTGGGATCGAGGTTTAGTTTCATTTAAAGAAATCTTCATGYTGACTAATGCAAGCATTCCTATATGCATGTATGTATATGTATTCACACATATATGTGAWTTAAAACACTCAGAACTGAGATTCTGATTTCTTTTAAGTGGATGTGTTTCATACCTGGACTATTTGAGCCTAAATTGTTGTCATCTAGTCCATTTATTATATATAGCTTAAGAATAATGCACAAATCTGAGTGCACCTTGAGACATGGGTTTTGTTATCTGTTAGGTAATTTTGCTTTCTGAAGTAACAACTCCACAATTTTGATACCATGGGAGTCTAGGAGCAGAAAAAAGGGCACACTTTCCAAAAATCTGACTTCATATAAAAAATAGGATTTCAGGAATAARATTTTTATTTGTGCATTATAAACAAAGACCAGGTATTATTCTTTCACAACAAAATATTCTTCAGCTGTCCCTGCGCATTCCTTGACAGATTTTCTTCCTGCTCATTTTTTCCCCGTACTGATTGCAAGGATATTGTCAATTTCCCTGTGATGGATGCACATGCAGAAGCCTGACCAGAGTTCCTGCTCCTTTCCCAGGCCTGTAAGCTGTGGGGTAAAAGGTGACAGAGTGGGCTCTGCTGCTCATGTGAGTGCATTCAGCACACTGCATCCTGCAAATACCAGACTTCCTGAGATTTACTGTGGATGCACAACATAGATGACACTAATTGAAAGTTTCTGCTTTATTGCATGTACACCACACGGCATCTACTTCTGGCCAAAAAGCCCTTGCAAGAAACCCAAAGTGCCAGGCAGGGATTCTGGTTCTAACTGTGGCCTCAGAGCACCCCTGAATCTGAACCATGTGGGTATAAAATAATGGCAGAGCACAGTTTGCCTCTGAGATTGTATTCCCAGTGCCAGCTGCTGCAGCAAAGGGACAACAGGGCTGTTTAGTGGATGGTGATTTTCTGCCATTTTATTATGTAAAGCAGTTTCTGGAATGGGAGTSTTTCTGACCTGCTATTCTCCTGTTACTGCATCATGACACCAGTCTGAATTCAAGCTTGMAAAGTTTTCAGCTCATTTGGCAAAATTTACTTATTCTCACATTGAAGGACTCCTTGTTTTCCACATGTAACTTATTCAGCTTTCTGTTAGACATCCTAGAATGGATTGGAAACAATCTGGTGGTGAAAGGTGRCTGACTGTCAGACTTCTAGGACAGGAGACACAGCCTGAGAAATTAAATTCTCAGAGACAAATACAGAACACATTATCCATCTTTTATGGACTTACATGGCTGGTGGTTGTTGGAGACTTCATTGACTTCCTAAGGAGTCACAGAAGCTGCTCTGTTTAGAAGTTCTCTAAGAAGAAAGAGTCAGCGTTATTAAAAAGTAGATATCAAAGTTTGGGGGTAGTGTATTTCCTTAGGGTCCACATTTGCCTATTTAGTACAACCTCAAACAGTTCTTGCTCCTATGCAATTCTCAAAAAAAAAAAAAAAAAAAAAAAAGAACGCATAACAGAGGGTTATTGCTACTCCTCCCTAACTCTGGGTAACAATCCTCATTCCCCTCCAGCTTAAGAATATTCACTGGCACAGGAAGGTATAAATTAATCTCTGTGCGCCAGCTTCAGAGAACCTGGCCACAAATACTTCAGTTGAGATGATTTTGTTCATTTCTTTAAAGGACAGTGAGAAAGATTGTGCTTTCTCTGATCTTGTAACTTAAAAACATTTATAGAACAATCTTTAAGTCAAAAGATAGTTAAGTAAATGTTTATTTTAGACCTTCATTATGAAGTGCAACTAATTAAAAGTGAACAATTACTATCAAAGAGGGCATATGTAAAAGTAGTAAAATGAGATAAAAATGTAGGAGAGTGAAAATCCAAAGAAAAAGTAGCTTTTAGCGTAACAATGAACCCCCCAATCTGTTCTGTGCAGGGTAATTCATTGAGAGTGAATTAGTGGTGCACCATTCAGTAATAGGCCTTGGTAAGGAAATAGGAGCAGTGTATCAGGATATCCTTTTTCCGCCCCCGAGTACCAATACTTTCAATTTTATATACAACGGAAGTAATTCATTGTAACACAAAGAAGCACAGCTGTGTTTCCTGATGGTCACACATGCAATAGCTGCTATTGTTCAGCATTCTCAGTATGTACAGTGGAAACTGTCCGACTGCTTGCAATGTTTTATATTCTCAGGGATTTCATTTCCATTAGTAGCTTTTGAATCCGTGGTGGATTTTTAATATGCTATTATCTTAGATCCAATCCTGCATCCCTAATCAGGTAATTTTTTGCTGATGCCAGTGAGAGTTTAAATTGTATTAGGTGTGGCTGCCAAATGAGGAGATTTGCAGACACAGGCCAATTTTTCATTGGAAGCAAAAGGAGTYATAGACTATTTTTTGGGATTTGCTTTTAGCTGTATGAGTTTAACTTGTTCAAGTTCCAGTTAAGTTTGAGTTCAAGTTCGAGTGCCTTACAGACTAAGAGAGAAAAGCTTCATTGCTATGCCTTTAACTTCATTATATATTTTCAGAAATTTTAGCTGAAATACAAGGATATCCTTTTATTATTTTGTAGTGCCATATTGGTTTTACTATAATATGAAAAAAAAGTGAATGAGACTATTTTGCTGCACTTGCTCTTATTTAACAGCAATTTATTCATGTTTAAAGATATGTTTAGACTAAGAAAAAATAAGGAAGTGATGAAATTATTTCATTCATTTCTTTTGTAGAGGATCAGATCTGTTTCATTTTAACAAGCTTGGAAGAACTGAGCATTTTCAGTCTCATAAATGTYCATCTTTGTAAATCTCTACAGTACCCGCTCCAACAGCTGCCRGAGACACATCCACTTGAATCCATGCCTCCTGAGCACAAAGCTGTTATACACAGCAAGACAGAAATGTTCTGTATTGATAAGAATTTGCCTTGTTTAACAGCAGGTTTTAAAAACATTTCTGCTTTCAGCAGTGCTCCAGTTTCAGGACAAAGCCTGAGCATCAGGCTTAACAGAGGAACTGTTAATACAGTGTGGGTTTGGATCTAAGGAATATTCCAACTTGTAAAAGAAACAAATACCTCTTGTAACAAAAGGTGGAGGAACACAAACATTCAGCTGCTCTCAGGGGACAATTCAAACTTCTTTGTAGATCATTTGGCACTACTGACTGATAATTCAGAACATAAATTTTAAAACCAGCATGACAATCGAAATACTTAATCTTCTCTGAGCAGCTGAAGACTTTTGGGATTTTATGTGCACGCATCTAGGGGAAAACATATTACTAATTCTCCAAACAAACTGATGTGAGTGAGGCACCCTGGTGAAGCCTCTGCTGAGCCTACAAATATTTTCTTTTTCTGTGATACGACTTTTAATGCTCTGGTTTTAAGGAAAACAAAGTAATTTGTATTTAAAAGGAGAGTTATCTCAGGTTTTATTACAACCTGGTGAGAAGACTGCAAGAAGGGCTTTGTAAATGTGAATCCATAAAAACAAAATCATACAGCTCAACTAGGCACAGGAAGAAGAAACAGAAAAAGCAGCAGGAAGTTTGATTCTTGGCTGGGAAGATGTCTCCCAGAGCAAAGTGCTCCATTACTGCAGCCCTTTGCCAYAGCAGGGGCATGCAGCAGAGTTCAGTGAGGAATCAGCTCCCACCCTCCCCTGCTGGGGACAGGTACAGCCTTTGTGTCCTCCTTCCTCCACGGCCACCTGCACAAGGCTRAGGAAGAATCTCCTGTAGAAGCCCAAGGAGCCCCAAATACAGCAAGTGCTTGAGCTGTGGGGACCCTCCTGTTTCCTTGTGCCCATGCTCTGCACTCTGAGCTGTTATTCCTTGGATTATTGCCACGGTGCTCTCCAATGCTGCCCGGGACTCGGTTCCACACCAGACTGGTCGGACATGGCTTGCCTCTTTACTACCAGTGATCCACTAGCAAAAATTTTTTAAAAACACATTTCTTCACAGATTTGACTCTGCCTTATTGAATTATTTTTGCTTGCATTTAAAAAACTGAATAAAATCCATTACTTTTGTAAGTAACAAACAGCKGAATAAATTTATAATCAAAAGAATATGCTTTCAAGTAAAATAGTTCTGAAAAAGAGACAAAGCCAAATTCATGTCATAGTAAGTGAAATAATTGTGTCCCTGGCTGAAGGGCAATATTCTTTTAATATGCAACTTGGAATATTTATTTTTGTAGCAGTAACAGAGAAATACTCATCTAATTGCAAACAGTTCTCAAAAATATATTTGGACCACAGATTTAAGACATCTGAATTCCAGAGACTGAAGGGAAGAAGGATCTACAAAGATCAAGTCCTATCACATGGCTGACCTTCTCCCTATATATACCTCTTTGTTCTTTTGATATTCAAGTTTGTAGTTCCCTAGTGATTCCAAGAACTAATAAGAAATTCCTGGAGAGGAAATAACAATGAAAGCAGCTGGAAGACAATCCTTTTTTATTTTTTAAATACAGCTCTCTTCATCATGACAGTCAGTTTTGAACTGCTTCTTTTATATCACACGTTAGACTTCCATATCTCATCTTGGCCAAATGTCAAATAAACTTAAGTTTATTTCCAGATTTTCAGACTTCAGTGTTTTTCGAATGTGGCTCAATTAATATAAATACTTAGTGTTAGTAAGCCTGGTGTGTCTGAGTTTTTGCAGACTCCTAAAATCCTCACCAGGTAAGATTGCTGCTGCCAACTAGCTTGCTGGAGCCCTGTGTCCTTCTGAGAACCCATCATATAAAGTGTTCACTTTCTGGTTTAAAAAGGTCTCTCTACCTATCCTGGTAGAGATATTTGAAACCTAAGTACTGCACTGTTTTGAGAGACATCAGTATTTTCTATGTGATGTTTAATCAGACATCCATCACAGTCTAAATACTTTCTAAGGTCATCATGATTCATCATTTTAGATTAAGGTGCAGTTTGGTCTCCTGCAGTCCTAATATCATTATAATGTAGGTTATTTTTGCCAACTTTATTTTGTGATTAAGACAAGGAGCTAATAGCACTCAGTTATGTAGAGATGGGCATTACTTGCCATAGCAATACAAACCTCATCCTCAGCAACACTGTTTCTGACCTGATAGGGACTTGTGGGTATCTTCAATGCCCAAGTACCTTGAAAAGTACTGGCTGAGACAGCCATTTCTTCAATGTGCAAATTTCGTCCAGGAACTGGACAAAGAGTTGATCCATTTCACAAAAAGRGTTAAATCCATTTCAAGGCTAGTGGCTGTTGCTTAATTCATGCATCCTGGATTGGAATCAGTATCTAACATCTGACAAGTGCTGGACTGTATTAGCACACATGATTACTGAAGGGATGCTGGCACTAACAGCTTTGGATCTGCTTGGGAGCACACACACGCATGTTGCATTCTTCTTCCATATTGAGTGTCTCTTCTGCTGCTATAATTTCATAGTACACAGAGTGGAAGAACAGCAGACTCATATTTTCCTTTGAAATTATAAACATAAGCATAGGAGTTCTGTATTGCTTGGCATGGAAGCTGTGATTTTGTCTTTYTTGCAGGCTGGCTTTGTTTTGGACACTGACAGATTTTTCTGGATGATGTTGATCGGAAAAAATTTTCTAAAAGTCTAGTAAGACCTGCCTTTTCAAATGCCTATCACCACAGTATCTGGCCACATAAAATTATTAGATTTGCCTGTACCTGCCTACATTTTAAAGGAGTCTGTGAAGGCAATAGGTTTGAAGTTATACCTCCTCTTTTGTTTTGCTGTGTAGGTTAATACAGAAGTGAAGCACTCATGTAACAATCTGTAGGTAGAACGCATGTGAGCCAGAATGCAAAGCCAGTGCTCTCATCTTACATTCAGAGGTGACAACTCTGGAGTACACAACATTTACAAGTCTTATCTGATATTAGCATGCAAAAATGGAGCTACACTGTGGAGAGGTCAACAAAATAAGCAAGCCCATGTTTCCCACAATACATGCACATGTGGCTATTTGGCACCAATAAGCCAGATTGCTTCCCAGCTGGTTATTCTCTGCATCCAGTTTATCTGGGCAGCCATCTCCACACCAGCAATTACTGGTGTGTCCTGAAGGCCTAAAGAGTGTTTTGGTGTGCAGCAAAGGGAAACTGCTGAATAGGTCTGTATGATCCATGTGATCTTCATTTCCCTTGTAGCTGGCTTTGTGTGCAAAGTTCTTGGTGCAGAGTAACCAAGTGACAGGAGGGGTGAGGACAAGAGGACATCAGCAGCACAAGTGCTGTCACACTGTGGAGTGAAGGATTAAAACCAGCAGCCCAGGTGGGAGCTGTGCCGCCTCCCCAGCGCATAACACTGTCACTAGAGCTCCTTCTGCWCTGCTGCTGGGAGAGCTCACTTGAAGATAGACAAATTATTACTTTTCCAATTTGTCCTAATGATAAGGAGCTTTGAAATACAATGCAAATCATGGCCTTCAGCATCCTTATCAGCAAGCAGAGCAGCTCATCGCAGAAGTTATAACGTATTCCAATCTAACTAACTGGACATATTTATTTAGATACAGGAAATGGAAAAAGCAAACAATGCTGTCCTTTGCAATGGAACTCTATCCCTCCTGCGGCACTGCAGCGTCAGCCTTCTCAGAACTATTCTTCCACGGAGCCGAAAGGCCCACGCGAGCCCCTCATTTTCCCCTCCGCCGCTGCCACCGCTGGCTGCCCGCGGCCCTGCCCGGCCCCAGGCAGCCCCGCTGAGCTCCCATCAGAGCTGTCACGGTGATCCCGCACCCACACCCCCGTGAATCCCGGCGGCTCGGCCGCGCTGCACGGCACCAACCCCGCCAGCAGCGGCACGGAGCCCCGCGGCCCTGCAGCCRAAGGCAGCCGCAGCTGCTTTTCTCGTGTCTCGACCCTCTTCAAGGCCAGCGGTGCTTCCATGACACCGGCTTGGCAACTTTCCCCCTCAGGCCCTCCCGCCCTTTCCTACGGGAGCTCCTTCCCGGGGAAAGCGCTGCTGGGCCGGCTGGGCAGGATAACGCCGGGGCCCGGGCGCCCAGCGACAAGCCGGCCCAGGCTGCGGCCCGCGCTGCCGCCCGCGGAGGGGCTCCCGGGGAGGAAAAGCAGGCCCGGCTGGCTCCTCCCGGCCAACTTTTCTTCCCGGGGAGCCCCGCCAGCCCTCCCGCCCACGGCACGTGCTGACGGACGGGCGGGGGCGGCGGGCGCGCTCCCGCCTCCCCGCGGGCCCCCGCCGCGCGCGCGCCCGGCTGCAGTGATTGGAATCCGGCTCGTTCCCGCCCCGCCCCGCAGGGACGCGCCGGGAGCGCCTGCCGGGACACGGAGCCTGCGCCGAGCCCGCGCCGCGCCGTCCCGCCCTCCCCCGCCCGACACGCACCCGCCTTCGCCCCCGTCTCAGCGGAGCCGTCGGGGCCCCGGGAACGGCCCGCGGAGCGCGGCGGGGAGCGGGCCCCCTCCCCCTTCGCCTGCCGTCGCCGCGCGGAGGATGAGGAGCCCCCACCGCCGGTGAGTGAGGGACGCGCCGCGGAGGCCTCGGCCGGGCGGGGAGAGCCGGGGCGCCCCGGGCAGCGCCGCTCCTGCACCGCTCCCTCTGCGGCCGGGGGGAYGCGGGGCGCTCCCTCCGCGGCGATGCCCCTTCCCCGCCGTCGGGCGGCCCGGCCTGGGCGGTGCCCGGCGGGGTCCGCGCCGGCCCCGGGCAGCGCCGTCGAAGGTGGGCTCCGGCGGCGGCCCTCCCGGCCCGGCCTGGCTGCTCGGGGCCCCGGGAGCGCCCCCGGGCCGGCGGCCCTGCCCCGCCGTGGCGCTGGGGGCGCTGCCCGCCGGGCCGGGCCGGGTGGGCGCCGCGGGGGCTGCGCGGGGCCCGCGGGTCCCTGCGTGGGCAGGGCCGGCCGTGCGCTCCCTCCCTCCCTCCTGCCCTCCCTAGCCGGTGTTGTAATGCCGGGCCCGGTGCCGAGCGGCCCCAGCCCGAGCGAGCGGCAGCGCCCGTCGTCGTGGGAAGGGTACGAGGAATAAGGTGCTTCGCCTTCCTTTTGTGCGAGCCTTGAACAAAGCTGGACGCCGGCTTTCCAAAATGGTTTTTGCCGTTCGGCGGCGTCAGACAAAAAAAGTCTGAAGAAATAATAACCCCGAATAATCGCCCGCACCTTAGTAGCGAAAGGTTGTGCTGTTGAGGACCGATTATGTACGCGGTTTTCATAACTGATTACAAAACTATTGAACAGGGTTCAAAAGCACAAATGGCTTTTTACCACCTTTCAATCAACCACACTCCGATGTTGTTTTGGTAAAATTAAGAGTGAATTCAGCAGCAGGGAATGGTAGTAAGCTGCGGCATTTCCTTTCAGCAGTTGCCTGTTACTTTGTGTCAAGTTGTATGACGATTTTTCCCAGTGTAAATTGATTGCCCTCCGAATTTACATATTTTGTTCTYTGCTTAGAAGTAATTATCTTTGAATTCTTTTATCAAATTAGCATGCTAGGGATTGTTCAGGCCTGTTACCTGCAGGGGTAGAGAAGCTGCTTTTGTAGATAAGGAAGACTCTCCCAAATTGAAAGGTTTGTTTGATTTTTAGTAGAACCTAATCCTGGAATAAAAAAGTTAACAAACATAAGAGTAATTCATAGTCAGATAATTTACCCAGTCTACAGCTAGACATACTCCATGTTGTGGCATTTGTAGTAGCCCAGATAAAACTCTTGCTGACATTGTATTTGTCTTTGGTGTCGTTCTTTTGTAGGTTATTCACCACATTTTCTCTGGGATGTGTGTGAGGGGCTGTGCATTTTATATGTATTTATGTAGACAGGTTCAACCTGGTGGGCTTTGAGATGTGGTTTGAAATGTTATGAAGGGTCTTCTCATGCACCTGCAAGATTCAGCTGCCAGTGCTTAGTATGTCCTGCTGGCTGATCTCTTCCAGCAACAGAGAGTATATGTGGCTGGATCTGAATTATTTTCTTCCCCTAATTGTGAAGTAATTTAGTTTTGAAAGGGACCTCTGGATGTTATCTGTTTGAGCCTTTGTTCCAGTTAGAGCAGAAACTCTTGGTAAACTGCAAGCCTGAAATAGCATGTTACTTGGAATTCACTGATTCAAAGACATGTTTACTAAAATAGTATGTAGCTAGAGCAYAGACTTTCTTAAAGCCAGTGTGTGGGACCCAAAATGTTTTGGATGCTGCTCTGCAAGATCCTCACAGTGAAAATTGTTATGCATATCAGAAATACTGAGTATGGTGGAGTGTATAAATGATGTATGAGCTTTTTCTGGACACCAGGTCTGACATGCAGAGCTGCAGTAGCTTCTTTGGTCAATTGCTGGAAAACACAGATGAATGAAAAAGACCAATCAGTGTGTGGCAGAGAAACTTACAAATGTTTGTTTGTCCTTGCTTATTTCAAGCAYCAGTAGGAGATTTGTCCTATCTGGATACCTAGGAAAGTATTTCTTGGTTCCTCAGTAAAAAGAGGGCATATTTTCAGTGCYTGGGATTTCTGTCATCTGTAAATAAATGACAGAAGGAACTCAGAAATTTGAAAGTATATCTCATCAGAGTCATGTGTGGGTACAGATGGAGCACTTGAAGCCTTGTTTCCTTTGCTAGTATTCCCAAAATGCAGGACTTGGAGGCAGGCACAGAGTGTGCCTGACAAGACATTTTTCCTTTCACTGCTGCTTTAGTGGTTCTACTTTTTCCTTTCTTGGACAAGACCTGCAGAACCCTCTGCAGCTGTCCCACCACAGCCGTGCTGGTGGTGCCCAGTTGCAGTGGGCTCTTTTGTGCCCTCCAGGATGGTCAGTGCTTTAAGGGGAAACCTGATTTCTTTCTGCCTTGTTTTCTTGCAATCTGTTAAAGGTCGCTGCGAAAGCTGTTGAGGGTTCACTGCTCTCCGGCAGCAAGTAGTTACTCTTTAAAATGTTTAAAACTGACAGTGAATGTAAAACTTGACCTGCTACATTGTGTCCCGTGAGAATAACAAGGAGACCACACTAGGTGATACTTGGAACTGSGTAAAAGTTTGAAACAGTCACCTCATTTTTCTTATGTACAGAGAACATAATTTTAGCAATCTCGGTGCTCTTATCTATCTATCTTCTCTATTCCATAGAGAAGATCTATGGAATAGCTATTCTGTGAGGGATTTAGTCCAGAAACATCTGTGTAGTACATTGTATTTGGAGTATGTAAATCCTAAGAGCTTTGGCTTGATAAAACACACAGCTAGCCCACCACTGACCAGGAAATCAGGGGACAAGCTGCCAACTTGCCAGGATGGACTTTGTTGAGAACTGGCTTCCCAGGAYTTTACTGGGTGTATTTACAGAGCATATTAGGTGTGTTTCATATCCATTTCCCTCCAAAGTAAAACAAAGCAACTGTGCCGCTAGTCTGCAATATATATTTTGAAATTCACTTTAGCAGGTTGGACACTGAAGCRTTTTAGGATGACATATATTTGATATATTGAGAAGACCAAGAACTTCATTCATCTTGTGGTAGTGCAAAAGCCTTGCATGGGTTTCTGGTTATGACCCCATTGTTTCAGCTGTACACAAACAGTGTGAGAAATATAGTCACTCTGTTTGAGATTTATAATCCAGAGAGCTTTTTTCTTGCCATTTTTCTAAAGGGTGTCTTGTAGTTGCCATCCCATTTCATTTGAATTCTGGGTGCTACGGTTAGGTTTAGTACTGTTTAATGACAGTCTGGTTAGCAAAATTCAAAACAAGAGTTAGGGTAGGAAAATAAACTCTGGTTCGTGATTGTGATAATATTCATAGGCTGTATAAGCAGGAGGAAAGGAAAAGCCACAGCAAAGCCTTATTGAAGGTCAGGTGTGTCACCAGTGTGACACCTGTAGTTACAGTGAAGGTGATTGCCCTGATGGAGCTGTCCCTGCCATCACCAAGCTTTCACCAGTGCCTCTTCATGGGGGAGGGGGAAGTGCTCTGAGTATCATGAAGGTGTGAACTTTGAATGTTTTAAAATATTTTGATTAGACAAAAATCTGTGTAACAATTCACAGAATGTGTACCTGCAACATGCAGCTAAATGCTCTTATGCTCATTTTGTCCTCAAAATAACCTTCCCCAAAATACAGAGGAAAATGTAGTGCATTTAAGTGTAATTCAAGTGTCATGAGTTGCTTTGCATTAAAAGGGGAAAATATTAGTGTTATTAACTCAGCTCTGCAGTATTGCAGCTTAATTTACATCATATATTATAGCAGCAGCAATGCTTGTTACAAAAATTTGATATCACATAAATTGTTGCAGTATGCTTTCAGTCAACTTAATTAGATTAAAATGTGGAAGCAACTAGCAATTCTTTGTGTCTATATTCCCTGAGTTCACCATCTTAAGGAGAAAACTGTCAGTACTGCCATGCTTTGGTTGATAAATACAAGCAGATGTAGCAGGGATAAGTTAGAGAAATATCAAAGTCTCACAAGATTCATACCAGGAAATAGATCTGGTTTGTGGAAGCGATTTCCTTTTCACTGCTGCAGCCATTGAAATGATTTAAATTTGCTTTTCTTTTCTTGTTATTAAAAAAAAAAATCCCACCTAGAACCATTTGTAAGCCTTTGTACTTCCTTTGTGAGAGCCTGATCCCAAATTTGACTGGAAATCGGTGCACAGAGCTCAAATGACTTTGGAGGACTGAAGTCATCRGAGATTTCACTTATGCAGAGAATCGATACTCTGCTCATGAGATTT
Source organism: Cardinalis cardinalis (assembly GCA_014549065.1). Lineage (NCBI taxonomy): Eukaryota > Metazoa > Chordata > Aves > Passeriformes > Cardinalidae > Cardinalis > Cardinalis cardinalis. Next base: position 4,037,649 of record JACDOX010000017.1, read on the forward strand.
GTGCAAATGAGCACACTGTGTGCTCAGAGTCAGAACATCAGGAATGTGAAAGTGGTGAATAAGCTCAGATAACATTTTCTAAATTAATCATTCTTTTTCCTATCCTGTGTTCAGTTGAAAATTCACAGTGCAGCAGTCAGGCAGAGGAACTGTTCCATGTGATTTTGTAGGGGTATAGAGGGCTTGAAAAGGAACCTTAAACATAAGGGTCAGGAGGAATTGTTCAGCAGGAATAATGGAATATATGAAATACTGAGAATATGAAAAATGTATCATCTACTTGTCCCTTTATATTTGGGAATGAAAGAACTTGRGCAGTAGCATGAGAAAAAGAGGGATTTATCAGTGACTGGAAATGTGAGTGAGGAGAACACAAAGCTGGGTAAAATGTGCTCTTCCTGGCTGCATGTCCTTTGTGGAAGAGAAAATTATCTTTAACAGAATGCCTTGGAGAAGATTTTCTAAACCCTCCTGTTTCCCTCTCAGTGTTGTGCAAGCAGCAGGCCTTGCAGTTGTCAGCTTTGGACAACTKAGAGTTAATTACAGCACAGGACTGGGACAGGGCACAGGGATGAGCTGCCAGCTAATGAGGTGCAGCCATTCTTCTCACTCCCTGTTTTGGGCACTGAATCTATCTTCTGTTSAGGTTATTGAAGGGATTTCAGCAGTAATAAAAAATTCAGTTGTGGTACCAAGTATTAAGCAGAAATGTCCCTGATGATGGAAGATATGGGAAGTTTCACTTTAAAGATTTTTTTTTTAAAACTTGGTTTGAATGTCTTCTCTCAAATTGGTTTGAATGTCTTCTCTCAAAGTAAACAATAAATCCCACCAAATAAAAATGCAGAGTTTTGTTTTAAATATGCAATTCTATAATTTTATCTTCCATATTTACTACTTTATAATAATTTTCCTTTTCTTTTTTATGAAAATGTTCTATAGAARGTTTCCTGTAGAATATTCTGATGTGTATGCCATTTGTTAGGATTGAAGATTGTGCCCTTTCCCACCCAAGCAAGTTATTATTCTGAGCCTAAAATTAAATGGAAAATAGGATAGGTTTTATGGCCAATCTGTCACATTTGGATCAGTGGTTCTACCAGGGATAATTCATCTTTAAAACTTGTAGTGTGGACTGAAGTTTAAGACAGACAATATTCTATGCACTAGTCCTTTATTTGACTTAGATGAATAGAAATTTTTTGAAACAATGCTGTCTTGGTATATATTTTTAAAATATTTTACTACTCTTGTATAGTAATATAAAAATAATTATATAATTATATATAATAAAATAATATAATAATAAATTCTTTACTGAATTGATTTGACAACCACTCACTGGTTTGCACTTATCATTTTATGTTTTGTAAAGCTCTTTTACATGGTGAATTAATTWTTTTTTTTTTTACACTTACAACTATAATTAATCATAACTCTAAAAAGAATCAAAACCTGGAGTGTTGTTATACTCAGAAGTTTATGGCAAAGAGCTCTGGCAAAGTCTAGAAACATTCCCATATAGCTGATATTCTTCAGTTTCCTGCTCTTAAAATTTCATGGAAGGAATGCAGTTAGAGGCTCGCCAATTTGGGTTAGACCAGGAACTGCAAAATCAATCCTGATCCAGACAGGACAGTTTTTATTCAAACCCAAGCCTCTGTTGAAMTGTCTGGTTTTGTTCTGTCCCTGGCCCTGTTTCACTCCCCCACCTCTCTTTAAATTCACAAGTTTTTAAATGTAGAGATGTTTCTAATTTAGAAAATTATTTTGGTGTAATGAACTAAAACAGAGAAGAGTGGACTAAGCTGAAGGAGGTCAAAAACCAGATGGAAATAGAAAATCTGAAAACATGGAGTAAAGAAAAAAATCCCCCTTGAAATAATGGAATCTACATGCTGAAATTATACATCTGCTCAGCAGCTGTGCATTCCTTAGCCAGAGGTTCCGTTGCAGAAATGGCATTACTCAAGTTTTTCTCAAAGCCTCAAATGCTGTTGTATAATATTTACATCTCTCAAATACTGTCAGTAATAGTCTTAGGAGCCTGGAGAATAGAGGTGGAGGGAAGAGTTGATGTAAGAATTTCCTTCTTTGTCCTAAAGCATCTGCAGTGTGTGTAGTTTTTTGCTGCAATGAAATTCTATGATTTTGCTTGGTTATTCTTTATAAATATCTTTTAATTTCTGCAGCTTAATTTCAGAGGAGAAGTTGGTTACAGGAAAAGTAAGCAACTAAAAACTATATGAAAGGAGTATGCACTAGTGAGAAAAGAATGTTACAAATGCTTCAAGTGTTTTGCTCCCATCAATGGCCAGCAGTATTGCTCCAGAGCAGCACATAAGACAGTCTAGCAGACAGTTGTGGAATTAAACCACTCTGTGGAAGCTTCTTCCTACATCCCAGTAGCCAGGAGCTAGCTGAGTCTGCAAGGCACATTCAATCCATTTCAGTATAGATCCATAGCACATGAAACAATTGTAGTTAGAAAAGGTCTCTCTGAGCTCGTAAGCAGGTTATATAAGTATGTAATTTTACATTTTCTTTTGTGTTCTTGTTTGTCTTGGTACTTTTTGACAATGTTGGTATTCATCAGACTTACCTGTTAGTACYAAGATTTATATATGGTAGATTTGGTCTTTGAGAAAGCATTGGTTTGAGTGCTGATGTGAAGGGTGATTTAGTTAATAAAAGACCCTAAGAAGGTTTCTTTGCTTTGTACAAAGGGACTCTTGCTTCATTTAAGGTTTGAATGGTTCAAAGAATTTTTACCRAAATTTAAAGTTGGAAGTTATGTAAGAGAAATGTCAGAATTTTCAGCAATTTCGAATCTTGATTTCAAACAGTTTCTGCTTTTGGAAGAAGTAATTGTTTACTGGAAGATATTTTTTACGGTGTGTACTCAGACCAACTGAAGGTAAAATAAATCTCCCTTGGATTACTTTGATTGAGAAGAGAAGCTGTGGGTGTGCTGTAAATGCAGATCCCAGCATCTCCTGAGCATTTGAAAGAGCAGGTGTGGGGCTTTGGGTTCAGGTAASAGGGAGTGTGGGCAGAGGAGCAGGGACATGGTGAGAAAGGCTTGCTGGGTTTGAGCCCTGGAGAGGAGCCCAGAGCTCTCTTCTAACCTGGGGTAGGAGTGACAGAACTCTCAATCTCCTTGCTCTGTATATAACTGCAAAGCACCTCTTCCCATATCTATCCATCCATGCATTATTACTCCACTGTCACTGTTGATTTTTCTCTCTAGCATCTTTGTCATAGTGTGAAATGAGGTTTCTGGTTATTAAAAGTGTAGCCAGTATGAAGTTTCTAAAACTTAACCCGAGTTGATTATTTTATTTGGATTTCACTATTTTCCATATGTTGTGGAAAAGAYTGGGGACAAACAGGAGAAATTGGAGGTCTGTGTGCCATGGCATTGCATCTTGTTTTGATCAGAGATGGGGTGGGACAGCTGACATGGCTGGAGTGCTGCAARGGCTCCTCCAGGAAGGACAGGCTGAGGTGGTGAGGGATGCACAGTTCTGGGGATTTTTGCTGTGAGACTGCCATGGAGATTGCTGAAGTTCTTCCTTTTGGGTGAATGGGGAGTCAGGTGAGAGGTGTGAGTCAGGCCTGTTAAGGCCAGCATGGGTGATGTTGGTAGGTGCCTGCAGGAGGCTATCTCAGTGAATGAGTGGGGAGCAGTGGATTTTGTTCATCTTGAGTTCCTTAGGGTAGTGGCAGTGTCACTTGTAACACCCTCATCAACAAAGTGATGAAAGTTCAGACTGGACAAATGGACAGTGAGATAGAGTGAAAATTGGATGAGCTACCAGTTTCAAGGAATTGTGATCATCAGCACAAAGTCCAGCTGGGGACCAATCATAGTGTGACCTGGGGTTGAGCTGGATTTCTGGTACAGTGCAACCAAGTGAACATTCATGGATGATGGGGCAGAACGCACCCTCAGAAGTTTGTAAGCAATACAGAACTGGGAGGARTGTTTGGTGGGCCAGGTGGTTGTGCAGCCCCTTGCAGGGACGTGGATGGACTGGAGAAGGGAGCAGAGAAGAACCTCATGAAGCTCTACAAAGTGCAAAGCCCTGCACTGGGGAGGTGCCTCCTGGGCTGTCCAAGGGTGAGTGTTGTGAGCAGGCTCAGGGAGGTGATGATGCCCTTCAGCTCAGCACTGGTGAGACACATCTGGAAGGCCCTGGCCAGTTCTGGKCTCCCAGGAAGAACTGGGCAGGTGCCCCTGGGGCAGAGAGGTGGTAACAGCCTCACTGGGAGCAAGCAATGAGGGCTGTTTTATTCTGTGTGCTTGGAAATGGTATGGAGGGGGGAGTGGGTGGTGTGGTGAAATTTGTATCTGATACAGGTACTGTAAACTGGCTTGAGCAGTATTGAATGCCGGGATGATAAAATACTGGATGAGGCACAGTAAGTGCAATGTAATTTAATTCAGACAGAGGCAGAACCAGTAACAGGCTCTAAATGAGGTATTAACACTTGGTGAGATCTTTGTTTTGAAGCTTCTACTTTAGATTGAACCTATCTGCATATGGTGTTGAATTTTTTTTTCCTCTCTTCTCCTTTTTGTGTTTCCACTGTCACTTTTGTACTTGTGGCCAAGTAAAAGGTTGGATTTGTTTGCTAATTTAACTGAAAACTAACCACATAAAACCCCCTCRGTTTTCAGTATTTCCAGCTCATTGTGGTACCTTATGTGGAGTAAGAGGAGAGGAGGGCCTTCTTACAATCAGTACAGGCTTAAATGAATTTAGGYCAATTTTGAAGTTGCATTCTATACAGTTAAGTATTTTTAAAATGTGATTATACAGCTGTACAAGTTCATTATATATGGACATACAGGTTATGTTCTTTTGGTAATATAATTTCAACAGTCCCATTAAAATGAGAAGGTAATATTTTTTTGTTCTGTTTGATTTTTCCTTCTTCCAGCAGTACTGGAAGGATGGAGTACTAAATAGACTTGGGCCTCTTTAGTTAAGGAAAGAGAAGCAGTGGAGAGAGAGATGGTGATGGTAATCTATCAGACCTTAAATAAAATAAGGAAACTGATGAATAGTGTTTCACCACTACTTTTTTTTCCTCCATGGTGTAAGGGAATGGCAGGTTTACAAGGATGGTAAAATGAGGCGTTTCTTTCCTTCCTCACAGCAAATATTTCAGTTGAAAAGTCGCTGCCAGAATACGTGGCTGGGGATGAAAGTGCTGTGCAGATTTGCCATCACACGGATTTGTTGACAGATGTGCGCACCGATGGCAATAGCGCAGTCACTTGTGCCTGGTTGTAGGTCAGGAGCTCCCCAGGTTTCTGGATGAAGCCAGGGAGGACTCTGTTCTCCCTTAGCTCCCAGCTGGGCTGCTAGCAGGCGGTGTCACAGGCAGAGTGCTGGGCAGACATCTGCCACAGAGCAGGCGGCGGATTCGGAGGCTTTTATCACACCCACACGCAGGCAGGCACGTCAGCTCCTCTGCTGTTGCACTTAGTAGTGTCTGTAACGCCTACAGCTTTTTGAAATGTTGCACTGGCACCCATCTGCCTTCGTTGACACATTTGTTAGGTTTGCTTTAACGAAACTGCCATCAAACATGAAGTAACATGTTTTTTTGTATCTGCCTTATCTTAAACATTTTCTGTTCAGGTAGTTTATTTTGCTTAGTGTGGAAAGATTGATCATATAATTTCCTACGGACTGGAGCAGTGTAGCCAGGTAGACTTCCATTGATGTCTGCTGGATGAATAATTAACTGCCAGATGGAGAGGGCAGTTCTGTGCTGCAGATAAGCACCTAAGCAGCCAGGTACACTCGGAAGGGCCAGTTCTACTCCTTGTTCACACCACCCTGGTGCGTCCTTCCCTCTTCCTTTGCAGCAGCACTGGCTGGCACTGCTCTGATGCTGTAGGAATCTAAACTGGCTCAGAGCCCATTACCCTTTTTTGCMTTCTTTTTACATTTTTTTTTCAGTAGGCTTCACTTCTTGCCTGTCTAGCTGTGGTTGTGGGGGCAGACCAAGTGTTACTGTTAGCACAGAGAACAAGAGTGCCCCTTCCAGGCCCAGTTTAGTTGTACTGTAACGTGCTTGTGGGTAAGTCTGCTGTTTGGGAATGTTACCCACTTTGCAGTGCCTTTTTTTTCTTTTTTTAATTAGCTTGAATGTTGGTGATCATTTGTAACTTCTTAGTATATATTGACTATATCCTCATTCCACAAAGCAAGAATGAATTGGTCAGAATCTTTTACTTTCCCATCCTTACGTTYCTCTTTGCTCTTTTGCAGTTGACTCCTTTGTTTTGTAGTTCTGTTAAATTTCTGCCTCTGATGTAGTCTGTAAAGTTTTGGAGTTTGGCAAACTGCTAATACCTAAAGCTTCAAAGACAAGCTTCATGTATCAGCAGGCTTGGAGATTAGATATCTAGTCAGATTATGGAGTGGATGTCACACTGTTTCTGTTTCAAAGGGCTTGAGCTGTGCTAATGTCCCCAGAGGTGAAGGATGTTACGATCAGAAGTGTTCAGTAAACTTGTTCTGCCTGGTAAGAGGGAGGTCAATATGCACATTACTGTCCAGCCAGCAAGATGTTGTTTGGCACCAGAGGATGTGGGAGGGAAGGGAGAGACAACTGTGGTTAGAGGAATATGTGTGTGAGTGGAGAAATGGATCTATTGCTAAGGGACAGGGAGAGGGAAATCATACAGGATAYATAGTGAGCTGGAGCAATTACACCGGGAAAAGATATAAACCAAAATAGAACAAATCTGTAGAAAACCAGGCTTTCCTATGTCTGTTGCTCATAATGCAATTTGTTTGATGTGTGATGTCTTCTTTTTTTTCTCCCCTGAATGAAGAGAAAAATTTGAGATGAAAGAATCACCTGAGTTTTAAGAACTAGAAATACCATAGATGTGTGTTTGGCATCACTGCCAGGGCAGAGTAGATCAATTGAGCCAAATTTTTTCTTCTGTTCTCCTCATTAACCTAGGCTTTGGAAGAGAGAGAAAGCACAATAAAATCTTTATATAGCAGGCTCAGATATAACAACAGGTGTGCTATTCCCAAATCCAAGGATTTTTACAGAGTTGGTCAAAAGAAGCATGAAGTGACATAGCATCTAGAAAGTGAAATGTGGGTGCTCTTTTCTGTATTACACTAAGCTGGCTCATGGCTATGACTGGGAAAATATATTTGAGAACTAAATACAGCCTCTAAAAATGTATTTTTTCAAAGAACTGCTGTAGTTGAAGCAGAAGATTACCTTTTTGACAATGAACATAATGGAATTAAATGCCACTGTAGCAGTGCAGTTGGTATGAGAGAATAATCTAAAAAAACAGTGTTGAAATGTCTGACAAGCTCATAGAAGTACTGATGCAGCCATGTGTTTATATATTAGTATGTCTGTAGCCCACACTCCTCCACCTACAGAACCTATTGCATTGTAATAAAAAACAGACTGTGCTTAAACTGCTTGTGGCAAATTCACTTGTTTTTGAAAATGCTGGATTTGACAAATGCTATTCTTCTGTGCTGAGTTTTCATCAGGAAGTAGTATCATCCATAATTTGTCTTTTTGGAAGGTACACTAGGAAATATTTTAGTCTTGTGCAAAGAAATTTGCCAATACTGTTGAGTTTTTAMATTTTAATTTAGAATGCAAGTTTCTAGAAGTACACTTTAAAAATAACTTTTTTTAAACCATTAATTTGGATACATCTTTCAGAAGATTCTCTTCTGGAAGCAGTGACTGGCATAGCTTCCTTTGGCCAGGCACACAGCACTATTTACACCTGGGACTGCTTGTCCATGGTATGATGGAGATCAGTGAATAAAATGGCACTTGCTAGAGCAGCTAGTGATGTTCAGTCACATTTCTCAAAGGAAGGCAAGTGTGTTCAAAAGGACATTTTGTTTAGAATGACACCTGCCAGGCTCTGTGTTACTCATGCACCCAAGAGAATTACAAAAAGAAGGTTAAGGACATTTTCCACTTCCAAAGTACTTTCTAACAATGCTTTCTATAATCTTTTGTGTCTCTTCTTCACCACCATTTCACCATGTCTGTATGTTTCTGTGACACGTGGTCTGTAGTTTTCAAAGATTGTGACTATGGAAATATTAAAACTGTTACAAGCAGGTATATTTCCTGACACTACTTTTCATTTGTTAAAATTAATTTGCAATGGCAGTATGAGTTTGGATTTTTGGTTGGTTTTGTTTTTGTTTTTCTCCTTGGTTCCCTCTCCCTCCCACAGTGACTGCTTGTAATCTTTGCTGGCATGAAGCTTGTGCTGAATTACTTGAAGGTATTTGTGAGTGTCCTTGTAAAACATCACAGTGGTGTTTTCTATCTGCTCTTTTGGAAAACAGAATCCTTGGTAAAATATGTATACATCTTGTTATTTTTAGCACAGTGGCTTTAACCCCTGTTGAAACCTTTAGGATTACTCTGTAGTTTTAGCACTGGCTTAATTTTCTTTATACTTAGTTGTTGTGTGAAATATCCCAATAATAGGTCTTGAGACCAAAACATGACCTGTGGGAGTGACGGGAAAGTTTATGTTAAAAAAGACACAACAAAGTAAAACTACAGGGAGGATGCTAAGGGTGGAACTGTTACATTGGCCTTCTGARAGAGAATCAACACTAATAACTTCTTGCAGGGCATTTAATTGCTGTCAGGTAATCATGTTATGGTGTTTTGAGCTTCAATTCTAATATGTAAACATACTCGCTCTTCCACTGCTAACCAACAATTTGAATAAATTTTATTCCAATGAGTAAGCTTTATTAAATATATTTTAAAAGAAAAATAGCTGTTTATTTGTAATATATGTGACATTTTCTGTTACCTTAGGTTAATAGAGAAATTCTCGTTAAAATAGAAAATACTTGTAGATTTGATTTTCTGACAGAAATTACAAATTGGAAATAAAATTTTGTAGAATGCTAACAGATAGGAGAGATTCCTTTGGGGAAAAATTTAAAAGTCTTGAGTTTTACATAATCTGAGAGACAAAATGCTATCACGTATGATACACAGAAGAAAAATTGACGGTATTTTGCCTTCTGTAAAAAGAGGTCGTGCAAATATAAGTCTGTTTGCAGTAAACAAAAAAATTGTTTAAAGTGCTCATATTCTGTAACAAAGGCACCTGAGTAGGGTTTTTGTTCTCATACRTAACAAAAAATAATCAATTCTATGCTTACTTTGCCTAGAATTATAGAGGTAGCCAGTTGTTAGTGCTTCTGATCCTTGACCTGCAATAACATTTATTGATAGTGGGGATTTTTGATAGCTCAATAAGAGTGATTATTTTCAATAATCAATAAGAGTGATTATTTTCATCATCCTGCCTACTCTAGGGTTTTTTTTTTCAGATTTAAAGTCTTTTGGAAGCTCTCATTGTAGTGGTATTTGGCATTCCTCACTAGATTCTAGGGTTTTACCATGAAGACAGTGCTTTAGGTCAATGTCTTTTAGCATTTTGAACTCTTTCCTATTATATAGCTGTGAACCAATACAGGGGAAACCATGTGAGAGAAGGAATCCTGTGTAAAAGTCACTGAGTTTTGAATTTCTGGTTTTGACTTAAGATCCAGGCCTAAAACTTTGTAACAGCAAAGAGYTTCTGGCAGCCTGTTGCTGGTGAGATATTTTTTTACATGAACAGAGGGACTCTATCCAGTGTACAGKGACCAAAGGTCTGTTCTTGGTAGAGCTGCAGAATTACCATCCTTAGCAGTGCTCTGCAGTGTCAGATTTAGCTCAGCCAAGGAAAGTACAAAGCACCTCCCATGGGAGTCAGTGTGAGCCCCTGGTTCCACACTGATGGCAAAAGACTTAAACCCTCCTGAGATACGTGGAGGGCTTTTTTCTCAGCTCCTGATAGAACATTTGGTAGTATGCTTAAATGAGTAAAATCACTAGTACTAGAAATACGTTTTTCAGGTTTTTCTCTCCTTACATGTGCTGTCACTGGAATTATTATTTTTTCCAAGTCTCTGCTATCTGGTAGCATAATGGCATCTTAGTAATTTCAGTATCTTCACAATGGTAAAATTCTTGTCTGTTTTGTTTACAGCAAAATACTTTCTCCAAATTGCAAGAGCCTTTTTTCATGGTACAAAACTACTCACTTTTAGAGAAAATAGATGGAGACASTTAATCTGTAAGATCATCTCACTCTTGTTTTGAGGCGTAATTTACTAATTTCTGTGCTTGTAYGTAATTGACGTGAAACTGAAGACATTGTAGTGTTGTTGTATCTGAAACAAACTATGTGCCCATAGTTTGGAAAGTTAAGTGAATTCMTATCAAGATTGCCCCTTTCATTTGAGAAAAGGACAATTCACATCATTCCAGAACTCTGTCTCGTTGGATCTACATGAATGCACTGGTTTTGAGGTGCGAGGCCTTTGCAATGGAGGAGCTGTTCTAAACAGTTYCTTGCTTCTGAGTGAGACGGGCTCGTGTCTAAGGGTAGCGCAGTTGGGGTGAGTTCTGAGTCCCGGCAGAGGTGCCCGAAGGAAGGAGACCTGCGTGGCCGGGCAGCGCCGCTTCCCGGAGCCGGGCACTGCTTCCCCCCGGCTGCCGGAGCGAGGGGCCGCGGCCGGGCACGCCGGACCCCGAGAAAAGGCTTTTCCTTTTCCTGCCCATTTCAGGAGAGGCTGGCTCAGCCCGGCTCCCGGACAGGCCGTGCCGGGATGCCATTTTGAGGCTCCGTGCGTGCGGGAGGAGGGGCGGCGCGGCTCGGGTTACGGGCTCCGCATTCCAGCGCCGGGAGGGGCCGCGCCCGCCGCCCCTCACGGCCCCGCCGCCCCTCACAGCCCCGCCGGGCCCGCGCTCCCACCGCGGCAGCGGCCGGGCTTTGCTTTGCCTCGCCTCCCTGTAAGCGTAACAACTCACTAGGAAAGAACTGGCTTTTGAGCTATTTTTAGAGATCAGAAATCCTCGTGGCGCTGTTTAAATTTGCTTAGCTGTAACAGTGGTTATAAGGACTTTCTGGAAGCGGACTATTGTGCTTCAGATATTTCCTTGAGAGCTAGAAGGTTAATTATCTGATGCGTTTATTGCCGTCTCATGTTTCAAGTTGTTACCYGTATTTACAGTATTATGTAAATTCTAGGTAAATATTTGCTTTTTTTCGTGGAGGTGTAGATTTTTGTATTTYGCTTGTTTTCCCTTCTCTTCCCATGGATTTGAAGTAATAACGTATTTTAAAGATCGTGTAATTTCCATTTCATGTTTGCACTGCAGCAGTACTCAGTTGTTCTTCRGCAGAACAATAGTGAGGTACTTAGTGTACACTTCTTCAAGTTTTCACCGTTAAAAAACCAACCTGCAGGAGAATATCATTAARGCTTTTTATAATAGAGCTGACTTTGTATTCAAAGTTTGAAGTTGACTTCGGAACAGAATGTTTTGTGGGATATTTATTGTAGTTGTTACAGCAACATCAGCTGGTACCCACTGTTCCTGCAGGGTCATTAGCATGTCTTGTGTTCTTCTTTGGGGCTGCATAAATCTTTTCAGGTAAAAGAAACTAAGCAGGACATCTCAATTTGAAACTCTGARCATGTTTTGTTGTGCTGTTTGGGGTGTTGTGTTCTTTCCCCCCACTTTTAATTCACGTTAAATCATTCTGCCAATCAGGAGTCCATAACTGTTGATTTTTTTTTCCTCTACCTGCAGTACAGTATCACAAACATGAGATAAATAACGACTTTAGATTTAGTTCAAGAGCTGAGTAAAGCTTTGTCCGTGGGAAGGCTCAGCAAGGGCATGAGAGACCACATTCATCAGAGCTTAARTGATGAATACTGTGTATCAAATGCTGTGAAATGTACAAAGCAAATCAGCTGCAAAAATACCTTCTCTGGCAACTGGTCAGAGTGGTGTTATTTGTAAAAGCTGTTAGATCATGGGATTTTTCTTCGTGGCATGTAATCTCTTTGTAGCTAAAGAAGTAAAATGATCCTGGTTGTGGTTTGCAGTGCAGCTCTCTTGTCAAAGGAATTCCTTTTATTCCCCTCCCTCCTCCCACAAATAAAAGCCATCACCCGCTGAATTGAAGAGTCCTCTGCAGTTGTTTTAGTTAAAATGAAACACTCGAGGAGAGTATCTTGTTCTTGAAAATCCTTTCTGAGAGTTGCTGCTGCTGCATCCCTGAGCTCCCCAAAACTGTAGGGGTCCAACTGATTCTTTCTGTTTCACTGCAGGGAGCCTTTTGTGTCTCTGTCAGCAGAAGTGTCTCTGGTACAGGTTGGAGAACTTTGCTTCACTTCAGCCTCAACATGTGAAATCTAGTCCTGTCTCATTAAAATCTGTACATAAACTTATTGCTAAGATTCAGTTTACCCTAAGATCAATAAAATCTGATGATAATAGCAAAATGAAACATTGACATTGAATCTCTTTTTCTTATTAAGACTATATATAGTAAAAAAAGATTACTTCATCACCTCAGGTACTCTTTTGCCAAATTCTTCTCAGTGTTTTCTCAATTTACTGCTCCTTGTTCTATAATTTAAAATGCATGTGTTGTTGGTTTAAAAAAAAAGTTGATTCACACAAAGCAGTATGCAGTGGATGCAGCTGCTGTTGTGAATATATAAAGGTAATTGATGTAAAAAACCACCACACATTTTTGTTTCTGTTCCAGTCTGTGCCTCTGTAATGGGYTTCAGTGCAGTTCAAATAGTTTCATCATTTTCATACTGAGATCAGTGTGTATATTATCTAGAAATGAGAAAAGAACTATAAATGCACACTTAATGTATTTTACTTGGGTATTTCTGTCAATTTGGGAACTGCCAGTAGTCTGTGATGGTAAAGGCCCTGTGTTGAGATCCAGGACAAATCAATAAATGCACAGCTCTGGGTAAAATTTATCACCAACCCCCAATTTCTTGCCTTAGCTGAAGAAGAGCACAGCTGCTGGAGTCACTGTAAGTTAACTCACGTATCTGAGTTATCCTGCTTCCACCCACACATGCTTACCTTGCAGAATGTTTGCATAGATCTTCATAAAAACACTTCCCTTAATCTGCCGTGGCAAGCAACAAAATTATTTTGGCAGTAAATTAACATGGTGTTGGAGCTGAGGGCCTGGGGAATGCAGGATATGCTCTGTGTGTGCTGTTGGTTTGGCTGTGAAGCTGTTATTTGCTCACCTGTCTGAAAGGGCACTGAGATAATGGGTGGATCTGTGCCTTCCATTTTTATGATATTCCATATAGCAGGTTAAGTCATTGTCCTGATCTGAGAAATCCAACCTATCAAAAACCCAAACAAACAAACAAAAAAAACCCCAATCAACAGCATGAAACCCCTCATATCAAGTATTTGAATACTTTCATGCTTAGGCTACATGGAGTACCAGCACTGGTCTGCAAGTGGCAAGGCAGCAGTGGGATCAAGCTGAAAGCCTTTTGGGTTTGGCTCAGTGTTCTGCTGGATTAGAAGACAAATCCCAGCCAGCAGGCTGCAGGCTTGGGCTGCAGCTCTGGGCTCCCCAGTACAACAGGGAGACTGATGCAATGGTGTGGCCTGCAGGAGAGGGGCTGCCACGCACCAGCTGTGTTTGCTCAGCCTGCAGAAGGCTGAGGAATGATGTTTGTTATCTTCAGAGAAGGTGGAGCTACAGTCTTCCCAGGAGTGCCTGTTGAAAGGGTGGTAAATTAGTAGTTACAAGTTACAGCAAGGTAATTTCTTATTGGATTWAAAAAAAAAAATAGAATGGTGAGGTACTTGGGACACGCTGCTGTGAGAGGCTGCAGAATTACCTTTCTTGGACATGTGCARGACGTTCATTGTCCAAGTCCTGAGCAGCTCAACTGAAAATTGAATTTGGCTTTTTAGTGGGCATGGGGCTGGACTGAGCAACTTCTGGAGGTCTCTTCCAGCCTGTGAGAGCTGATGGCTCTCACAGCAACTGGGGTCTGTGGGGTGACAGTTCATATGAAGAGGTCACGCTTGCAGATGGTAACACACCTGATTTCTAGCCCAGCTTAATAGGGTTAAATTTAGTGAAGGGAGGATTGGGGTGGAAATTGCTTGACCTTGTGTAACACCAGCCATGTTGGTCTATCTGGAGTCAGTGGTTAAATTTTCATTTGTATTGTATATGGGGGCAAAAATGAAAACTGGAACTTCAGTGTGCATTCATCCTTCTGTGTCACAGGAGGTAAGAACTCAGCTGACAGATGTGGCACTGAGTGCTGGCCCTTTTCTTAGGGTCAGATTTGTGGGCTTTTTCTAGTAGATCTTTCTTTAGAAGGAGATTTAGCTATTTTATTTTTTTTTAATCACTTCTGAAATTAGTTACCTGTAACTAAGGTTTGTTTATTTCAGATGGCCTGCATTCTAGCTTTCTGAAGATCTAGGTTGAGGAGTRAAAAAATGTGTAGACTGTTCTTTCTGTTTATCCCTCATTTGTGGGAGTCTTCTATTCCCTGATTTAAATCTGACTTTAGACAGAGAGCTGAGCCAATAGTGCTGCCAAATAGTTTGGTGCTACAGGCTATCTGAAAATCTCAATCTGAATATTTTGTCAGTGGGAGCTATTGGGTGGATGCCTAGCATTTTATTTTTTAAATTTTTTTAGTCTGACATCTTGATTGTTCAAATAGATTTGGACTGCTATTTTATTTTAAATCTTAGCATTTGTATTAGCAGAAATAACTGTACATAGTCTTGTGCTACAGCAGTTACTACCTATGTTTTTTTTAAATTATGGGTGTTTGTGACCTGGGGAAGATAACATAATGCAATGGATGTTAAATGCTATTTGTTTTGAAGAACATATTTGAAACAATGGAAAGACTTCAAAAAATGTTGAAGTTCGGAAGTGTTTTTTTCTGTCAGTGTTAGATTTGGCAGTGGCTTGCACAAAGAATTTGCCAGAAAAGGAGTCACTGTCAATGTACTTCTCGTGAGTCCCCTGATTTTCTGCAAGTGTTAAAACCCTATTGTCGGGCTTAGAGTGAGGGAGTTTATTTCAAAGGCACCTGTGGGTAGTTCTCTTCCTTATTTTTGTGATGCGGGGTAGGAAATGGCTCTGGGTAGGACTGTTGCCTAGTCCCTGTTGCCTAGTCAACAATTGCTTGTTGTCCCCTGGTAGGGAACTGGTTTYATATAGATATAATTGAAAACTGACAGTAGTTTTTTTCAGCACGAATTTATGCATGTCAGGTTTTCAAACTCAAAAGAGGACAATGGTATCATTTCTGTTATAATATGTAATAAACTGTGATGGGTTTTGTATTGGTGTTCTGGCCTTCTGCAAGTCTTCTACAAGCAAATAATTATGTTATTTTTCCAACTGGATTTTTCTTGGCAGTGTTATCAAATGTGAATGTTACCACTCAACTCCACAGAATCCTTATTGTTAAATAAACCATGCTGGAACTTGGTAGAGGATGAGAAGCCTTAAGGCAAATTACTAAACTAGAGAAAATTCCCCAAATACTAAGGGCAAGAATCTTTTTCCTTGGTTCTTTGTATTTTTTTCAGGTATTAACTGTGTACTGGCATYAAGATCTCTTATCCTGTCTTCTTTTTGCTACTTCCTTCAGTTCTGATTGCTTGAAAATGACAGTTTCTGTACTGTGTATACATAAATGTATGGAGATAGCTCCAAAGGACTAGTGGCAGCTTGCAAGTTGTGTTTGCTTTTAACATGGTGACTGTAAATAAAGCCCATTCGTGGAGTCACAGAATGGTTTGTGTTGGAAGGGATCTCTAAAACATCTTGTCCAAATCCCTGCAGTGAACAGGGRCATGTCCAAGTAGCTCAGGCTGCTCAGAGCTGTGTCCATGCAGACCYTGAATGTTTCCAGGAATGAGGAGGCATCCACCACCTCTCCAGGCCACCTGTGCCAGTGTTTCACAGCCTCGTGGTAAACAAAACCTCTTCATATCTATCTGAACCTACATACATTTAAAGCCATCACCCCTTGCCCAGTCACAAAGGCCCTGCAGAAACATTTGTCCCCACGTTCTTTTATTTGTTTATCTTGTGTATTGGCAGCACTTCTGCAACTGTTACTTCTCTTCTGAGGTCTTTTTTTCCCCTCCAAACATCATTAGAAGGTGGAAATAAAAGCATTTAGTGTCTTTCTTGGCTTTGTTTTAAACTGCACATTTCATGTTTTCCTTTTTGTCACTGTTTTTAATTAGGATTTATTGCAGCATCAATGAGAAATAGAACTGTGAACTGGAAATAACTGTGAACAGAAATATCTGTGAACTGGAAAGCTTTMTCAAATATGGCTGTAGTTTCATCAAAAATTCAAGAAACTGTCAAGGGAATACAACTGTGTTTTTTTCACTAGGTATTTTGGTGTTGTTGTGTGCTCTATTGCATTAACTCAGTCTTTTAAAATGTGGTCAATTTTCTTGGAATTTTGGCTTTCTTCCGTGTGTTTTTCATTGATTTTGCATATGCAGTAGGTTTGATAAATTTAAACATCATTGTAAAATATAATGATATAAATATCAGAAAATAGCAGTGATCTTGGAGAGAGTCAGCTAAATAAAAAAGTGAAAATTGTTCCTCCACTGATACATTCTTTGCAACAGCTGTATTGGAAAAAATTCTCATGTTAAAAGTGGCTTTTTTGATATTTTATTTGGTTATAGTAGCATCTGAGGAAGCCTTTTTAAGGAGGATAAAATAAAGTAAGATAAATTTAATAAAGATAAGACTAGATTATAAGGAGCTTCCCATTATAATTGTGCACTGTTTTGCAGTACTGCAGTAGCAGAAATCCAGCATTTCCTAGGTTCTCCATAAACTATTTTAGTTTCACTTGCTGACAGTGACTTGGAGAGCTTTTTATCTGTTTTTCAGTAGTAGCTGTGTATCCTGCTGCTGTATGATTGGTGTTTGACACAATTATTTTTCATAAAAACATAACATGAGAACAGTCTGAACTCGCAGCTCATCAAAATACACTAAACTTTAGATACACAATTAGAACCTATGTGAAAACTTCTAATATTTACTGTTGAAGAAGGAGTTTAAAAATTATAAAATCTAAAATTTTTTTTTAATGTAGAAACAATTTTTAAAATAATCCAGGTGCTGGAAAACCTGTAAAAAATGTACTCTCACTGTGCAGTGATGGAAAGATTGTTTGTCATCACTTCCTATGCAGTAGACACTTTGGTTTCTCATGTGGAGTCGGTGTGCCTGTGTGCACAGCGAGGCTGAGGAGCTTTGGGGTGAGTCCTTCCCTTGCTGTCTGGAGTTTGGGTAGGCTGAGCTCTGGGGTATTTTAACTTCCATCTGGAGATGAGCAGCAGCTAAAAAAAAAAAGCTGTTCTCTGTCCACATCTTTTCCTTACCTGTTTGATTATTCTAAAAAATCTCCCTCCTTCATCCCAGTCAAAGTATACAAAGTGTAACTATTGGTAGCTGTTTAATTTTTGCAGGACACCTTCCTATGTACATTGCTGATAAACGGTTCTTTGTCGTGACCTTTGAAGCTGATGGAGGGTGAATTCTGGTTCTTCCTGCTCTTCTTGATACACCTTTGAAAGTCTCATCTGTCAACTCATCTGTCAGCAGAAGGGTATTGCTTCATCCTGCTCATGTTCTCACTGGATTTGGTGCAACAGATTCTGGATCTTTGAAAGCATCTTGATCATGCAGTTTTCAAATTATCAGATGCCTTTCTTATTTTTTTTTCCATGACCTCTCCCTCCTGGAGGCAGATCCAGGATTCTGAGGCTCTTTTCAGTTTGTCAGTTCTGGGCTCGGGTTACAAGTGGTGTGATAAGAATTACATATCCAAACTGCTGCTATTTTACAGTATCTAAGAATGTTCCTCTTAAGATAGCTTATAAATATTTCACATCTTTTAACAAAGAGGAACGRTGAACAGCTTTCAGCTTATTTAACAGAAGAAAACACCCCCTGTGGCCAGCCAAGAAGCCCCCCACCTCTGCCAAACCTGTTTGCTGGACTCTGTGCATAGAACTGATACTGTCATTGTACAAATTGCAAAGCATTAGGGTCTGTTGACAGAGAGATAAACCTTCCCCCTGAGGGAGCATGTGGACAAGGAAAGCCTGCAAGCTCTTAATTCATCAGGAGAATTTTTGAACACTTGAATTTTGAAGCTTTTTGAGCAGTATTTTGAAGAATGTGTGTTGTGTAGTTGCCTCTTCTCCCTCCCTAGTTATCTCAGGAAACACAAAATATCCCAAGGCCATTGGATGCCTTTGCAAGCCTYGGCAGGAGTTAGCAGTGTCCAAGGACACTATTAGGAGTTTTTCTGTTAGGTCATACATATCTATGTCCCCTGACATCATTGTTTCCTCCCTATTTCCCCACTCCCTTCTCTGCTTTTAGGAAAGGCCAAGACCCATATAGTCTGATCTACACAAGGTTTTGGCAGTCAGTCAAAACTGGCTTAATCAGGTCACTGAATTATCATACAATATTCTGGTTTATTAGAGACACATTCTGTATTTTAAAGAACTTCAGAATTTCTGGGTCTCACCTGATTTCCAGATATACATGCTCAAGCAAAATACATTACAGCATCTTAAACTCACCCTTTCCTGTGTTTCTTGCAACTCCAAACTTTTCTTTTTGTCTTTACCCCAGATATTCTTCTTTCTAAATAAGGAGGAGTTGGGTTATGGAGATGCTTACATTACACTGGTGGCAGGCATCTGCGGTAGTGACTGCCAGAATATGATTGCATGCTGCTCTGATTAAGATTTAGTTACACTGCTTAGATCTTTCAAGTTCTGTTTTTGAGCTGTAAGCTTGTTATTGAGTTGTTGTGTGGTTCTGTTTAAATATACTTAAATATTTGTTCTATTTTTGTTCTGAAAATATACTAATGGTAGAAGGAATGTGCAAGAGTACTGCTTCTATTCAGCAGAGCTTCTTTTTAAACATACTCATTTATTTCTGCTTACTTAAGTAACTTTTATTGTTTTATCTTGTAACTCTTTTAGAGACAGCAGAACCAAGTCAGACTTTCCAGACYTCCTTGTGTGCTGGAAAGTGTTTCCTGACTTGCACTCACATATACTTGAATAAATCACCTGAAGTAAGTGAAGGGGCATACTTGGGGTACATTCTTTATGTTACAGAATCTTCGCTGTTAAAGCAATCCCAAGGAAGTAACCCATTGTTGGCTCAGGGCTGAGTTGGTTGAGCTGATAGTAAGGAAAGCTGTGTGTTTCTGTGAAAGATACTCCTATCAATAGAGCCTGCTGCTGCAGACTGTGTAATTCTGTCTCAATTTTAGTCATTTTCAAAGCTGCTTATGGTGGAAGGTCATTTCATCATTCCAAAGTTTCTGTTGTTAATAAGAAAGGGACTCCATAAGTTTTTTAATGTTCTTTTACATGTTAAAAAAATAGGAATACTGAACTTGTTCCTCCTTGGCATGTCATCTTACACATTTTGAATCCCCAGTCTGTACATTTTTCCTGCAATTGTTTGCTCCAACRATTGCCTTTTGGATCTGAACAAGAAAAAGTTCTCATGATAGTGTGTATGTGTGTGTGTATATCTATATCTTCTTTTTGCAGTCTTGTTTGACTGTATGTTATATATACAGTAGTTTTAATTTATGCATCTTGCTGTAAAGAAAAAAACAGAGGCAAAATGTAAATAACCAATCAATCCTTTATAAAACCCTTCAGGAAAAACAGACTTGTTTGTTTTTTACTTTCCGTTTGCTCTTGGACAGCTTTTCACCTTTCTTTACCTGAATAAGGAAGCTGCTGCCCTGAACTGGGGTTCTTTTTTATTACCAGTAAATATGTTTGGAAAATATCTAGTGTTGAAATCTATCATCACTTCCAAGTGTCTTGCATTCTTGTCAAACAGAGAATGCTGAAGTTCCAGTTCATTTAGTGGGCTGAAATTTCTGTCTTCAAGGAATAAGGAAGCTCAGTAACTTTGTGGTTCAGTGGAAATTATGTTATGCTGAAAGGACCTACCTGAGGAGTGACACTTCAGTTGCATTGTTGTTACCTGTTTAAAGGACAAAAATATTCGAGGAGGGCTCCTGTTAGTGAAGTCTGTAAGTCATATACAAAAGTTTCTTTTTTCAAAAAAGCTCTTTTTCAAAAATTTTGAGCATATACTCAGATGTGGTTGAATTCCTTTTGAGCCCAAAAGATGTTTGTCTGCAGTTGGGCCCTTGTCTTGCAGAGTCTTTGAGCAGTGGTGTGTATAGTCTGTTGTCTGTGTTACAGAAGGTGAAAACAAAGAAGCCTCTAAGAAAAGATAACCCAGCATCTTATTTGGAAATCTTTGCTGCCTTCCCCTCAATTTCTCAGTATTGATTGCTATTTTATAAATAGTTCTCCACATTGCTTAGGAGGAGGAGGCAGCTGCTTTGCAGGGAGAAACACTTTGCTGCAGTGTTGCCTGTATAATTTTATAAAATAGATGTCATGCTTCTGAAGAATTAAACCAGCTGAGATACATGCAGAGCTTTAGCATAGCCAGTAAAGAAGCTACCAGTGTGAAATATTTTGCTGGTTCTTTTATTTATATGTTAACCCTGGTTAACATAGAAATGGCTTGATGGTTTAATAGAATGCAGATGATTCTCAGTGTAGAGAAGGACAGAAGTTACCTCTCTATTCAAACTCCTTTTCTTATTTTTCCTTGATTAGAACAATACTTTTRTTCACTTACTTGAGTAGGTAGTTAAATAGCTAAGTTAACGGAACATAAAAAGATGTTCAATTTTCCTTTTTCCCCACCAAAAGAAAAATGGAGAAAGAAAAATTACTTAGGGTAAATAATAATTTAAAGTGTATCTGTTAAACCAGTTTTAGCTTTTTGTTGAAAAATATACATCACATAATGTACTAATTTATACATCTGAAATAGCTCTGCTTTAATCTTTTTTCAAAGTTTTCCTTTTTTTAAGTTTAAATATTATTAATTGGCCACAAATGGGACAAAGATGGAAAGATAGCAAATCCGTTTTGTGCTGGTCCATGCTCTGTGCAGTGGAACTTTGTCACCACTTGTTTTCAGAGTGGTCCTGTATATGGGGAGCTCTGCTTGCTTGGGCTGAGCACTGTGGATGTTGTATTCAGCTTTGAGTAATTGTACTTGGGATTGTTGTCTGTTTGTGGGCAAAAAGAGGCAACATCAATTCCTAGCCCAGTGTGCCATAAATGCTCTTACCTGTGCATTTAGAAGTCTTCTCAGAATGGAAAATCCACTGCATCAAGGGTGAATCAGTCTGCAGATGATAACTCCTTAAAGTGTATTTCCTGTTTGAATTTAGATGAGATTCAAATGTCAGCTGCTGGCTCTTGTGTCTTCAGTAAATAGAAAAAGCTGCTAGAGTCAGAGGGTTTTGTTTTTTGTGGGTTTGGGGTTTTTTTGGCTGGTTGGGGTTTTTTGTTAGAAGTCATATTAAAGCAACAATGTCAAGTATCTTAAGTTTCTTGCAGCAGGACAAGCTTTCCAGAGCTAAAAKAAGCATGAGTTTTCCAAAAACATGATTGAACATTAACTACACAAATGCTTGCTCATTCTGATGCTGTCTTTCAGTGCTGATGRAAAAGCTTTCATATTATTTTTCAAGCCACTCTGGAACACAGTGAAGTCTAAAYTACTTTCCCTATGTACCAAGAATAAAATAACTTCTCACATGGTGTGTATTTTGCTATAAAGCATGTATTAAAACTGTGGTTGTATCTCAGGGGTCTTCTCCAACCCCAAGAGTGCTTAACTGGCTAAAAATAGAATTCTGCCTCTTTTCTYCCTTTTCCCCTTTTTTCCATAGAAGAAAGGGTGCTCATCTCTGTAAAAAGTGATGTCTTTAACAGGCACAGCAGTGAAGGATCACTTGTGCTCATCGGGTCCCTCTTGGGAGCACCCTGTCCATCCACAGGATGGGATGATGCCTTGACTTCCAAAATAAGGAATGGAGATGTGTCTGAAGGAGAGCAGCTGTCAGGTTTGTTAGCTTATGTCAGCATTGTCAGAGCAGTTGGGGGAGTGTGCAGGGTACCAGGTGTGTCACAGTTCTCAGCAGGCACATCTCTGGTGCCTTTGGAGCTTAGCTGACAAAAATCTCTCCCATGCTGAAGAAGCTGTGGATTTAATTTAGCCATTCTTTTTCAATTTTTTTTTTTTCCAGGAGACAGCCCTTCTCCTTTAGTGTTTGTTCGTGGAAGGTGGTGTTGCTGTACAAAATGAACCTGTTCCCAGGCAGTTAACCAGAAGAGATCTGTATTGTTCTCTGCAAGTGGCCTGTCACCACCTTTTACCACAATGAGTTTTTATTGTGGCTTTGCTAAGTGGGGGGAAAAAAGGCAGCTTAGTTTTCTTTCAAATCCTTGATGAGGGCACCAGGACTCCTGTGCATTTTAAGAGAATTTGAGATGTGATGAATTCTTCACCAGTGCTTYCAAATATATAGATCAATAGGAAATGCAAGAGGCCAGATTAGATATTACATAACTGTACAGCATGTCCAGGAACCCAGTGATGGATTTTCCTGCCCTGTGTTTGTTTGTGCCCCTCAGGTTTATGCTGGATGTAGTATTTCAGAAATCTGTCATTAGAAATCTTAGGTCAAGTTGAAAGCATTCATAATACAGTGACCAAAGAACTAGAAGCAGTATAACATTCTAGCATTCAGAATGAATAGTTGTTAGACTTAATAGCTGAAATGGCTGAGGATTTTTGAGCACCTTAGTGTCTATACTGAATTACTCTTGTGTATTTTTTGYTGTGTGAGGCAGCATGACCTTACTCCAACCTGTTCACCTCAGCTGGGGCAGATGTTGAGGCCMTGGTGGCCTGAGTTTAGACTTGCAAATCAAGTGCTGTATCACCATGCAAATGGTAAGGATGAAAATTATTTTATGCTCATGTCTTGTAAAATTCTGATGAGTAAAGAATACTTTAGCAAATATCCAGCTGGTTTTATTACTTGAGAAATTTCTTCTAATTGTGCATCAGGCACACCATCAGTGACTGGTCGAGGGGTGGGATTGTTCCTCTCTGCTCTGTCCTGCTGCAGCCTTGTCTCAAGTCSTGTGTGCAGTTCTGGGATCCACAACACAAGAAAAATGGAAAGCTGTTAGACAGTGTCCAGGGGAGGCCATGAGGATGGGGAAGGCCTTGAGGGGAGGAGAGGCTGAGGTGCCTTGGTCAGTTCAGTCTGGAGAGGAGGAGGCTGAGGGGAGACCTCACTGCAGTCACAGCTTCCTCCTGAGGGTCAGAGGAGGGGCAGGCACTGATCTCTGCTCTGAGGGGCCTGGAGATGTGTCAGGGCAGGTTGACATTGCATATTAGAAAAAGTTCTTCATCCAGAGAGGGTGGTTGGGCAGTGGAACAGGCTGCCCAGGGCAGTGGTCACAGCTCCAAGGCTGACTGAGTTCAAGAAGCATTTGGACAATGCCCTTGGGCACATGGTGTGACTCTTGCGGTGGTCCTGTGCAGGAGTTGAACTTCTATGATTTCTTGTGGGTCCCTTCTAACTCAGGATATTCCATGATTCTAATTTCCATTTGGCTTTTTTTCCTCTGAAATGTTTAAAGAAATTTCAGAGACCAAGTATGCTCCAACAAGTCCCTAGTACAAACATCTTACTAAAAGASTTGATTCCATAATTATAGCTTTCTTGTGTGTAACCACTTTTGCAAAAAAAGAGGACTTTTATTTTCAGGGGATAATATTCAGTTGTCTGAATAATGAATTGGTCTCATTGTATCAGGAAAAGTTTACAGTACCTGTAAACGGATGAAGGAAAGTTCAATTTGSTTGAGATGAGATACAGTCAATGGCTACCAAGGTAATTTCACATGGTCATCTGGATCACAAGGCATTCTTTCACTTTATGTACAGAACGATGGGGATTTTTTTACTTTATTATGACTTTCTGAAGTTTTGTCCAAAGGAATCTATGAAAAAACCGAAATATGAAAGTTTTAGATACTACATGTGGTCCAAATGAATTCTCAAGTTGTCTAGAATAATTTGAAATATTTTTATATGCCTTTCTTTTTGTTTTGCTATGTGGTGTTATATAGGTAGTGATTTAAAGAAAGCAGAAGACTGGATGCAATGTGGACTCCGAAGGTTCCTCCATGAGAGTTATTTTACTCTTGAATGTCAGTGTGTAATCCATGTACTTTTCTATAGAAAAACTTAAATACTTGATAGGTCTGCAGATGGTGAAGGCCTTTAACGTTACTATGGTGGGAGTGGTGTCTGAGGTGTCTCCTGATTTCCTTAAAGAATCTGTCACACTTCCATGTGTTCAGAGCTGTTGAGCTGATAGCTCCTAATGCTTTGTTGAAGGCAGTGATCTTGKTGGAAAGGTTTCTCATTCCCATCTACGTGTTCCTGTGACCTATGTTTCTTGTCAGAAGTTAGCCARCCTACAACATGTGTTTAATATGATTTTGTGTGTGTGGATTTGGTTTGCATGGCAAGGTTTTTGTTGCAGCTYCAGGGATGACTTCTGTGAGAAGCTGCCAGGAACTTCCCCCATGTCAAATGAACCCAGTGCTGGCCAGATCTAGGAGGGACCCACTGCTGGCCAGGCCTCAGCCCATCACTGACGGTGGAAGTGCCTCTGGGATAACACATGTGAGTGAGGGAAGGAGTTACTGTGCATAGCAACTGCACCTGCAGAGAGGAGGAAAAATATGTCAGAGAAAGAAAAAGAACTCTGCAGACACCAGGGTCAGTGGAGAAGGAGGGGTAGGAGGTGTTCCAAGTGCCAGAGCAGATTGCCATGCAGCCCATGGTGAGGCGGCTGTGCCCCTGCAGCCCATGGAGATCCACAATGGAGCAGAGTTGCACCTGCAGCCCGTGGAGAACCCCATGCTGGAGCAGATTTATGYCCAAAGGAGGCTGTGWCCCCATGGACAGAGGAGCTCATGCTGGAGCAGGTTTGCTRGCAGCACTTGAGATGCTGTGGAAGGAACCTATGCTGGAGCAGCCTTCTCCTAAGGGACTGCAGCTCGTGGAAGGAATCTACACTGCAGCAATTCATGCAGAACTGCAGCCTGTGGGAAGGAGTCACAYTGGTTAAGTCATGGGGGAACTGTTTCCTGGGGGAGGAAGCTCATTCTGGAGCAGTGGAAGAGYGTGAGGAGTCCTTCMCCTGAGRGGGAAGGATCAGTTRAGACMGTGTGGCTGATGAGCTGATSGCTGTCCCCATTCCCTGTCCCCCTGCTCCACATGCAGGGAGGAGGTAAAGATTTTGGGAGYAAAGTTGAGCCCAAACTGAGGGGAAGGATGGAGGGAATGTGTTTTTAAAGTTTGGTTTTATTTTTTGTTATCTTGATTGAATCTGATTAATTTCCCCAGTTGAGTCTGTTTTGCTTGTGGCATTAATCAGTGAGTGATCTCTCCCTGTCCTTATCTCARCCCACAAGCCTTTTGTTATATTTCTTCTCCCTGTTTAGTTGAGGAGGGCAGTGATAGTGCCTTTGGGCACCTGGCATCCAGTCTGAGTCAACCCACCACACTACTTAAAAATTTAAATATTTTTTTATGTGAAATTTAAATTTAAGAAAGAAAATATCAGTCCTACACACACAGAGGTATAAGGCAGTGGGACAGAACAGTAGCGTAGTTTTCAGGTGGTTTGCTCTATAGTATTTTGATTGTGTGCAAAACCATGGAATTCTAAAGTTGTAACAGAATTTATTTATCTTTTTAAATCGAAGGGTTCCTGAAAATGTTTCTCACCATTTGAATTACTCTGTAAAATAGACAAATAGAAGAAATACTTCACCTTTTGCAGCAATCTTAGGGGGAGGGAGAAGAGGATCACCTATCAGAATGTGGTCTAATATGTCCTGCGGGACAGGCAAAGCTAAATTTCATTTGCTCTTTTGTCAGGGAGAAATGGCACTCTGGGCAGCATTCCCAGCATCAGCATTAGGATAAGAGTGTGCGCTTTGCAGTCTGTGTGCCAAGTGATCCAACTGAATTGGTGCTTCCCTTCACACCAGGCACCCTACCAGCCAGGTGGCAAGTGTGGCCCAGTGACTGTCTGCAGCTTGCTGGGAAGCGTGGGGATGGTTTAACACAGCATGGAGCCTGGGGTAGGGGGTTCTTTGATAAATTTTTTTGSAACTCGGGAAGACTTATGAAGTCAATGGTGTCACGAGCAGCCTGATGTTTTCAGGGATGTGAGGCACAGCAGAAGACTGTTAATTGTAATTGTGGAGCCTCTCTGTCACCAGTATCCCAAAAGGAGGCTGAGATTGTGGGTGGAGGTGCTTTGGGCCAGGTACATCCAAAGTTGTGCTAAAGCAGTTGAGTTTTACATCTCTCTTGAAAACCAAGCATATTTGTTAGAGAAATTGGTTTGGATACTTGGAGAGCTGTGGGATGTGATGAAAGAAGGWGTTGCTCAGCAAAGGCTTTTGCCCRGTTGTTACTTGCCMAAGCTYGACAAGTCAAATTCTGACTTCACCTCTCAGCACAGACTGAACTGGTGGCTTTGATTTGTCACCACTGCTGCAGGCTCCTGGGTTTCATTTTGAGGGTAGCTGCTTTTCTTTTAACAGCAAGCTGTTGTCAGATTCCTTTTACCTCTGAAGTTTGGAGAGTGAGCTGATTTTTTCAGCTTCTATTGGCTCACTAGTGAATAATATTTAAGAAGACTGAGAGGAATTCTGCAATGTTCCTGGGAGCACAGGAGCTTGTGGAGTCCTTCAGATGACTACAGATGATGTGGCTAGGCATGCYAAAATGAGGCTTAGACTCTTTCTGGTATGGAAAATTACATCTGCTAGGGCAAAGTAAAGACCTGGTGGAATTATCTAGCCCTACTGATGAGGCAGAATGAGCCTTGTGCCTGGATTCTCWTGGCCCCTATAATGAATTATTTATGCCACTAGATACTGTGGAGAGTATGGCTGTCAGCATTGAGCAAGAAATTACACAAATTCACCAGAAGGATGGTTTGTATTACAGCAGCTCTAATACAAAAATTATCTTCTTTTACAGATAARTTCCACACATTCTACTTGATTGGCTAATTAACAAAAACGTCTTTCTCACAAACAGTCCTTGGGAAGAACAGAAAAACAGAACAGGAAAACACCACCTGCAGGTTGTTTATACTAACAAGTTATCATCGTTTCTCTACAACTCCCTAAAAAGTCTCACAGGTCCGCTGTGAGAAAATYGATCCCGTTTTCTCGCTCTCTGACCAGGCTGTTGCATCAATGTATGGTGTATTGTAGTTAATGCAGATTGCTGTCATTCTGGAAAATGCTTTTTTTGTTCTATCAGGTACTGCACAGTCCCACCTTACTCACGAATTTTTGTGCTCTCATACTTCTAGGTATGCCCAGGGGCAATGATATTTCAGGAGCTTCATTGTGTAGACCACTTTGTCTTCTATCTCAGCTGGCATTGAAGATGATGAAAGCAAAAATGTGTAACAAGGGCAGGGAGAGTGCTTGCTTAGCTGCTACATGGTGTGTTGGTCCTTCAGATGCTTCCTCTTCAGGGTGCCTTGTGTCTGTGTGTGCTTGCATGGTTGTAAGGCCTCAGAAGGAAAAGCTCAGGTTGTTCTAAGGCACAGATTCTCCCCTTCTACAAAAAGGGGACAAATGATCTGAGGAGTCTTCTGATACCTCTTGAGTAGGCAAGAGGAGCTGTCTGTTCCACATAAAACTTTTTTGCTGTGCTAAGCCTGGTCCATTGATTTAACTTCCAGCTAGTTATGTTCATGAAATAAAAAAACAGAGTCAGGAAGAAAAAGGTTGTATGGCTCAGATAGAGAACAACTTCTCCCTTAAAAAAGAGGGTGATCTGACTTAAGGAAAAACAGTTGTAAGTTTCTGGGGGTTTTTTGAATTGTACAGATTGGTCCTATATTTTCTGTCAGACTGCAAAGTCAATCARGAGTTGATTCCATTAGTGGCAGCAGCACTCATTAATTACTCCACCTGCCTACACAACCAACCAGCCAGGTTAGATTCTTACTGGAATGGGCCAGCTGATGTTTCAATCTGTATAATTTCTGTCCTGTGTGATATGTCATTTCCTTCAAATTGCTTCATGGTAGTATTTCTGAAGTTCTCACAGATTATTAAGAATGCTTTTTGCCATCAAGGATCCATGCAGTAATCAATAAAAACAACAAAATCTAGGCTTTCCAAGTACAACCTGGAAGTGCTGGAAAGATCAGTGGTATTCTGAACTAATTTGAGTGTTTTGACCAGATATATAGGAAGGCCAAACCATTGTAATACAGTTGTGAAGAACTGTAAGACATGAAGTGCTTGAATGTTTTATAATCCCTTGCATTTTTAATACCTTGCAAGAATAACTTAATGATTGTTAATTAAAACTCAAGGGAAGGTAGGTATAGAAGTAATTTTTWAAATTAGCTTTCATGGAGGTATATTTTTACTAGTATGATTTTGAAAAATTTTGAACTACCTTGCCACAAAGATCAAATAAATGTGCTTGAACCATGTCTCAGGCTCTCACTTTCCCCTCTTGCTACCTGGAAGCCATGGTGTCCAAGGACTGTAAAGTGTTTGTTCAGCCAGTTTATTTTATTTCATTAATTGGTCTCATTGTATTTGGAAGGGCTGTTTGTTCAATGAGATGTTCTTGCTCATATACCTTCAGTGTTTGACAGACAAAACCAGCAAGCTCCAAATTTGCCATACTGTATGATGTTTGCTTTTCCCAGCATGCTGAGGGGGTTTAGCTCACATGTAAACTTGTTGAAAAAAGTTTCCTTAATAAATTCTTATCTTTGGACATGAACTATGGAGAAAAATTTGGAAATTTGGTATGGCTTCTTGCCCTTTGCAATTCAACTCATATTTCAGAGCAGTAGTAGTCCTGTAAAAGCAATAGATGACAAGAATTCTGGCTGTATTTTTTAGTGGCAGTCATGAGATTGTTAACTGAAGAATCTTCCAGGCTACCATATGGGCCTGCAGYGTATTTTCATTGTGCATAGATTTCTAACAAAAAGCCTATTGTCTAGGACTGTGGCTTACCTGAGGAGGAATAATTCTGCTTCTGAAACCTCTCCCATCTCTGGTTACCAGAGCTGTCAGCTGGCCATGAACTCTGACAGTGCTCACAGAGGTGTGTTGCAAGCTCCACACACTTTTCTCCTTTTCCCCTTTGCTCCCACCCCAAGTCTCAGATTCTGAATGGTTTTGACCTTTTTTCCCTGGTATCTGGGAGTCTGCTATCACCCAAGCCTGTGTCTGTGCCATGACTTGAATTTACAGAAACTCCAAAACAAGTTCTGTTTGATAAATTGAAATAAAGGTATGCTTACCTGAGTGTTCACCCTGCAGAAGTGCTCTGTGGATGGCTGGAGGAGGTGAAAGAGCAGGAAAGAAGTAACTGGAAGCTGGAGTGAATGGTCAAGTATTTAACCCTGTCTGTACCAATCAGTCCTTGTATGATCATGTACTTAATTGCACKTTAATTAGTTCAACTCTTATGTTACTTAAAGTTACTTTACAAATTTCTTTTCCTTAAATACACACTGTATTTAACAAGTATCAGGCTCCTTCAGGAAGAAAGATAATCTAAGATGAATAAAGTAATCCACCTGGAAACTGGTGAGGCAGTTGGAGCAGAGTGGAAATGAACAGAGTGCAGAAGTCAAGCRCCAGGAAAGTTTCTGGCATCAAAAGAGACAGGTGAGGGAATGAGTTGAATGTGGCCCTGGAACTGAAGAAACTGCAGCTGCTGAGAAGGGAAGCAGTAACTGGGGATACGTGGTAAGACAAGAAAAAAGGAATCCACAGGCTAAGTAAGTTTGCTCCTGGAGGCAAGTTAGACTGACTSGAGCTTTGCCGCTGCGAGTCCCTGCGGTCTCTCTGTCCTGCTCWGAGCTGCTGCTTCCTGCACTCTGCTAGCAGGGGAACCACCCCCACTCCTGAATGAGGTTTAAATCAACTCACTTTAGATATTCTGACTGTTCCCTGGGGCCTGCCAGTGGCAGAAAATCTGCAGTTTTCTGGGTTATCTAGGTAGCCAGTGTGTTCTGAGTTTTCTTTTCCCCAACTGAGTGCTGGTATTTTTCAGTTGATAGTATATAAAGATCTCAAATTTAATCTTGGCATTAAGAACAATTTGTAGATAAATCTGGATTTAATATGTAACTAGTGACAAGCACTGTRAGGCTAAGTACTTTTTGAAGTTGTGCCTCTTATAGTTGCTGTAGGTTTGCAAATTCTAATAAAGTGAAGGTATAGTTGTGCAAATATTTTATTCACTTGATTCATTTTGTACTTGATGGCACTTCTCTGGAAGATGCCATCAAGAATGGCACTAAACATTTTGAAGAACTTCTATATTAATAATTAAGCAGTTTGGATAAGTGTATAAAAATAAATATTTAAGTAAATTGATTTTTATAAAATTGAGTATGTTCTTGAGTAGCATTTCATGCTGATGAAGTGGAAGAAATAGTAACACTGTGAGGTCACTCCTGTAATTTAATAATTATCATTAACTTCTGTCCCATATCTGACAGAGATTTTGTAGTTTTCCCTTTAAAAAGGGGAGAGATGAATCTGGAAGTGACACAAAAATTCAGTAAGTCATAAAGGAGTCTGTGTCCACATTACCAAGCCGAGTGGTGTAATAAGATCAGACCTGTCAGGTGCTGAGAACCTGGCATAAGTGCTATACAGGTGGTGGGAGTTTTATTTCAAGCTGGKCCTGGTCTGATTCTGTGGCTGAATTCCTCTTGGTGGTTGGAGCGTGTACAATGTACACCTGAAGCTCATTCTCTGATCTGATTTTATTCAAAAGAAATCTGGTTCATGTACTTGATGACTGCTTTGCAATGTAAAGCAAAGCAAGGAAAAGAGAGTTGTTTGGGAGATGGACTTCAAATGTGCAGTCCTGATTTGAATTAAATGCTAATATAGACATACCTAGAGTCATGCAGATCAGGAAGTTCACCAAAATAAAGTTGTTTAGTAAGAGAGCTTAGATATCTGATCCATGGGGTTGGAATCAGGAAAGGCAATGAATACTTAGAGAATTGAACAGCTACTTCATCAATTTGGGAGTTTGGAAAAATATAAGGAGGACATGGTTTTAAAAACAAAACAAAAAAAAAAAACCCTGAGCTGCATTGTTCAGAAATGTCTTTACTCTTGCAAAGYAAACTCTTTAAATAATACAAAGTGGACTTTATATTAATCAGATACTAGATACARGGAGGTTGGAGGTGTTGTAAAAAGAGAAAGCACACCAACTTTTTTTTTKKTTGTTCTTTTGGAGTCCATCAGAAGATGAACTTGAGGTCTTTTGTTAGAGAGAGGAGAAGAGATAGGTATATTTTACAGATTCTTTACATAAAAAAGCAGAAACAATCTCTACAAACACAACTGCATGGCTAGAATGTTTTTTCAATTTTACCATGCAAGAAATAAGTCAAGTGTCAGCTTGTCTGCTCAGAGGAGACAGTTGTCTTTAAGAAYTGGTGCTATCTGATATTCTGTATGGTTTTGGGTTACCATTTAGCACAAATTTATTATTTATTACCAAGACTATTAAACCTCAGTGTGTGAGGAGCAGTGCTTATAAATGGATGTGGAGACAGAAGTATTCTGACCTTCTTGTAATGGAAAGGTCTTTATGGTGCTTAGGAAGGAAAAGAGAAGGAGAGTGGATGCTGAAACTCTTACTGCTGGAAATCATACACGTGGTTTCTCTGTTTGCACCTCTCCTGTTAGCCTTGGTATTCAAAAGTCGTTCCATCTCTAYGCTGTACAAGTGGTTGTATGTTGTTTAACAGTATAGCTGGAGTGATGGTGTTCAAGCCTTTGTGTGATTTTCAAGGTTATGATCACAGTCATAAGACTGGGGACTCCTAAATGGTAAAATTCTTGTAGGATCTTCTCAAAAGCTTCAGATGATGGAAACATTCAGAAATTGTGACACTGGTAAAATGGGAAAAGTTGGCAATAATTGGCATCTGCTCACTGTGGAATCAAACTAACAAAGCTGGTAAGCCCATCCTAGCTATCAGCAATGCATCTGAAAATGCTGGGACTTGACACAAGGCAGGCTTGCTCACAGTCCTTAAGAGAACTGGGTAAGAGCCTGTGCCAGGCTTTCCTCTGATGCTGGGATATACAGCACGTTAAAAACTTAAACCAAAAATCAAACCCACCTGACTGCCAGTACCTTTGTTTAAATTCTTGGCTTGCTTTTCAGTTCTCAGGAGTAATCATGCCTGTGCACAGCTACAAAAAACCTATCAGTTATTTCTCTGTATATTGCAGTTTCTGGTGCACTGGAACTAATGGTGGGACACCAGTGGATATTTGGTGTGGAACTGCAGTCTTACAGATTCTCTGGTGTTTATAATAAAGATTGAATTGTGCATGGCTTKTTTTTTCCATAGGTGTCACCAACAATGTATTCTTTTTTTGGACATTAGGGAGAAGTTCTTCACAGAAAGGGTGATGGCACTGCCCATAGAGGTGGTGGAGTCACTGAGCCTGGAGGTGTTTTAAGAAAAGACTGGAAGTGGCACTCAGTGACATGGTCTGGTTGACAAGGTGGTATTAGGTCATAGGTTGGACTCAATGATCTCAAAGGCATTTTCCAGCTAAAGGATAGAAATGTTTTTGTTGGTTTATTTTTAAAATGAGCAATTACTGATAACAGTAAAATTATTTTTAAATTATTTTTTATGTCAACTGCTGTAACTGTGCAGCTAATGGATATGCTTGACTCTTAGGAAGTTTCTAGCTGGGAGCAGCTCATCACAGGAGATGGTTTCTGTAATTCCAGAAACAGGTATCTGCAATGTGCAGTTCACATTCTAGACCATAAACTGTCAGCACAGTTTCTTTAGCCATCTCTTTAATCAAATCCTCTTTGTATTTTGCAGATCAGTAGAAATATGCATTTCCATAATACCACCTTTGAACTAATGAAGTGGAAGTACAGATGAAAACAGTCTGGAGGAAGCTTGAAGTACAATACAGTTTCATTCAGTTTCCTAATTTGGAGGTAAGGTTAATGCATGCAAAATTTTATTTCGAGTATTTCAGGGATAAAAAGCATGATAAGCAGCCACCATATCTTATAAAAAATTTCAGAGCCATCTCTTTTATGCTAGTGACAGTCTTTAATACCATATTAAAACAGCTGTTTGATCTAATCTCTGTCTGTATCTCAGTTATGAAAAAAGACAACTCAGCCTCAACTACAGAGACATCTGTTGTACAAAGGCACACTGGAAAAGAGTTAGGATATCAGGCAAATTTTGCTTGGTAGAATCTGCTTAGTCATGAATRCTACTAATGCTTTAGTTGATTATTAGTTTAGTCTCTTATTTTTCTCATATGACTGGGAAAAAACTTTACACAGTGTCCAGTGGCAGGGCATAAGCATAAGTAGTKGGGTTGAAAACTGGACACAATACTGTTTTGAAAAGGGAAACATAAAATGCACACCCCTAACCACCTTCACAAATTTCTTTTTATGTCTTATAGTCCACTGTCTTTTTAAAAAAGACGAGTAGTATTAGAAGCAGTTGAGGGAGGGAGGTTGTTTTTTGCTTTCCCTGTATGTAAATAGCTGATCTGGCAAAAAAAAAAATGGCAACACCACTCCACCACAAAATTTTTCTATCTTCACACAGTTGGTTTTCTTTTTACYAGGGATTATAGGCTTCTAAGTCCACAAGCACACAAATGGCAAGAAGAGGGGAGCTTATCAGACGCAAACAAAAGCAAGTCCTTGTGCTAATTATTCCTACTCCTATGTACTGCCTCTTGTTTTCATACCTTTTACAGCTGAATTTCAATAGCAAAGGGACAAAGAAAAAATTGATCGTGAGTGCCAAAAGAGGGAAATACTATAAATACCAGATGTGAGCAGGGTACATTGCCCAGCTGTTGATCAGACATTTTATGTGCTTCCTGAGTCAGATCAGCAGTATTCTATTTCATTGCCTGACCTGCTTTCAGGTATGTCTTTGAGCCCATTTATGAGTTTGGACACCTACAAAAAACAGTAAAGGTGAGTGTTTTAGTTTTACATATTTGTTATATACAAAAGATGTCTTTTGTTTGCAATTAAAACTGCTGCCTGACAGTTTATTTGTTAGCTCCTAATTGGTCTACAGAGAGAAACTGGGATTAAATTTATTTGGTTGTATYTTCCATTTTAGGGTTCAGTGAAGAGTATCAAATGTCTGACAGTTCTCAAGATAGTTTATTTTATCTTTCTTTAGTACGGGATCTCTGTAATACAACCCTTCATTGTACTTTTGCTAATTCTACTTTATTTTGTGATTCAGTGTAAAATTTTCTTTCCTCTGACTCARTCGGGTAAATAGCTCTGTTTTAATTACACCTGTGAATTTGTGCATTTCTAGTGCAGTGTAGCTGGAGAAATTCTGATTAGTATATTACATGTAATCAGTAGGGTTATGTGTGCTCAATGCCCTTCTGCAAATGATGTCCCATATGGTGTTGTCTCTTTAGTTAATAGAAAGGTTTTGGTTGCATGATTACTTTCTTTTCTTTGGGATGTTGAAAACTGGACTTGGATGACTTCCAGCACCACCCATTAAAATGTCAAATACTCCCTTAGTTTGCCTTGCCTGCAGCAAGGCACGAGTTAGAAGGACATGAAAAGACCTCTAACATACAACTGCTGAACCAATAACTTSAGTTGACAGTTTAGGAATAACTTCCTACTTTTCAGCTTCTACTGTCCCTAGAGTTGTTCTTTTGTCCTCCAAACCAGTAGTGGTAGGACAATCTTTTATGTGATGGAGTTTGTTCATTCAATAGCCAGAAACACATTCCAGGTGCTTCAGAATGAAGGATGCCAGTGATGAAATGGTATTCCTGCAATGATTTTCTTATTAATCATCAAGGCTACCTAAGATGCTGTCTGTTCTGTTAGGAAACAATTATTTTATAAGGTTGGGTTAGCTGCCATTGAATTTCCTTGGTGGCAAACTATTTGCTAGGAGTKAATTCCATAACGAACAGGCTGAGCCACTTGAGGCTCAAACCACAAATGGGAAATACAGGTCAGTGTGCTCAAAGCATTTTCCAGGAGTGGAGGAACCAGACATCCGTGTCATCTTGTGAATCAGTTGATCAAAACAGGAAGTGCCAGTGGTTCCCCTCKGGGGCTGCTGTGTTCTGCAGTGTCCTCCTAACAGGACTTTCCTTACTGCCACTGCCCCTGGCTTATCCCASACTGCTTGTTCCAGTTGTCCCAGCATCCTGACCTCAGACCACACAAAACAAGAGCCTTCCTATTGCTAGGTCAAGACTGTCGGGCTCAGCAAGGTCAGATTAAGCTGCTGAGAGTCTCTTCATTTTTATGTTGGCTCTGTGTGGCTCAGGAGCTCCTCTCAAAAGTGTCAAGGACAACAGAATTCAAAGAAATCTAGACAAGTTCCTGTGTAGTAAAAGGAAACTAAATTTTCTATTTTATTTCTGTATCTGAGGATGGRAATTTTATGGGGTAGGATAGAGAACAATTTAAGATCGTACAGTGAGAAAAGCATCCAAGGAATGCATTTGCAGTGCAGTCTGAAGATGTTTATATTGATAGGAATATATTTTGCAAYCAGATTATTGTAACATGGATATGTAATAAGAAACATACCAGATTGCCTTTTTTGCTTATTTTCTATTTAGTGTTTAGATTAGGAATAGTAAAATTTTGGTTTCAACTGGACATTAATACAGGGATTCATTTTGCTTTCAAGAATTGTTTTCTTTCCTTTTTTTCCCCTTGAGCCAAAACAAAGCAGATAAATGTCTCTTTCTGATGGTAGTATTTTGAAGCAGTCCTAAGTAGTTAGTTGTGGAGTAGGTTCCTCTAAACTAGGTTGAAAAGTCAAGAATGTCCTTCTCCAGAGGTTGTAAAGGTACAGTAAGTTTCATGAAATGTTAGGTGAAGTGTTTCTAAATGTTACAGTTGATATAGAATTTAATTAAAATAATTCTAGGGGTCARTTTCAAATGTATTTTAAAATAGTAAATATTAAAATAATAAGCAGCTTAACTTGTCAGCTAACCAAAATCYAAGACTGATTTAGATGAGAGTCTTTTTATAATATCCTTAATGTCTATAAAGACAYTGTGATAGAAACATTCTAATTTTCTTATTTCTAAACCAGATATATGTACCCTTTAAAAAATTACTTGTGTGCCATWGCCAAGTCTATGTAAAGAAAGGATATTTTTATCATGTCCTTAAAATATGTATGTTTTGAGTTTACAGCACAGTACAGGAATTTCAGGGTATCTTGAGCAAAAATCGGAATCTGTTTAGAGTAATGGTAGAGGGGTCAGTAGTCACATCTGTTAGGAGAATTTCCACGGTGGAGATGTGCAGAGGGGTTCCCAAATGGCTACTCTTCACCAGGCTTCCAACACGTTTTGTTGTTCTGAGATCTGAAATTCCTGTTCTCGTTCAAACATGCTCATTCAAGTTGCTGGTGTTTGAAAAACAATTATTTGTTTCAGTTGGCAGGTAAAGCATATGAACATTTTTTACAGAAACAGTTCAGTCCCAGGCTTTCAGTGGGATGAAAGTGAAGTGATAAGGCGTCTGCCTGTGCAGAGGAGAGTCCCTGAAGTCTTTGTGTGAAAAGAGGGATATTTATACAGGTGTCTTGAAGTTCCGTGCCCTTTGAGTTGTTTTGGAATTTGCAAATGTACACTTAYAATCTACTCTGTTTCCCCTCCCCTCAGTAAATTTCATGCTTGCTGATAGCACCAATCTCTGATTTAATAAGACTTTTTTAATGGCCAAGGGGGGAAAAAAGTTTACTTTATTGGTCTTTAAAATTTGCACAGGCACCTACCAAAGCCACTCTATCACTCCCCTCTCAATGGGTGGAGATATAGACCAGGAGAGGTCACTCACTGATTACCATCACAGGCAAAACAGACTCAATTTGGGGATATTGATTAACAAAAGCAGAGCTGGGCAAGAACTAGAAATCTTAAAAACACCTTCTTCCCACTCCTCCCTCCTTCCTGGGCCCTACCTCCCGTGTCCAGCAGTGAAGGGAAGTGGGGAATGGGGCCTGTGGTCAGTTCATCACACATTCCTGCTGCTTAGGGAGGAGAGTTCCTTCCCTGCTGCACAGACTGCTGCAGCGTGGGTCAATTCCCTGGGGTGCAGCCCTTCAGGCACAGCCTGTTCTGATGGGAGTCCTCCATGGGGTCACAAGTCCTACCAGTAAACCTGCAGTGTGCAGGTCCCTGCCAGGACCCCCTCCAGCCCAGCTTTCTCGTGGGTTCACAGGCATCCACCTGCTCTGGTGGGGGCTCCTTCACGGGCTGCAGGTGGATCTCTGCATCCCCATGGACCTCCGTGGGCTGCAGGGGCACAGCTGCCTCACCATGGTGTACCACAGGCTGCAGGGGAATCTGCTCTGGCACCTGGAGCACCTCCTGCCCCTCCTTCTGCACTGACCTTGGTGTCCACAGAGTTGTTTCTCTCACATATCCTCCCTCCTCTCTTCTCTGGCTGCAGGCACATCTGTGCAATAACTTTTTTTCATTCTTGAATATGTTATCTTAGCAGCATTATTATCATTCCTGATGGGCTCAGCCTTGGTCAGCAGTGGGTCCATCCTGGAGCCAGCTGGCATTGGCTGGACAAGCCTCTGGCAGCTTCTCACAGAAGCCACCCTTTAGCCCCCTGCTACCAAAACCTGGTCACACTGACCCAATAAATTACTGCAGTCTTTCATCTGCTGGTTTGGTTTCAGTACGGTGCTTAACTCAAATGTGTGAAAAATCTCAAAAGAAAAAAGGGAAATGGAAAAATACTTAGGATGTGGTAGAGGATTACAAGATACTATACAGTGCTTAATAGAAAAGGTTCAATAGTAATGGCTTTTCTGTCCCCTTTCTCGCTGCCAAAAATAATCCTGTATTCTCTTCAACTAGCAACAAAAATTGTTTCCCGTTATGGAATCTGTGGTTTTCCTGTAACCTCAATTTTTCCTTCACAGATTTAATTTGAWTCAGCCTTAATTCCATCCTATTAGAGATGATTCATGTAAACTAAAGAATCCTGAAAGAAAGAAGTTTTTGATAGTGAAGATGTGGAAGGAATAAATCACCCCTAGATGGAATAACAGCTTTGACAGAAGCAACATAAGGAAAGGCAGAATGAGACAGTTTTAAGAATGTGATCTTGACTGACTGGGAAATAATTGAATTGCCAAAGTTAATGCAAACATGACTTAGGAGGAGCATGGTTTTACTTTTAAGATTTTTAGCTTAAGGAACTGTTGAGACATCAGAGGAGACACCTTCCAGTTTAAGGATGATGAGAGAGTGGGGGAAATGTTTGCCATAAAAAATAGTGTCCAAGTCATCCCTGTAATACTGAGTATGGGCAGTTTAAGTCATATGCCATGATGGTCAAAGAGMAAGCAGGAAACCAAGTGAAATTCATAGAAGGAATATATAGTATAATGTCTGTACCTTTTTAGTTTCTTTGTGTCTTAGTCCAGGTGCTTTCTTACCATAYGGAGAGAAAAGCAAAGATTGAATGAAAAAAAATTACAGATTTTATTAGTTGAATGTGAACTTCACTTAATCTTAAACCAAACCAAGCTTCTACCCTATAAGTTGATTTCTTGCTGTCTTGAGTTTTACTGTGTAACAGTTGTTGAAAAATATTTCACAGTGTGTTTAAAATAATCTTTTTGCTCTAAGAAAAGAATTGGTGGAGATGGTTGATTACAAATGGGAGATTTTTAATCTCATTAATCTCATGACCAGAAAGCTCTTGTTTGCCTTTGAATTTTGTGTGAAAAAAAATTAACAGTATTGCTTTAGCACTTCAGTGCAGGGAAATAGAGGATTATAACTGTTGAAGTAAACATTACCTTTGAACTTTGTTTTTGTCTACCTATTGAAAGATTACTGTGTTTGGGTTTGGAAATGTCTTTGAAGGTGTATTTGATGAAAGTACATTGTTCAAACTTAAGAGAAGTATTTGTGTGCATGTGCATGCCATGTTGTTTCTGTAGTTATTTAACCAAGCGGATCTACAGTGCACTTAGAGTTTAACTTAAGTTTGCATTAAAATCCGTTTTTATCTCAGCAAGACTTGCAGAACACTGACAGGGTGAGATAGTGCTCAGACACATACATTTCGAGTCCTGGAAAATTCTCCCAGAGCAATAATACTTTCTTACATATGTCACATTGAAATTAAATGTTGCAGATGAAAATAGATGCCGAATGCAGCATATAATTAATTTTACATTATTTGTCCTGTGTAAGCACTTTCCTAATATAGCAATCTAGTTTAATATATCCACTGTGTGTGAGGTAACTCTGTAGGTGAGCATATCACACTTTACACATAAGCATTTATCACTCTGATACTGAGACTATCTGAACACTTTGCAGGTTCCATGTAAGATAACGAATGATTCTAGTTTAGGCTGTTCTAAACTTGCCACTGATAATACTTGCTCACTTCTTTTGCCCTTGCTGTGAAGGTGGTAACCTACTTGTGTTCTGTGCCTGGAGTTTGTAATCTCGTAAAAATATCCCCAACATGAGTTTCTTGGGTGAAGTGAAGGCTCACAGATGACAAAAGTTGGTCAACTATTCATTAAAATTCCAAAGAATAAGAAAGATTGCAATTTGAAGTCATAAGGGTAATATAACTAACACAAAGAACAAACTTAATAAATAAACATAATTTGCAAATTACATTTATCTAAAATTTTGTTTCTGTAGTAAGAACACTTAAAAAATAACTTCCTCCTGCCAGAGCAGTTTTGAGGAGGATAAAAAAGCAGCACCTACAATTTCATATATGTGTCCCATCCAGCTATTAAAATGCCTCTTTGGAAATCTGATGAAGACCACTCCTTTAAGGATATCTGTGTGTTATTTACAGTGATTTGTGGGAACAGCTAGACAGGGAGTTTGGGAGTTTCTTCTCTCAGTAGAGTACAGTGCCTCCGTGGGCATGGCAAGCAGGTGAGGAAAGTGAGGATTAAGCCTTCCCTTGCCAAGCAGCATTTTGTGTTAGCAAGTCTTCATGATGTTGAACTTGCTGGTCTTGTCTGCCATTTGTATGTGTCGAGCAAATACTGTCAAAGAAAGCTCATCTCCCACCCRTTGCAGTGGGGAGTGCAGAATTTGATGATTTTAAAATTACATTGCTTGCTCATGAAGTAATATTTGCAAGTGTGTTTTTATCTTATTCATGAAATGACATATGAATTCACTTGGACACTGAGTAGCAGAACAAAAAAATATGTCCATGTTGACAGTTTGAGGCGTTGTGAGGGCAAGCAGTTTGCTTCTTGTGAAATGCTCTTCTGTCGGCCTTTTTTAATACTAGATCACGTCACTTGCTCTAAAAGGGACACCACRGTCCCTTTGTCACATACCAGAGGGAAAGGGTTTGCAGATGTGTAAGCAGGCGGATTCCCCTGTGTAAAGGCATCATCACTTGCAGTTTAGAGGGGTTTGTTTGTATTTTTGGCTGAGGGTTGTCTTCATAAGTAATGTTTCCTGTCTGTTCTCAGGTGTAAATTAAAAGGAAGGGGAATTTAAAACCTCCTGTTACCCCTTCCTAAATTTATTTATTTTCAGCTCCGTATGGAAAGCATATCCATTAATAACTTTCATGTCCACAGTGTGAGCCGGGGGAGTGAGGGCTCCGTGCATTATCAGGTGTTGACTCTTTTGACCTTGGTAATTACTAATCTATGCAATCGGGCCTTTCTGAGCCTTGTCAGCCTCGCTTGTTTAGCGTTTTATTTATTTTATTGGTTTCTACAAGTCCTGAATAGGAAAAAGGGATTTAAAGAGAAATCCGCTAAAAGAAAGAAACCCAACCCTGTGTTTATTCGTAAGGAGGTGGAGGTCTTCTAGAGGGGAGCTGGCTTGCAGAGGGGAAAGACAGTATTCTTATGCTAATCCAGGCTCTGGATAAGGAGCAAAGCAGCCGTGCAAACAATGGAAGTGGAGCCAGAAAGTCTGCGCTGCAGTCTAGCCCGCCTTGAAAAGCATGTCAGGCCGGGCGCCTTGGGCTGCCGGGAGGGGCCGCGGGGGGAGCGCCTCCCGCTCGCTTTATGGAGCTGGCGGCGGGCCAGCGCGCTTGGAAAAATCTCACTACCTAGAAAACGAGAGTTAGGGCTGGAAGAGGCGAGGGCAGGAGGGAGAGAAGTAGTTTATAGTCTTGCTTTTTTTCACGGTAAAAAAAAGCTAATTCCCAAACCCCGTATTGAGTYGTCTCAGCTTTGTTGCTGCTGTTCTCTCCTTTGTACCAAAAATTGAAATTCARGTGATGTGTCTTTTAAATAGCAGCCACATTTCCTAAAGGTTGTGCGTGAGAGAGGCCGGCTTTAGCAAGGTGCCCCTGCTGGGAAACGAGCTTACACCTCCCTCCTGTGGGCGAAGCGCTCGGGCCGGCAGGCGCGCCGGGAGCCGGGGCTGCGGGCCGGCCTGGGCACGGCAGGGCRGGCAGGGAGGTGCCCCGGCTCTGGGCCCTCTCTCCTCTGCCGGGACACACCGATGGCACTGACACACGGCAAAGCAGCGGTTTGTCCAGCATGCTTTCGGATTGATTAAAGTCAGCGACCAAAAATACAGGCTGTTTTCCTTAGGCATCGTGAARTGAAAAACGTGCTCTTTAAGCACCAAACAAAAACCCAGTTTCTGCAGAATTCTTCTTAGTGAGTTCYGTAATTTGCATAATCACATTCACTTCGGAGACATAAAGTTGTGAATTTCTTCTTCTAGGTTGGGCAGAGGTTATAGATGTAGCAGAAGCAAGCCAAGATCATGGGATTTAAGTAAAATAAATGCTTACCCTGTCAATTTCTGGATCTGGGTTTTTTGGTCTTTTTTATCTAGATTAATGAATAATTGTCCTTAAATTACCAAAAAAAAACCAACTTTAAGGTTGTGAAAACATTCATTAGTGTTAATAGTACTAAAAGTCTTGTTGCACATTAGAAACTTTCTATGAAGGCATTTGTAATTTTGAAGGCACTGGCACGCTTATTTTAGGGTCCTTTGTCCACTTTTAAAAAACGCAAGCAAACATATATTCAGGATTGAGGCCCAGCTTTTTCSTTTCCTCAGCCCAGGTATATTATTTGTGTCAAATTATTGAAACTCAGAGCCAAAATGTGTGATAAGTCTTGTAGGCAGTATAGTATGACAAAAATATTTTTATTAGTAATATGTAAAATTTCTAACAGTTTYGATGATTTCTTTTCCCTTGCTGCTTATGTTTGGTGAACACAAGTATGTTTCTTATGAATGAGATCTAAGAGGTTTAAGTTATGATTCCCCATTTGTAGTTACTAAATTTAGAGATGGAATGCATTACATGTGRAGACTTTTCTCCTTGTTCACATTGACTGGTATGATAGTAAGGAACTAGCAAAAATGATAAATAGATTATAAAAACGTATGAGRAGGATAGCTTYTGGATAGAATAGCGGAAGTTGATGTCATTGTAGAAGGAGCATGGGTGTCCATTTGCTAATTGTCCTAAGGGCAGAAGCCCTAAGCCAGCTAATCATTTCCAAAGTGAAGGAGTTGAGAAAAGAGGGAAGTGGGTCAAGGTGAATAAAAMCTGTGTAGTGACATTTTCTCTGAATTTGTTCAAATAAGAGAACGTGTCGTGTTTGTAACACGTTAGGATATGTCTGAATACCTGCTTGCAGTGGGAAAACAATTTTACTGAATGCCGTTGCAGTTAATTTATTTGAAGAAACTTTTTAGCAGTAAGTTAATTGGAAGCCCAGAGTAACAGTAAGATGGGCATTCAGGAGTGCAGTGAGTGGCGTCCCCAATTAGCCAATTTTGCTGGGCATGGTAGAAAGCAGCTAGGCTTTCATTTCTTCACAGTTAAAAATTTTGTTTATGAAACAGACAGATATATCATAATTTAGTATTGTGCCTTCTAAATTCTGTTGTGATTTGATGTTTACCAGCAGTGGGAAATCTTTGTTTCAGGAGGTATCTGTTTGACTGTCCAGGGTGGATTTATGCGGCTTTTCCCACTGATTAGAAATAAGTTCTTTTCTAAGACTCTGAGCTCCCCTGCTGCAAAAAACCTGTTGTTAGRGTGTTGTGTTTTTTGAATGAGCAAATGTGTTGCAGTGCACGTGTTCTAAACACATGGTTCTATATGTACTACAGAGAGAACGAAGATTTCCTTTTTCAGTCTTTTGAGGGGTATATAATACTCACAGTTGTGCTTCATTTAGCATTTCAGATTTCACTTTAGTTTCTAGAAGGAGAAAGGACTTGTATWATTTACACAGTCTCTTGGCTTTTAAATTTATGCAGTCAGGAATAGTTTTAAATAATTCTTACACAGTCCACAGTTCAGGRGTAATTATTTCTGTGAGCTTGAACAGATTCGTGCCTAAATAGGGCCTTACATGAAGTTGTTTTTGTTGATGGCCGTGTAGTCATCAGGCTTGCAATAACCAGCAGTCTTCTCCATCAGCTATAGGATTTCTTGACAGATTTTGGGGGTGGATTTACCTTGCTTGTTTAATTTAACATATTTGACGGCACTCAAGCATAGGTAGTTCGAATGTTTCATTGTGACACTTTTCAACAGTTTGTGTAAGCATGCCTTGCAATAGAATAATAAAAGCACATTTAGAAAGTAGGTTTTGTACAAGTATTTGACAGAATTACACAGTACACAATCTGAAACTTTCTTCTTATGGGCTTGATTAAATTTGGCTGTTTGACTTTGGATAAACTGAAGCTAACTGTAGCCCTTTTGRTATTAATAATGAAACGTAGTCCCAGATCAGTCTATTCCTGTCCTGACACCTGTAGCTACATCAGGTGGTGGCCTCTGAAAACTAAAGACTAATTAAGTTTTTGGACTCTATTTAGTCTGAAAATCTGCCCTGCAACCTCTAACCAGTGGTTAGGAATTGTCTTCTAATTTCTGATCCAAATGAATTTTAATGGCTAATCCATAGCTTGTTGTTGAACCAGTGATTTTCTTAAGATTGWATAGCTGTCTGTCTTTCATTGTGTTTATTTCTGTTATGTTGTCAAAGTGTAGTTATTTACCCATCAATTTTAACTGTCTTAATTGTACTATTTTCTTTTCTTTTTATCTCCAAATGTCTCTCTTTCCTCGAGATAGTATCCTTCTAAAAGGGTGTTGAATTTATCAATCATATTATCTTTGTGCTATTCATGTCTTGCTGTTTTCCCTGGGAAATTTTCCTAACTAGAGTTGTGTTTGTGTCTTCCAGCCACATCACATGGATATGTTTGATGTTCTGTAATCAGTTGGTGTCCTTGGACATAGCTGTCTCTTATGTGTGAGCTTCTAGTCTGTGTGAAGCAGAARTTCCCAATATGTGTGCGTGCAATATGCATAACTTTTCCAATTTCATGCTGTTGTACTTGATTCCATTTGTTACTTTAGTTCTTCACATGATCCAAGTCTTCCTGCATAAAGACAGCACTCAGCTGAACTGACAATTTGTTTGTCAGCAATTTTTTTTACGTTTTTGCTTTCTGTGCCTACTTCATTAATGAAAAGGGTGAGTRTTCTTCAGTCAAGCTGAATCAAGAATCAAGGTCCTCAGATGCCATTTGAACTAGACTACTAATCTCTGTTCTTGAAACTACTTGTCTGCCCTGTAGTGA
The DNA here is from genome assembly GCA_014549065.1 of Cardinalis cardinalis. NCBI lineage: Eukaryota > Metazoa > Chordata > Aves > Passeriformes > Cardinalidae > Cardinalis > Cardinalis cardinalis. The sequence continues at coordinate 4,082,328 of JACDOX010000017.1, forward strand.
ATTCTTTACTGTTCTTCTAATCCCTCTTTTCTTCATCCAAATGAGTAATTTCATTTGTGGCACCATATCAGGTTTTTTCATAATCTTCCAGGGAAGCTGTTGTTGCACACTGACTTAGACTGACAGTTCAGTTTATCTCTGGCATTCTGTTCATCTCAAAGTCCTGTTCAAAACAGTCCCTGTGATTGAGGTAATATGCTTACAGTTACCTAAGTTGCTTCTTGCCCCGTTACSCATCAGAGAACTATTTAGTAAGTTTTAGTTTTGTTGTGTTTAAATACRTTAGCTTGGTGTTACATGTACTGCTGCAAATGGTTTGAAGTGTCTTGTCTGTTGAAGTGGATTGTATGTTCTAATTCTTGTGAAGTCTAAGATTGACATTTTTTCATGTGTTYCCCTTATAACAGTACTATCTTTGTTGTTACATTCACTGCTATCATTCTTTATTGAAATTTGGAACAGCACAGCTCACTTGGTTTGGGGATCATGCTGTTAAAAATATTACTTAGCCACATCTAAAGAACAGTTAGCACTGAACTCCATGCTTTCACAGTTGGTTTGGGCCATGTGAGAGATCTTGCACACTTCGGCTTCATATATTTGGAGTCATACAGAACATTGGGCTGGACTGCTGTGATAGTGCTGTGACTTCACTGCTGAGTTCCAGTTCAGAAAAAAACCCACAGTTTTAATAATAAAAGCATTTTCTTCAATAAATGATTTCTAAGAAGGATAATAATAATACAGTGCAGAAAAATCAGGTGTTACCATTGGTGAATAAATTACTTTTTGGTGGATTATAGTTGAAAACTTCTTTGTGGCTACAGTAGAAAAGAGATTGAGAACTTTAAARTCAACTGATTGGCTTATGGATTTGAATTTCTTCAGCATCATTCTGTTGGCAGAGTAGCATTCCAAGTGTTAATTGCTGCTTTAATATATTTGAAGGGGTTATTTAGTTGTATCATTCTAAACTGTTATATCAGGGAGGTTTTGGAGAAATTCCAGCTGCTGCTCTTTCTGTTTTRTGCCTTAGCCAGGATTCCTAGTCTTCCTCTTTAGTAGGAGTCTGGAAGGGTATTTTTTGTTTTAAAATGGGGWATTAGAATTTGTTCTTTTTGATTTTTATTGCATGGATTTATATACAATATTATATTTTATGTATGTGTATATGTGAAAAGGGAAGTATTGTGGGAAGGAAGATTGAAGTACAAAATACTGGTGGAGAACATTTTTTTTAGTAGGCTTGGTCAGCATTTCTGGAAACTACCTTAGAGTGTGTCACTGAACAAAAATTACCATGAAATTGGAGTGAGTTGCATTTAAATGGTTAATTTCTTCAATTTTCTCTTGGTTTTGTTTTTTTGTTTGTTTGGGTTTTTTTGTTTGGTTTGGTTTTTTGGGGTTTTTTTTGGTGGGTGTTTTTTTGGGTTGGTTTTTTTGGTTTTGTTTTTTTTTTGTAACATGATGTGTGGTACAGGGACAAGTACATGTTCCTGTGCCAGTTTGCCCTCTAGTGAACTGGGGGGCAAGATCGCCATGTTTTAAGCATTCTTACTCTTGCTATGTGCAACAGTGCAAATATATGTTCCTTCTGAAACTGGACRGAACAGAAATTAATTTTAAAATACTTTAAACAGACTATTACTAAGATTTATTTGGTTTTGCTTGATAGAATACCATAAATAAAGCCTTTGTTGTTATTGCTGCATAAAGCTGTTGGCAATTTTCAAATTCCACTTGTTTTATTGAGGATTGGAAGTTCATTGCCATTGAAACACAGAATCAAGCATTAATACCTATGCACTTAAGTTGCCAGCCTGATGTTTTATAGCTAGAAGGGCGTTCCTTATGAACTGTCAGAATTGGTGTTGTGGCATTGAGATATTTTTGCTGTCACACCACTTTCCCTCTGCATGGCCAGGAAGTTTACTCTGAAGTTCCTGGTGCTCCGGACATTTGCATGGTGCACCATTCCGAGTCCGTCCCACCACAGCCTGGCAATAATCCTGCCCAGGGCCACGGCTGCCGTGGGGCTGGGGGTGCCTGGCTCCCTCTTTGTGGCTGCATTAGGGAGAAGTCAGAGACGTGTGAAAAGTAGGCCAGGGGTCGGGGCGGCGCCGCGCCCGCTGAAATTGGAAGTGACGGACACCTCCTGGTTCAGCCGCTAATTTGCCTCCATGTTAAATGCCTCCGAAGACTCATTAAAATGAAAAGTTCTTGGGTCTCGCCGACACACAGATTGAGTTATTGATGCTGGAAGCGGCCACCAACAGTAATTGCTGCCCATCCYCGAGCGAACACCCATCCTGGCATTCATGAGAAGCGCCAGGCTGACAGGGGTCAGGGGGGTCAACCCCACCGAAACGAGGCCGAGGAGAGGCAAAATCAGGGCTCTGTTCCTCTTTGTGCAGCTTYGCTTTTGTTGCAAGGAACCATTGAGGTGTTCAAGCTGCTTTTTAGTCTTTTGAGGCCCAATTACATTCCCCTCATGCATCACCATTGAAAAGTTCTGTGAGCGGAACGTGACCACAACTGCTGCAGTCTGAAAAACTGACTTCTTAGTCACTTTGGCTGTCTTAGCTGTATGTTCACCCMCTGCACGAGAGCAGAATTATGTTTTATTTGTGGAGCAAATGGTGTGTAYGTACACTAGTGTAATTTTTCAGGAGGAATTAATTTGCACACAGCTTGGGAATCCAGGATGTAATCATTTTGAATTGCAGTTAGTGTTGTCTTTTTTCTGCAGTATTCTTCTAGGCAAAAGAAGTAACAAGATAAGTATATTAGGTAACCAAACTAACTGTTAAATTTAATGCAGATTTGGTTTTCATCCAGCAGAGAGGCGGGGTTTTTTTGCAATAAAGCTTCTCTACCAGCAGTTTCCACCAAGTGGCCTAACATGGTGTTACTGCTTCCCCCCCCCAGTATTATGGGAAGGCACCACTTGCATTTAATTTTTATGGGAAATAATTTAAAGAAGGTTTCATTTCTGTACAGAAAATAGTTTTCAAACAGATTTACGTGTTAAATCTGTTGAATACTACCTCTAACAGCTATGTGCAAGTCTAAAATTATACATCTGTGACCAGTGAGTTGACATATCTAATATTTTAATAGGAATATGAAAACATCCCTGTGGATTGTTACCAGAAGTTTACATTTCAGAAGAACCCTGCTATTCAGTTAGATAGAAAACATAACTAATGTTTTCAGATGCTAATATTAATAAACAAATGKGGTTTTTTTGTTGGGTTTGTTGGTTATGCTCAGCATGATGACCGTCTTGAGGGTTTTTTCTTGTTTCACTAATACATGAAGTTTTTAAATGTTTTGTTTTATTGTATTTTCCAGGAAACAAAGGTGGAAAAGCTCCAGAAGCATCCTTGCAGTCAAGCACCGAATCCTGTATTAGGCTTCACTGAGCTTAGCATTTGTCACGCAGAGGGGCCGGTCGCCCTGCACAGGAAGGATTAAAAGTGAACAATGACTCGATTGAGAGTTCATGAGCAATTGCTTGGAGCCTATCTGCTTATCATTCTCCATGTTCAAGGTAAGTATCAACTAGTTGAAATAAGCGTATCTTTCTGATTTGTAGCAGAGCATTTTCCAGTGGTTGAAGTAGGATTTTTTTTTTGGAGTTTCTTGTGTGGGCGGGTGACTTTCCTGGCCTGATGTGCCATGTGGATGCTTCCCTAAAAAGAAGGACATTCTAGTGGTCATTCATTGTAGTATAGATTAGGTCTATTTTAGCAAATACTTAAATAGAAACAATACCAGAAATGCCTAGTACACCACAGAGCAAGTTAGATGAGCAGCAGAAGTGAAAGTTTGACTTTTTGAGTTTCAGTTCCCTCTGTGTGTGAATATTTGATCCCTTTAACTTGACCCTCTGAAGAACTTGCAGAGTGCARTTGCCCATGCCTTTTGATGCTCCCAGCAGCCTAGAGGTAGTGTCCCATAACTAATCTAAATTAACTTGTTGTACCTACTTGATGGGCCAAGGTGAGGCTATGGACTACTCACAGATACCCTTGTTTTCAGTTAGTGAAGATACTCATTTGTATGTCTGTTGTCTTTCCGTACACCAGTTATCAAAAAACTTCAGGAAATCCAGTTATCATTAGAACTTTCAATTCAACCCAGTTTGACAGAGGAGTTAAAATATACATCCCTGGTTGGGGTTTCTGTGTAAGAGTGTTTGTTCTCCCAGCAGTGCACTACTCCTGTGTTTAAGTACACAGAGCTTTCCAGATATTTTCAGAAAATAGAGAAAACAAATTTGGTACTGCCATTTAAATACTTGAGTATAAAAGGGTTTATATTTTCATTCCATACTTAGATCAATTACTGCTTAGTGCTTGATTTTGAGATACTATGTGAGATATTTACTTTCAAGAATAACAATTCAATGAACCCATTAAAATGGGGAGAGGAGGAARCCTGGTAAGTACCCAAATGCTGGTCTTTTTGTTTTGTTTCTGGTGTGAATCTGCAATATTAGATTAAAGGATATGRCAGAGCTGTCTCTTCAAAGCCTGAGCTTGATACATCTGCCTGGACAGAAATAGCCTAGTTTGGRGTATACTTGAAGTCTGTAGTAGATCTACAAATATTTGCAGGTAGCTGTAAGGTGCTTAGGTTAGGTTATGGGAATAAACTGAAGAAAATTTCATTGAAAAATTAGGAAAGAAGTTTTGACTGAATGTGGCTAAGTATCACAACAGGCCGCCTGGGCAGGTAGTGCAATATTCATCCTTAGAGGTAGTCAGAACTTTACTGCAATGGCTGARCAACCTGGTCTGATGTAGAAGCTGGTCCTGCTTTGACCAGGTGGTGGTACCAGGTGACTTCCAGAGATCTCTTCTGCTCTAAAATACTCGGACATAATGTTTTGCTGTGGAGCTTCTTCTATTTGTATTCAAGCAGTCTTGCTGCTTCTGGTGGATGAGACCAGATTCTTCCCTTGTTCCCTTGAGGAGGCTGGGAGTAATATGCTTTGTTCTTTTTGCTGAAGTCATGGTTACTCTTCTGCATTAACCAATATTTAGCATTTTAATAATAAGCAATAGCAACTGAAGAGGTTTTTTTCCTCTCTAGATTCAAATAGAAATAATAATACAAATATACAAGTCTTCTAGTGGCTTAAAATTAAATTACRTTAACTCCTTCCATGATCATGGTGATTAATAATAGTTCATAACTTAGAGTAAGTAATATAGATAAATTAAGTTTAAAGACTGAAAATTATTTTTCAGCTTCAAAAGAAGAAATTTCTTTATCTTAGACATTTTCCTGACTTTCARATCAATACTGAGGGAGTTCTGGAAGCCATGGAAAAGTTGAGCTTATTGAAATGTTGTTAGTTCTTTGCAAGTCGCCTAAGGGCTTTTCTTCAAACGTACAAAATATGCTTGGTTTCCAGGGATGGTGAGGAMAATACCAGTCAAGTCTCTCTGCTTTTCCCTAGATTCATGGGGGAGGAAAYAATTAAGATCATAGTCATAAAGGATTTGAAATTTTTATAGGAAAGAGACAATCTAAAGTGAAAAGTTTAACCGTTGAAAAAGTAGTTTCAACAAGGAAAATATAAACAGGCTGTTAGAAAAATGCATCGTAAAGCCATCAACAGAGGTGAAAAAGATTCATTAGGAAGAATTGAAAAGTATTAGTGTGATTTACAGAAAGAGGAAGAAAAAGCAGATAAAGTAGAAACCAGTGTGTGTACTTTCAGTGTCTGGCATCCAGGTTAATGGTTTGCTCTCTTGAGGGTTTTTTGGAGGCTTCTTCAGAATGTTAGGAATTTCAGAGCTTACCAAGACCTGAGAGAATGATAAAAGCAAATGTGTCTGTATAGCTGCATGTATACATACATACCAGATTCCTTAACAGGTAACTTGAAAAAGCAAGTGGCTGCATGTGTTGATTACTGTGAAGATATTCTTAGAGTAACAGCAGAAGCCAGAGGCAGTTCCATGACATTACTGGTGAATAGCTGCAGTTTCTCAGGTTGGTACTATGCAGCAGGGGGACCTAGTGGTTACCCTTTGGGCTGTATCTTGATAGCTTTGGAACTTCTTTGCTTACTTTGAGAAGTAGTCAGAATAAGCCTTGGGTTGCAGATGGCCAGATTTAATAGCAACCTCTTCAATTAAATCTTTTTGTATTTCCTTTCTTGCTGTGGAAGACTTTTGYAGTAGCTTTAAGTCTGTGACTAGCTCTGCATCTTCATCCACCTCCTTTTTCTGATCTAAGGCAAGAGGTCTTGGGCTTCAGCCACTCTTTTGTGACTACACTAAACAGATTTTGTCTTCCCAGAAGTGCAGGGTTTTCATGCAGAGAACCACTTTTATTTCCAAGTAGAATATTTCTTTGTTTTTATAGTGCATTGATGAGCTTGTCTGATCAATATATGTAGCAGTAATAAAGTGCTTAACATCTACTTAAATATGTTCTCATAAATTTGGTTCTTCACTGCTGGCAGTTTACTTCCCATGTGGTTCATCACACATTTATGTATTCTTCAGAGACACCACAGAAGACCAGTATTTTAATCCTTGTGAATTAKTTGACTAAAAATGTATTAATGCCACTTGATATGCATAAAGATATATTAAAATTCAAATTTAAAAATAATTAGTGTTAATATTAAATATTAAAATGGATTTAAAGTTGCCACTGTTAGTGAGCTAAAAAAAAACCCTGTTGATTTTAGTTCACTAATCTAATTACTTTCRTTCAAATACTTGATATAGATAAGGTGTATATTAAGATATATTTTAAAAACTTTATGCAATTTCTCAATTTCAGGTTAAGTAGTTAACTGAATTTTAATGTATAAACTAACCTGAAACAAAATTTTAAAATCTATAGRAGGAACTTACAGTTGTCAGTAGCTGATTCATTATTTGAAAACACTAGTTCTGTTTATTGGTGATTTCCCCAATTAATGGCTGCATCTGTCTTTAAAACATGGGCAGGAACCATGGTCTTATAAATCTAATTAAAATTCTTCCCAGGGATTATTTAAAGTTGATCTATTTCTTTGTTAAAATTTTGCATTTAGTTTTAAGTAACTTTATTCTTTAAAACCCTTTTAATTTAAATTAGAATGCAGTGTACTTTTTAAGAAAAATGCACAAAATTTTCAAGTCTGGCTGTTATATTGAATGCATAAGGACAGAGCRGTCTTCAGAAGTGACTTTTGGGGAAGGGAAGTGGGAGCAGAGGCTGWGGACTGCAGGCTGGGAAGCAGACGAGGCAGGGGCTGCCTGTCTGYGTTGAGCACTGATGGAGCTCCTGGGAGAGCTGGAAGGACAGGAGGGAGGYTTTAAACCTGTAGTCTGGGAACATGCTGTGATTTTTAGGAACCAGTTCTGCTAGATGGAGCTACCTCTAACATGCCTGGTCTTTGGAGATCACAGCCWTGATATATATGAAAGCACTATAGGGAGAATTCTGGTTACAATGCCAAACACAGAGTTTGGAGAAGCATTGAAGATACTTTCTTTGCACTCATACAATTTTTCTGATTTTTAAAAAAATTATTTTGTCTTTGAAGAGCATGTGCTAGTATTGTGTTCAAGCTGTGTCAGTTGTACTGAGGTTTAATTCACATAACAGAACATGTTAAATCATTACGAAGGTTTGTGATAGGCAGAAAAGTGAAATGTGCTTACTGGAGTGGGGGATTTTGCAGTGTCTGCATCCTAAAGCAAGAAAAAGTAATTTAGAACTACCACATAAAAATGTCAGGGTATGCCTTTYTCATAAGGAAGGCATGTCTAACATAAAGAGCTCTGGTACAACTTTCATCTTTGGTGAAAAGAGCCCAGTGGCATCAGCACCAGCAGGGAGCCAGGTGAAGGGGCTCTTCTGACTAAGATTCTTCTTACTTATATATTGAATTTCTTGGAGTTTACAAGCATGGATCAGGGTAGCTAGAAAGTAGTGCCTCTAGCACTGTATTTCTGCTAGGACAAATCCCTTTAAAGGATAATTTAGCCTGGAATAGAAATGTTTTTATGGGCAACACCTATATTATGAACTCAGAAAACTATCAAACAACGTGACTGCTGTAGGCCGTATTAGACCTTCCTTCGTGGAGAAAGAGAGGATACAAGTAAGTAAAAAATTGTAGGCATCATTTGGCTTTTGTATTTGTCTTCTTAGACTTACTGCTGTCTCTGCATTTCATAGAGCTGGTTTTTATGGGTCACACAAATCTTTTCTTAGATCAGAAGACTTAACGAAATGATATCTGTATCCTGGCATTGAGTTGCAAGCAGGTTAAACTCGGGTTTTAGTGATTAGTGACACTGCAGTGTCATGCACAGTACATTTTAAAGATTTATCCATGTTAATACTCATATTTGAAACGTGCTTTCAAGTAGACTTAGATTTCTAACCTAGTGAGATTTTTAATATCCTGTGCTTCTTTGAAATACATTTTATAGTCTTAAGTTATTTTCTGTGACTGGAAGAAGCAGTGCTTTGAATAATTTATATTTTTGATCAAAGGCTGGATATGATACATTGTAAGGCGTTGTTCTGTTTTAACAATTTGTTTTATTATTAGCTTCTGAATTTTTATTTATTTTATTAAAATAAAGTTTAATTTTAAACAGAAAACCATTTAAGTGTTGTCCTGTCTGTAACAGTTGTTCACACTTGTAGAAATCTACAGTACATAAAGTGTATGATGGGGCAGAGCAGAAGACAAAATCAGAACTTGAAGTCCCATCAGCTTTTTTCTCATCAGTGTCTTACACTACAATGAAGTCAGGAGAATGTTCCACCCTTACTCTGATATTTTGTTGAATGTTGTAACTTTGTGATGTGCAGTAAGATGCACATTACAGAGCAGTTTRTATTTTTAGAAGTCTATGATACTGTCATTCTCGAGGCTGGATAAACAGGCTGGAAGTGATCCAGGATCTTGAACAAGCTCATCAATGTGTGGTAGCTCATTTGTTGCTCATGTGTATTTTTTTGCCCCACCAGCTCTGTGCAGTTTGCAGGTGGAGGTTRGGAAGTTGCTGTGCCTGAAGTCTCTGGGTGCTGTGTTTCAGTGCACAATACACTGCACTTACACCTTTGAAGGTTATGTGAGATTTGTGTATGTATGTTTCTTAGCTGTACTGCAGAGTGACAACTGCAAGTGTCCTGGAAAAGAAGAGATTAATTACATCATCAAGTGTCACAGGATCCTAAAACATGATCCTCCCTTTGCCTRTCCTGTTCCCAGGGGGAAGATGCAGCAGTGTGAATGTATGAGAGCTGGAACTCTCTGAGGGTGGGGATATAAACCTTGGAGCAAGATGTTCTTTAGGCCGATCCTTAGTTCTCTCTTGTTCATTTACTCAGTATTTATTAACCAGGAAGAACAGCAATGAAGCATCCTGTGAGTTCAGGGCCTTCATTTGCCCTCTTAATATCCCAGGTAGATGGAAGCCAAGTCTTTCCATGCTTGACTCCCATCCATCCCCATACCCAGCAGCTGTAAGATAGACMCTAATGAGCCTTGAARTGCTGAGGATGAATTGCAGTACTGCAGTAAAGGATACAGTTAGGTATCCTAGGTGGAGGCAATTAAAAACTCTTTTGTGAAGTAATCCCAAACTTCCTCAAAATTTTCCTGTACTCTTCCCCGAGTACTCAAACTCCTGTCTAAGAGTTCTGCTTACAGTCTTAGGAAGTAAAGATGCAAGAGTGAAGTGATTTTTTCCCCCCATTCAGATATTACCTGTAAGATGAAAGCAGGCTACTGTGRAGTTTTACATTACAAAAATAATGAAATTGTAGTCTGTTCTTGCTTTGAATAAAAATCTTTGCCTATAGAAACTGAACAAAAGATAAAGATGCTGTTTCTTTGAGAACACAGTTATCTGTTTTGGATTTTATGTGGCATGTGCTTTTTATAAATCTTGTAATGCAATCCATCTTAATAAATGAAGAGGGAAAATGTATTTCATGTAACTTTTAGTATAAAAGGTTGGTATACCTGTAGTCATGCTTCAGTGTTAGTTCACAGAGAATTATACTGCTTTAAAAGATGCCAGACATGCACAAAAATGTTGTTCTTTCTGTTCTGAGCTAGGAGAAGCCATGTTTTAAGGGTTCCTTGGATTTCTCATCTAAAAACTGAGAAAAACATTGCATTCAGTGATCAGGGTAGGAAAATGGATGAGTGACTGTAAGACACTGATCATAAAGTACCATAAAGACTTTTAACATGTGGAATATTCCTGAAGATAAGAGGGATTTATAACATCAATTGCGAAAGATACTGTAGTCRTTCAACAAAATCAGAAAGACGGTATTTGTACATATGCAGTGGCTTTTGCTTTAAATATTAAGTAGAATTACCTGTTCTCTGAGCAGGTAAGGATCTCTTAAATGTGAATACAGAATGTTTTGTAATGTCTCTAGCAAAGTATTTAAATTACCTTTCAGTTTRTGCTGGGAAGAAATATGTAGAAAGAGGAGGGGGTGGACGGAGGAGCTGTTTCAATTGTGCAGGATTCTTCTTGGTGAAATCAGAAATACCTATAACCTACTGTTATTCTAGCATTGGATCTTGTTTCTTGTGAACAGTCTGTACAGATCAGGGCTATWTAACTTGGGCATTACTGACACACTCTTTGAAGACTACATATTGAATAAAGCACTGCTMTGTGATGTCAGTGTTTAGGTAAATGGTGTATTTCTCAGGATATTCTCTTCGTTGTATCCAGAAGAAGCACAGTTGCATTACTTGCTGCATTGGACAGTGCACTAGGTGTGCTTTATTAACCAGATGAGGAAATCTGCAAGTCTGCTATTTTCAGTACAGTAGGATCAAATTTCACAAGTATTTAAWTGGCACTTGTCTAAATGACACAGTGGATGTTACAGTAGAGTGATGCAGAGRGCTCTGTCTGCAAGAGGTTTTAATCAAGTTTTTCTGGACACATTTCAAGCAAGGTACAACAGGACACAAATATTCTCATCACTCTGCAGCTCAGGTTTGCTAGGTTTGACAGGAAGCCCAAGAATCTGTTTGAAGACACTTTGAGTTTCCTGGTCAGGTTTCTTTTMCTTAGAAAAACTGAAATTTTTATTGTGACCTATTGTGTCTTRTTTATGAATAACTGAATTTGTAAAAGCTTTTGCTGGTCCTGACTGGCTGCTGGCTTATCTTGCCAACATTGAGCCTCACACAGAACCTTGCTRTAATTTGTGCAAATGATAGTTTATTCACAGCTCTTTTCTCTGTATTTGGTTCATACCTTGAGGACTTAGAGCCAAGGTGGTGGACAGAAAGAGATTGAAATTGTGTATGATAAAGCTGAAGGAGATGGGTAAAGATGTTCTCATCTAATATAGTAATCACATAGCATATTCCAAATGAGGCAGACAGTGTTCATAATTTTTGTTCTGGATGTTCTTCACTAAGAAGAAAATGGATATTTTCTTCTGAATGCTTAGATTCACAAAACCACTTGAATAATATGATCAAGAAAGAATAATGTTYAACTCTGCTACTGTTGAGAAACTGAGGGCTACTTGGAACATGATGTAGCCCTGTTTCTATTCTGTGAAAGCTCGTTTGGATGGATGTTCATGTCATTTACTGAAATTTAATTTGCAAACAAGATTTACTTTAGCTGTGTTTTGAAGTACTAATGCATACAGAGATCARAAAAACCAGGAGATTTTGGAGTTATTACTGTTCTTCCATGAGACTGTGAATCTATAAAAAATTACTTCAGAAAATTAGAAAATTGCATATTAAGTATGTTCAGTCATGCATAAAATTATTCTTGTTGTGGTTATCAAGCCGTCAGCATTTTGGTTTTCTGAACACATGAATGAGAGAAGCTTTCTTCAGAAAATTCTAACCAGTTACACCACTGCTTTTCTGACCTACCTTGAAAAGAGAAAATATCTTTCTGTTTGTATTGATTGTATATGTTTGGAAGATCTTCTGTTAAGGGGCAAAATATGTCAGCTGGGTATTTCTAGAATAAAATTATTAACAGAGATTTCTACTATAATTATAGTAGAAATATAATCCCTCTTGGGAGAGGAGATTGCCTTGTATAATTCAGTTATAAATATAATTGTTATTGTCATGTTTTGCCTATAAAACTCTTGAGCAGTTGTCAAAGAGATGCAAACTTTTTTTTGTTGTATTTTTTGTGTCCAGGTCAAAAGCCAGACAGCATGCTTCATGGTACAGGAATGAAGACAAATTCTGACCAAAAGAAACAAGCAAATGGAGTAACACTTGCTCCAGAGGACACCTTACCGTTTCTTAAATGCTACTGCTCAGGACATTGTCCAGATGATGCTATTAACAACACATGCATGTAAGTGTTGCATTCAGGATAGAGAGGCTCTTTGAAGAATATAATTTTGGATTTTGAGAGAGCAAATTACTTCTGGAGGCTGACCAAGGTTCTCTCAGTTGATCTGGCCATAATTGATTATGTTCTGTGAGTGCTAAAACCCATGGTCATCTCTGTTTTCACCACACCTTAGAACAATTTACGACTGGTCATTTTAAGCCTAGCAACTGCTTTGAAGGACAGAGGTTTTAAGTAACCCTGTGGTATTTTATAGCTGGGGAAGTATTAAGTGACCCAAATCTAAGCCTTCTGACATGACCACCTGTTTACTTATTTCTTCACCTAGTAGTCAAAAAGGTAGTGTAAACAACATGGCCATTTACTGAGAATTCTTCTTGTTACATGTTCAGTAGTTACAGACTATGAAAAAAAGGCAGGGGAAAATAAAGAAAAGCCCGTGGACATGTAGAGACAGGAGGAAAGTTTTATCTTTGATACGTATAAGAATCCTAACAGACTCATGCATAGGTTATGTGCYTGCTTAAGGTGGGTTTTTTCATGTTCTGAAATGTCCTTGTTTTTCTTTTTTTTTTTCCCCTCCATTTGCAATTCCGTGTTCAAGGCCCTTCTGTTTTCTTCTTAGGAATTAATATACACAGTTGAAAACATATTACTTGCTCCTGTACTTTGAGTCTTCACTTTAACAAAGGTTTCAGATTCTCTAAGGTGTCACTTGGCAGTTTCTGTGGAACCCAAGGAGGTAGAATAAACACTGCTGTCTTTCTAAATGTAAACACAGGCAGTAACTTACAAACAGTTTTGAACTGAGAAAATGTTCCAGTATTTTGTCTTTCAAGCCTCTTGGTATTTATTTATTGGTTTTTATTGCCCTCTAGTGTGTGCAGTCTGTATAGGCCTTACTAATTTTTGTCTGACCTAGCAACTGATAGGCCATTATGCTGATAATAAATCTATTAGTTAAAAAACACACAGTGTCTATGTGCAGGGTACCTTATGGCATTATGCTTTCCACATTTGCATTTCTTTGAATGAGTGTAAATAGATTTTTGCCAAACAAAATTATTTCTAAATTTGTTTTCCTTAGTATCTGTGTTGAGAGAATTAATGAAAATTTGTGAAAAGGCATCCCTGTAGTGTTCTTTTTGAGAATATTGTGGAGGTCTTTTATTCTCAAATTGGATGATACCCCCTGTATTAAAGAATTTTTCTAGAAGTTTTCATTCTGGAATTCTTAATGGGTTCATGGTCAACTAGTGCTGAATATTAAATGACAAACATGCTGGTAAAGTACRTGTGGTATGTTTCTTGCAGTACTAATGGGCATTGCTTTGCTATCATTGAGGAGGATGAGCATGGAGAACCCACACTTGCTTCTGGCTGCATGAAGTATGAAGGTTCAGACTTCCAGTGCAAGGTGAAAAAAAGAGATTTATACCAGTGCCATACTTTTATTTCATTTTTATGCCACTCCTTTTTTTATATGGCATTCTGAAGATGCTTCTAAAGCAAATACTGCTACTATGATGAGTATAAGAGAAAAACTTCTAAAGGGATTGGGTTTTTTGTCTTAAGAACAGTATTTACTTAACATATGGTTAACTGGTTTTGAYTAAGCTCAAAACTTTTCCTATATGTTAAATAGCAACTTAAGTAGAAACCATCTATTTCTGTGGAACAGTTGAAAAAGGTCTCATGAAATATGAAAAAATGCAGGATAAAATGTAGGCTCAGATTAGTTGCTGTCTGTCTGCCACTGAAGAGYGATCTCATACGTTAAATGGTGTCGTTGAGGTGCCTTTTAAATAAAATAGCTTACACTTTTGTCTATGCTGTGTTGTAGCTGTAGCATCTCCTGTCCTGTTTTAGCTTCAAAACCTGAATGTTCRCTGAATTCTCCTTCAACAGGACTCGCCTAAAGCGCAGCTACGCCGAACGATTGAGTGCTGCCGCACTGATTTCTGCAATCAGGATTTGCAGCCAACGTTGCCCCCTCTTGATAGTACAGGTAAACATCTCCTGGATGTTCACACTGCTGAGTGCTGTGTCGGTTCTGATCTTCTTGATCAAAAGTAGAAATAAGGGAAAATGTAATTACAGTATTGCACAAATCTGGTTTTTGCCTTACTCAGTAATTTTTATTTTCAGTTTTCCTTTTTTGCCACTTTCAAGTTAATCTTTTCCTCGATCAGTCACTCACAACATTTTTATTCTTGTTCTTAGTGTGTTCATATCTTGACTGCATGTGATCTTCTGATCTGTTTTTATTCTGTTTCCACAGTCTGCTCTCTTTTTAAAATGTTTTTCTTCATCTCTRCTGTGCTTTTACCATTATGAATGCCATCGTAAAAAAAACCTATTCAGACCTTGTTAACATCTCTTTATTGCAAATTCATTCTCTTCTTTCTGTTGTTCCCAGTAAAAATAGKTTTTTTTTCATGTGCTTACTCATTCATTGCCAGGCAAGTTGTACTGGTCTAACTGTTGCTTTATATCTTCTCAGAATCTTATTKCTCTAAATCCTTAATTTCTTTTCTAACGAACTAGCAAGAATCAATCAAAACTGACAGCTCTGAAATCTCAAGCTGATTTTTTTTTTTTATCATCCAAATAAATTTATCTTTGCTTTTGTGGTATAAATACTTACTTTGATACACAATATATGAAACCATACCTAAATAAACTGTTTACAATATATGTTTAATTAATAGACTTTGGAAACTCTCTTTTTTTTCCTTTCTATTTTTTCTTTTTTTTTTTTTTGTCAAATAGATGGAYTTTTTGATGGCAGCATTCGTTGGATGGCAGTGTTGATTTCTATGGCAGTCTGCATAATTGTCATGGTCATCTTACTTAGCTGCTTTTGTTACAAGTAAGAAAGCACTTTCTTTATTGGAAACATTTTTAATTTTGCAAATTAGTGTAAACAGAACACTTATTTTACTAATGTATTCAGTTATAATCACATGTAGATTGGAAACAGTTGTAACCTAATTTCATATTTCTGTGGGTAGCAGTTTCCATCACTAGGTAAAATGAAATGTTCCAGGAGAGAATTTAAGTGAGTTTGATCCTTTCCTCTGGGTACAAAGTATTTACAGTTTCGCAAGCTACACATAACTTCGATGCTAAAGCAGCTGGTAGACAGGAATATCTTCATTCTTTTTATGCTATTGGGTGTTCAGTCACTTTCAATAGTTAAATTTCATCTGCTTCTGAGATTTTCTGCTGAGTTTCAAAAMTAAGTAATTGTCCAGCCGAGCTATGGCAGTTCATTCAGGTGCTTCTGTTAGCACCAGCCCTGTGCTGGAGGTGATCACTGTTCTAGAAGTCTACAAGGCTTGTGTCAGCCYCTGCTGCTGTGGTTCAAGGTTCTGTCTGCTCATTTAACCCAAAATCAGTAATGTTGTGCTGGTAACTCTGGCTGAGAGTTGAGTATTAAAAATGATGGGTTTCCCCCTCACTGATAATCAGGGGACAAACCTGTACATGCATTACAASAGCTTCTTAACTTTAGAAAGCTATATAAGTTACATTTCAGGAAAAGAAAAAATACAGTAACATCTGCTTGTCTGTTCTTTTTTTTGAGAAAGTGTGTRTATTTAAATAGCTCCTTTCCTAGATCAGTTTGTTCCATATTTTGACTGTTTTAGAGTTGAGCTTGTGTTACTTTTGCAGACATTACTGTAAGTCGATGGCAAAGAGGCACTGTTATAATCGTGACCTGGAACAAGATGAAGCATTTATTCCAGCTGGGGAGTCATTAAAAGACCTTATTGACCAGTCACAGAGTTCTGGGAGTGGATCAGGACTACCACTGTTGGTYAGTCATCAACTTGAGATTTTTCTTCAGTGAATTTCTCTCCGTCACATACAAAGTTTGRTTTGGATCTAATGCCTAGAACAAAGCTGTTTGTTCATACAAAATGCTAATTGTTTTATATGCCATTATGATGAAGGTGAAGTACAAACTGAACATGTTTAAAGCCTGTCTTCACATAGTTAATTAAAATGAGGTGTCAGATATGTTAAAAAATCTGTTGTGTCAGCAGAATTCAAAGCAAACTTAGAGCCTACAGCTATTAAGATAAAAATACAAAAATGACTAATGTTAATATCAAAGTGAGTGAACTCAGAGATTTTACTTTCTTAGTATCCACTGAGATAAAATAGAAAATTAAAAATAGAAAAGCCAGAGAGAGACTTTTACAAGGGCATGTAGACATAGGACAAGGGTAAAKGGCTTTAAACTGAGAGTAGGTTTAGATGGGATATTAGGAAGAAGTTCTTCACTGAGGATGTTGAGGCACTGGAACAGGTTGCCACAGAAGCTGTGGATGCTCCATCCYTGGCAGTGTTCAAGTCCAGTCTGGATGGGRATTTAAGCAACCTGTTCTAGTGGRAGGTGTCCCCACCCATGACAGAGGGGTTGGAAGTAGAGGATCTTTAGGGTCCTTTCCAACTYAAATCTTTTGTGATAATTATTCATAATTTTTGTTCATTCACCATCCTATATAATACTGGCATAAAAATCAGCCAGTGAGACAGATGACTWTTTATAAATCAGAAATAAAATGCAAGAGAACATACCCTTCAGTTMGAAGTTGAGATGACTTAAATCGTTTTGGGCTTTTTTTTATACCTTGGAGGCAGCAATAATGAGTCCAAATTTTTTTTCTTCCTTAGGTTCAGCGCACTATTGCCAAACAAATTCAGATGGTGAGGCAAGTTGGAAAAGGACGATATGGTGAAGTGTGGATGGGCAAATGGAGGGGTGAAAAAGTGGCAGTCAAAGTGTTTTTCACCACAGAAGAAGCCAGCTGGTTCAGAGAAACAGAGATTTACCAAACTGTTCTCATGAGACACGAAAACATCCTCGGTAAGGCAGCAGAATGTTGCTCAGCTGCTGCAGGGTGCAGGAGGAGGAGGAGCTCTAACTGGGTGGCTTGAGGGGTCTAAGGCAGCTTCTGTGGGATCACTAGATGGGTTTTTCCCYTAATGTCCTCTAATAAAATGTTACTGAAAGGGTAGAATTTTGCTGCTTTTAGTTGGAAATATGTCTGCAGTCTCTTTGCTGGAAGGCTGGACTGGCAACCTCACATACATTTACAATCAGAGGTCCTACACGGTTAGTTTTCATAAGGACAACACATATTTTCTGCTACAGTTCAAGAAAATACAGCTTTAGGAGTTAGTGCTAAATCTACTACACAAAAATTTTATGTACAAATAAATAGTAACTTTGTACRTTTCATAGGCTTCATAGCAGCAGATATTAAAGGCACTGGCTCCTGGACACAGCTTTACTTGATCACGGATTATCATGAAAACGGATCATTGTATGATTTTCTGAAGTGCACAACTCTGGACAACAGGGCTCTGCTCAAACTGGCCTATTCTGCTGCATGTGGTCTGTGCCACCTGCACACAGAAATCTATGGGACACAAGGCAAGCCTGCAATTGCACACAGGGACCTGAAAAGTAAAAACATCTTGATAAAGAAAAATGGAACCTGCTGCATTGCGGACTTGGGTCTTGCAGTCAAGTTTAACAGGTAACAAATCCTTTGTCATGGGAAAACTTTCGTGTCATTTTTTTATTTAATGCACCAGATACCCAGTTTAAAAAGGCAGATGGAATCATTTGATTGTGTGTTTTCAGGGGTTTTTTTTCCAGTTTTGAGGGTAAAACGTAGTTCTTGAAAGCTGGTAAACATCATTATGAAAATAAGTTGCTAAGAAACAATGAAAATACTCTTATGGAAAATAAAAGTTTTGTAGAGGAAATGGAGACTATTTTTTTTATCCACAACTAGCCTTTCATAGTAATTGCAATCATGTAMATTCTTTCATAGGAAATTTGAACAGCATGTGGATAGTTGAAACTTAATTGAAGATGTGATGCTATAATAGTATTATTAAATACTTTTATTAGTTTAAGTTCTATGGAGACAGAGACTTGTCTTTTTAGTGGTTGTGCCATACAGAATTTCATACTTTGTAACAGTCCACAATTCAGTAACTTGCTAATGTTTTCATATAGTGACACCAATGAAGTTGATGTTCCCTTGAACACTAGAGTGGGAACAAAACGTTACATGGCTCCAGAAGTCCTGGATGAAAGCCTGAATAAAAACCATTTCCAGCCATACATCATGGCTGACATCTACAGTTTCGGGCTGATCATCTGGGAAATGGCTCGGCGCTGTGTCACAGGAGGTAAACTTTTCAATATTCTGTTCAAAATCTACCAGGCTCTTCCCTCACTCTAGCAATGCTTCACCAGGAAATAATATAATTAGCTTGCTGTGTCATTAGGCTTGTATTCTTTAAAAGCAGTAGTAATAGTCTGACAAATATTTTTGTGACTCATCCTGGCTTTTCTTTTACTCTTCTTTTGTATCCTTATGCATCTTCACCTGTGTTGTTCTTCCATCTTATATTTCTCTGTGCTTCTTTGTAACATGAAGTAAATTAGATAAAGCTAGCATTTGGTATCAAAATCAAAGGCACTAGAAGGAATTATAGCTACTAAAGTTAATGATCATAATATTGGAGCTTTTATGGTAAATTATTGTTGTAGTGAAATTTTCAGATTTTTACCACAGTAAAACAGTGGCAGAAAGTTAGTTTTTGTTCCTAACTAAAGAAATCCAAGAGTAGATCTGTAGATGTATTTATTTTAATTGTTCCTAATCTTTCACAATGATCTCCAGGTATTGTTGAAGAGTACCAGTTGCCATATTATGACATGGTGCCAAATGATCCATCCTATGAGGACATGAGAGAAGTGGTGTGTGTCAAACGCCTGCGCCCAGTGGTATCGAACAGGTGGAACAGCGATGAAGTGAGTGTGCTCAGAGAAAAAGCTGCTTCAGTTTGTTCATTAATGTGGGGTGGCATTTTAGTTTAATAAATACTAAAATGTTGTAAAGTAGGACTGCATTCCCACATTCTGATACTTTGAAAACCTCATAGCAATAATAAGAGAAAGACATGCTTGAGATCAATTCAAAATACTGTACTTTTTAATGTATCTTTTCAGTGATCTGAGGGGAAGATACCCTTAAGCAGCATGCAGGTGTATGAATACTGCTCTACTTGATATCATGTATTTTAGATAGTGGAATATATTCAGAGTTTAGTTGGAGCTAAAACTTAAATTATTTTTCAATTCATTTTATTAGTCTTAATAGATATAGCTTATTGGTTTGTGGCATAAGATGTTTCATGAAAGATAAAACACTTCCTTTGTGGATTTCCTCTTCCCTTTTTTCCATTTTTACTGTTACATCCCAGGACAATCTGGGATAAAACTAAACTGCTCTCGTTTATATGTGTTTTTAAAGGGCCACAGCTTGAACACAGTAAATAAGACATAACTATCTCACATAGCAAATTAAATATGCCATATCCATTCTTCCCCAAGTCCTTGACTTCTGTGAATTACCAGTTTTCTCCTCTTTTTTTTTTGATTGCTGAAAGAACTGTTGTCACATCTTCATTTTCCCTGCAGGAATTCTCTATAGTTTAGCAGCCATGTATGTAGAGACATTTCAGTTTATTGCTGCCATATTTGTACCACTGTTCTTAAAGTTCTGGTAATGCATCATTGGGAAAATCAACACTTCCATTAGTTTCAGCTACTGTAATACTAGGCAGTGAGGGAGTGAGATAAGAAGGATTGGCATGTGGATGTTTGGTTTGGGGTGTTTTGGGGTTTTTTCCTTCAGTAGATCTCTTTATAATAGTCTTCTACCAACAATTTTGCAGAAAATTTGGTAGTTGCACATTTTTGAACTTGAAAGTTCTATCATTTGAGCTTGACAGCAAACCAGAATTATAACTTTGGGTATAGCAGTCGTTTCAACAGCATGCCTTTGTTTTTGCTTTGTTTTTTCTGCAGTGTTTAAGAGCAATATTGAAGTTGATGTCTGAGTGCTGGGCTCATAATCCTGCCTCAAGGCTCACTGCCTTGAGGATCAAGAAGACACTTGCCAAGATGGTGGAATCACAAGATGTCAAGATTTGACATAGGAAATTGACTTTGGAGAGCAAAGCTGGACTCCCTAGATCTTTTCACTCAAACGTGGGTGAGGAAGATAAAAATAGAGAAGAGGAAATAACTGAGATTCAGTATATTTTCTCAGCACAGTTCTACAGGCTGCTAATGAAATCTTTCAGTACTTCATAGACCATGATGCTGAGAGCCTCTATACACTACTTGCTACATATATGGACAGCCTTGAGAAAATACACGTTTTGTTTTGGTTTGAGCTGCATTGAGACTTCAATCATACTTAGTGAGTCTCCAGTAAAACTCTGGGTACTGAATTGAATGTTCAGATTACAGTGCTTTCTGTGAAAGCCTAACAAGCTATATGGATTCAACAGAGATGGAGAATATAAGCTTTTTTTTTTTGCCTTCTACCTGATAAAACCTAGTCAGTCCATACCAAGTTTTGGTGAAACAGCCTGTAGGTTATTAATCTGTTTGTGATACTACTCAGTTTAACAGTTCTTTATGCCTTTATGTGTGTGCCAGGATTATTTTGCTGTCATTTGGAATATATAAGAAACCATTTAAATGAACAAAGTTGTATGGTCAGGGCTCCGTGCATTCTGTGGCTCCACAATCAGAGATTTGCTACTGAATCTTTTGCCATTAAGTTATCTTCAGAAATCTCCGTTTTAGCTTTTTTTTTCTGTTTTTTATTTGGTCACAAGGAGAACTGCAAAAATGTGAACGTTAGTTAATTAAGAAATGTCTACCTAAGTCTGTAAGGAGCTTGAGACAATCTCTTCTAGAGATGTAGGCTGCTTTGGTCATCTCACTTGCAGTCTAGAGAGAGCTTCATAATTKGATCCCTGATATACATCATATTTTTTCACAGTGCCACATGCGACCAGCATTTTTGCCATAGAATACTTTACATCTTAGCAGAAAGACTGATGGTGGTGTGTTYTGCCTTCCTGCTGTATTGGGACTCTGATAGGTGTCTGTCAGGCTCTGAATTTCTTCCCAAAAAGGAAGGCATTTGTCAGCTGTACCATGTGCTCTTTCATCATTTGACAAAACTAGGCAGAAGGTGAGTTTTGGAAGGCTTGAGAGCAAGTCTGGTCTACAGACACAAAGGAGGGAAGGCAGGAAGCTCTGGGTGCTCTGAAGATCAGAGAACGCAGTAAAGGGTCAAGATCAGGAGAAGTGAGTATGTGAAGGGTTGAAGATCAGATCCACAGCGTGCAGAAGATTAGGAGCTGGGTTGCTCTGATGTAGACACAGGAGGCCACATCTGTGGGCCACTTAGTGGAAGTCGAGAGACAAGGTAAATCAGTGGGTGTTGTAAGTTCTAGTTAAG
Organism: Cardinalis cardinalis; assembly: GCA_014549065.1. NCBI lineage: Eukaryota > Metazoa > Chordata > Aves > Passeriformes > Cardinalidae > Cardinalis > Cardinalis cardinalis. The sequence continues at coordinate 4,104,037 of JACDOX010000017.1, forward strand.
TTTGGGAGGAATGGCATTGATATTAAATCATGAAGATGCAGTAAGTTAGCACAATTGTAAAACTTGGTTTTATTGTGCCAGCCATTCAATCTGCATGAGAAACTGAAGTTCCCCCATTTTCACCACTGACYCACACAAGGTGTATAGAAGCCAGAACCCTCCATGAGGTTACTGCAAAGTAGAATTATTGATTTATAACTCCTTTGGCACTTCTACTTGGAAGTTAGAAAATAGTACCATAACTCAAGTTGAAGCTTCAAAGCATGAATCGTCTGAAGATTGAACACACAGTATTGAAACCATTGAATCTATTTGATAATTTAAGTGCCTATAATTTTGTACTGTAAATCTTGTTCTAGATAACTAAAAAGGGAAGTTATTTATACAGTGTGGTTTGTGCTTTAGTAAAAAAAATACAATAAATACCTAGTCCTAGGTACATCTGTACAATTAGATATATGCACACACACACCATAGATGARATTTGAAGAAAAAAGTTAAGAATAATACCAGAATTGATGAAATTGTTAAAACTTCAGATTGATTTATGCCAGATTATTTGTTGTCTTAAAATATTTACATAGAGAATGTTTTGATGTGTTTAAATTTCCCTTGAAAATACAACTGATACAAAGCAATGTAACACAGAAGTAATGTGATTTGTGTACAATTACAACCTTTTAGCATGTTACCTTTTTGTTTTAATCCTGTAGTTCCCATAATGTAAATGGTCAGGCAAAAGATTGCAGTATTTTTATTTTCTATTGTGATGTACAGACTTTATTTAACAATTCTACATATTTTATAGAAAACTAGCTATTTCAAGGGACTTTTTTTAAAAATAAAGTCATTACTTTTGTTTAGTAATGCCTTTAAGTATTAATATGTATTCTGGCTGAGAAGTTCATAGGTATGTCAACTTTAACTTATTTGAAAACAGCAAGAGATTTATGATAYTGTGCCACAATCCTCATGATAAAGGGCTCTTAAAAAAAAGTTCCTCCGTCCATTGCCAAGAAATTTATGATGATTTTGAAATTGTTAATCATGTCTTCGCACATAATTTTTGCACAGGTAGTTGGAAAATTTTTGGTGTAAGCCAAAAAAAGTAAGGGATAAGCTTTTTTTTTTCCTTCTCTAGAATTTTTATCAATAAGAAGGAAAAAAATGTTTATGTAGGTACCCTGCTAGCTTGAACTTCCAGAGCATGAAGATCTGTCTAAATTAACCCCATCCTGTGTAGAATATTTTGTCATTTCTTTTAGAATTTGCCACATCATCATTTGCTGTAAACATGTTTTGTGAATTTTTTTTAGTTAATTTTTTCCAACTCTTCAGGAAGCCCCTTCTGGAAGTATGAATTTCAATAATTTGTAAATTTTCACTTGTTTTCTTTTCCATTGTTTAAGTATTGCAAGGCAGCAATAGCCTGGTTAGACACCTTAGGACCTAAATTGATTTTCAAGTTTTCTTTAACATAGAGGGAGCCTACTGCTGCAAAGATGTTTTTTTGAGAGGGGAAAAATCTTTTTTGCCTTAAACCTAATTTATCAGCACTTCAGTTACTCTGTTCWTACTCAAATGTATCATGCATGTGTAGTTCTTGCTGTGCTGAACAGCAGCTGCCTTGATTCTGATATTCAGCAAAACATTAACACTAAAGAATGTCTATACTGGTACTTAATCATTTGGGGGAAAAAATGTGCTCTAAGCCAGCCCATTAATTTTACTTAACTAAGTATAATTAATGCAGACTCCAAAGGTAAGTAGTTGCTTTGTGCAATCCTGTAGTGTTCAGAAGAAGCCTKTAAGTTTAGAGAGGGTAATGAGATTCTTCTGTTGGACTATGATTAATCTCATTTTTGGTGGTCAAAATTTTAAGCATTTGTCATTTGAAAAAATATCCTCCAAAACTGGCAAATGTGGTGGGGTTTTTTGTTTGGTTGTTTTTTGGTTGTTTTTTTTTTAAATACAAAAATCAACTGTGTGGAAAATACCTTGGGAATATCAAGACTGTGCCTTGGAAGTTCTTAAACACTCAAATGGAGGGATTTTTATGTTTATTGAACCTGTTCCATGTGATTTTGTGTGGAAATAATTGGAGTCACTTCATTTGTTATAGCACCTAAAAGGAAAGTTTTTGGTTCCTGGTTAACTTGCAAATTCCACCAGAAATGTGATATTCCTATAGAGAAAATTTGGCTTATATTCTGATTTTATTGTGAATTGTACTTAATATAATTTTTCTTCAAGAAACAGTTTTCCCAATATCTATCATTTCTTATGTTTTCTTTATTAGCCTTTTTTGAGGTCTTGAATGAAATGTAAAATTAATATTTTAACTTACCTCCATAATAGTCTAGAATCAAATTTTAGATCTTGATCTAAATGACCATTTGAATGTGTTTATAAAACAAATAATTTGGATACATTTCAACTACTCTGTCTTAACAGACTGTATTTTAATGGTCTAAAGGTGTTTGAAGAGCAGAGATATAAAGTTAATAAACATTCTTTTGCTATTGCAGATATTTTTAAAGGGAAGTTACATGCTCATCTTCTGTGAAATATTAGAATGTTTTAGCCTTTGCTCCCTCTCCTGACAGTGCCTCTGAGTTAAATCTTTATCCTGTGCCCACAGTCTTTATTCCAAGTAGGGGTGATGTSTAAAAGCAGCTGGCAGTGTTGCACAGTCCAGTCCTTATGGAACCATGGTGCTCAGCCTTGGTTGTACAGCAGAAGTAGAGGGCACACTACTTCTGGTCTTTTGACAAATCTAATGTAATTGTTGCTTTGTGATATTTTACTGTTTAATGCAATTATAGAAGCCCACATCATGTAGTGACATTTGTGCTCTGACATGACATGCCCAAAATGAAATGTACTATATTGTATACAAGAAGAATAAATAACATTGTAGTTAACCTGGAGAAGATGTAAATAAAATATGAAAGAAGAGTGGAACAAGACAAATGGTCACACTCTTGTGTGTGTTATATGCCAGAAGTGTAGAATACTACTTTAAAAATGTAACACACTAATGTATTTTGTACAGCATCTGCTTTAGAAGGTGCCTTATTGAGTTTACCATGAATTGCTTGTTCTGTACACARATTATGTCCAATGTATCATTTTTAAGTAAATAACCTTATTTTAGTACACATTAGTAATGTGTTTTGTTACTATAAGATTTTGCCTTAAAAATGTAACAACTTGGAAATCCTAATACTGTAACTAAATAATTCCCTACTTTTTCATACCTTGTTTATGGTTTTTTCCCCCCACAGTCTCTGAATAAGTTGCTAATTACTGCTTTTATTGTTCRATGATATTGAAAATTATTTGGTGCTCTCTAAGTTCAAGCTCTTTATTCCTTACACGATATTTAAATTTGGGTGCAACAGYAAAAAACAGTGTTTCCTTCTCCTGACTTCTATCCCTGCGTTACAGCAAAGCCAAAAGCAAGTAAAAATCAAAAAAATACTTTTATTTGAACACATGCAGGTTCCCTACATGTTGGTTATATCCRTATAAATTTGCCTCAAGCTTACCAGGTAAAAACAGAAAAAGTAAAGGGATGGAGAATTTTGTAACTGCTTTTTGTTCCCTTAGCGTACAACAGTCTTTTTGTGTAATAGTATCCAAATTAAGATATTTGAGTTTACTATGTGTATGTACTGCTTGTTGCAAACACATGCAGGTGCTTCTGTATATCCTGCTAAATTTACTCTGGTTTTTATGATCCAAGCAAATGAAGACCAGTCAAGGGGGTATCTCACTTGTGAGTACCATGAAGAGAGTGTCAGAATTTGTTTTCTCATTGCAGAAATGCATTGGCTTCTACTCTCCATAGAGTCCACCTTTAGTTTATAAGGAGAAAGAAGTAAGATCAGTTTCTGTTCTCTTTTTGCATTTAATCAGGAATAATCTTAGGTTTAAATATATATTTTTTACAGTAGCTAGGAAGGTTTTACATCTGAACATCATAAAAACTGTTACCAACATATTATAATTATAAGCCTTGGTTTGTTTTCCCTATACAATCAAGTGTTAAATTCTTGCAGTATAGTTCTGGAAAGTGCAGTGGAAAGATCAGCAATGCAGTTCCAAACCTTTCTGTCCTTAACACATAATACCAGGAAATTAGACTGCACRAAGATTTTGTCTCCTTAAATTAGTATCTTGGCAAAGCAAACTTTTTTCCTATGGTTGTGGCTATTTTGGAATGGAATGTCTTCACTGGTTGCAGTGGTCATGGTTGGATGTAAAACTCAGATTTCATGTTAGTGTTGCAGGAGGACGTAAGGAAAATTGTGGGTAAGTGTTTGCACCTGTCCGTGCTCTAATGAGCAGCTTTCCTCTCYGTGAAACAGCCACACGGTGGGGCTGTGTCCTAAAGAAAGGATTTGGAAAATAAATTGGGGAGTTTTGAGATATGAAAATAATTTCTACTGCCTACTAGTAATAAATGCCAAGATAGTCTCCGTTATAAATGGATGGGTTTGACCACTGTATAAAATATGTTACTGATGAGTTTTCATCGGTATCTAAGAGGTGAAACAGCAGTAATGGGTGATATGTGAAACATTTCAGTGAAATGTGTAAACACTGYACATGGATGTTTTGTGGGCATACCAAAAAGCAAACTGAGTAGTTAGCAAACTGAATCACAAGCTTTTAAGTAAATAGCAAAAGTATCACTAAAATCAGAAAGGATCAGATTTAATTCTATTAATTTCCTTAATTCCTTCTGCAGTTTTATCTTCACCTTTCCGCAGAACACCACTTTGGTCTTTCTCACTGGTGGCAATGCAGTAGATCAGTGTCATCTGTGAATCTGAGCTGGGAAAGGACCACTGCTGTGGGCTGACCACCTCCTGAGTCTGCTTCATAAGGAGACCTCCCTGGGCTTCAGACTCAGGYTTGATGTGGATATTACCTGAAGAATTCAGGGATTGCTGGATCTACAGAAAGCAAAATAGCTTATTTTTTATACAGTCAGTACTTGAATTTAGAGTACAGTAAGGAGATTGTCTTAATAATGGAAAAGAAAAAAAAACGTTAGGAGACTTTAATTTTAAAATGTACTATAAGATAACATTCATAAAGCAGCAAATCAGTAACAGAATAATTTCACGAAGGCACTTAGATGCACAACTTTCTACCTTATTACAAAGCTTAGTGGTTTTATCTGGAAATACAGAAACTTGAAGCAGTGGCAATGTTTTCTGGCAGGTTTCTAGGAAGTACTAAAAGCTGTTGGAAGCTTTTATTTTTAAATATGGGTGTCAGATTGACATTACATATATCTGTATCCTGCAGTGAGCACACGTTTCTGTGCCTATTGCTGCCTGGCCATCAGGCAGTCTAGTCAGTGTGCTGTGAGGGAAACTGAAGCTCTTACAGACAACTCTTCCCAGTGCTTATGGTCAGCTTCAGGTTGTTTTTCATGTTTGTAAATTTTCCTAAATCCACTGAGCCAACCAATAGCTGTATTTTAAATTATCTTCATTAAATTGATTTTTCTAGTTTGCCTAAAARTACAGGTCAGAGTGGTGTGGCTATGTTGATCTAACAAAAAAGCCAAAACAACCATCCCACCAAAAAAATGCAGGAGTGGTTTAGATGGRGGCTTATTTAAAAGCTGGTTTATTGCTTTGAACAAACAAAACCACAGCCCAGTAGATTAATCATTGTTCTCTTGTTGCTTGAGAAGGAAGTTGGTCTTCCTGGCTTATGCAGCCCACAGAGTGATTTATCCTATTGTCTTTTATTAATTTTTTGCCCCATAAAAATTAGTCTTCCACTCAAGTGTGTCTTCTTTGTATGTGCARGTGGCTAACTTAATTTAACATTTTGTTCACTCTGGAGTCAGTTTTCTCTGAACTCATCTGGCATATTCTTCAACAAAAGTACTCTGGTAAGCACAAGGAAGGACACAAAATCTGACTGGATGAACTGCAATGCTCTCTGCTACCTCCTGTGTCCATTTCCGAGTGCTTTTCATTCCAGTTGAAGCTTTCTGTCAAAGCTTTAAAAACAAAGTGTTCTGAAATATATATGTATATCCTATCCCCCATAGGTAACATACACATATTCCCCAGTGGTGCTTGTTTGTGGAACTTGGCTGTAGGTACAGGGTTGGTGTGTGCTGAAGAGGAGTTGTTCCTTGAGCCGCCCTGACCTAGGCAGCACACTCGGCCTGGCTCTGCAGAATGGTGCCACGACAAAACCAGGAATTGGAGGAACACTGGTAAAAACCCAGCCAAGTCACCCCAGGATGGGGGCTTTGTACTGAAAGAACCTAATCTTACAATTTGATGGTTTTCTTCATTTCACCCCCTCAATTTTATTCTTCTTTCTTCCCTCAGATATTTTGAGCAAAAGTGGGACAGAAAATGACCCTGAGTTTGCAAGCACTTYGTGCTGCCTGCAGCAGAGCAGTGTGAGCCATGGCTCTGTGCTAGAAAAACAGGAACACCTGGCCTGGGCATCTCCTGTAGAAATCAGCATTGGCCAGGAGGAGATAAGGAGCATTTCTTGTTGTTAGTTTTCTTGGAGTTTTCAGGATAGAGAAAACAATCTTCTCAGCAAGTCAGTAGCTGAAATTGCTTTTTGCTTTATTTCAGAAGATAGGTGTTGTCTGCTTGTCAGAMTGTTGCTTTAAGTGCATTGTGTGTTGGTACCGATGTGTTGGGGGTTTTTAACAATTAATGAGAGTTTAGTATTGCTTAGAATACAGGTAGGTGGAGAGAAAATTCTTAACAGCGGAATAGATTTGTTAAAAAATGCTACCTTAAAAGGGTGCCATTTACATAATAAGAGTCTGTGTGTTCATCAAAAATACTGAAAATTTCAAAGTGCATTTCATTTTGGCAAATTTAATTGTTTTAATATTGCTATGTAAGGTATTAGGATAGATAAAAATACCWCAATACTTGAACTTCTTTAGAGTGAAAGTCTTTGGGAAGTTTYATTTGACAGAAGAAAAGTTTAAGACCTGACCAGGCATGGTCACTTGGAAGTTTTGGAAATAATAAACCCTCTATGTTTCAGAAGTTCTACTTGTTGATTTACTCTAATTACAAATTTATATTCAGCAGTGACAACAGACCAATGAGCTTGCCTTTTGGTTTTGCTTGCCTGGTTTTTAAATATTTACTAAATACTGAACTCTGGGCTGAATTCATTATAATCTCCAAGATTAACTTTAGAAATAAACTGCATTTTATTTAGAAGCAACAATGCTTCTAAAATATTGTTGACATTTTCCTAGTGTTTAAATATAAATGTAATTCATCTTAACAATGCTTTAAATTTTTGCAGTGTAGCTGAAATACATCACAGGCCAAGAAACAAAGACTGGACCATTTAGAGATCTTGCTTGCAAATACTGGCAGTAGAGTGAATTTTACTGAATTTGATGGATCTCTTCTAGTGTTGCTGTTGTGCACAGACTGAAACACTGGAGTGARTTGCAGAAGTTTCCAAGATAGTCTCTGGTCCGCAGAGAACTAGAAGGTAAAATTGCCTTGGCTTCTGGGTTTTAAGGTACCATCCACATAACATGAGAGTGTGCAGTCCTACCTAAAATCTTTTCCTTGCCACTGATTGGGTGTATTTGTCATGGGAGRATATTCTTTCGTCAAGGGAAGAGAGAAATTTGTGTTAAAAGTGAAGCAAGTCCCACAAAACATTTATGTGCAGTTCTCACRTTGGAAAGATTTGGGACAATGTGTGCTGATACATCTGGAGTCCAAACCATTAGCTTTTCACTTGAAAGAAAATCCCATTGCTGCTCATAAGCAACTAATCAAAAGCCAAACACTTCCAGAAAAGAAGCATGAAGACAAACCTAGGGTAGTGCTATGTTTAAACACATGCAGTAGCATTGAATACATCACAGATGAAGCAATAGTGAATGCATCCATTGCATCTATGGAAGGAGATTAATGAAACATAAATGTCACAATTCAAGTTTTAGATATTAGGAATCCACCCATAGTTGTCCCAGGTGGGCTTCGCTTCACTACAGAGCCGTGCAGCAATTCAAAGCACACTGTCTCCCCCTTCTCCATTTCTGCTATAGCAAAAGTAGTCATGGTGTTTCCATGTGGCGTTTTCCTCTGGCTGCTTGAGAGAGTTCTTTTRTACCCACGGCTGAAGGAGAGTTGTCCCAGTGCTGGTCCTGAGCTGAACTCCACAGAGATGAACAACAGGTAGACACCTTTGTGTGGTGCTTTAAAGTGGCCATGTTCAGAGAAATAGCTGTTTCCATAATTGAGGTACGTTTCATTAAACCTCACAGTTTTTTCTTTATCCTTTCTTTCTGAGAATCCCACATGGAATGCCACCAATGAGTCTGAAAAAGAAAGWGGAACAGGATTTTAGCAGTGAGTGAGCACTCTTCTCTCCCCAGGATCATCAGGATGGGAGATAAGATGAATCCCTATCGGGCCTGATTTTAGTAGGCTTCTTTGCGAAGCTAGACACTGGAAATGGTTATGTGCACTGGAGTAGATCAAATGATTCCCTGGAACTCTTGGAAAAGTATAACACTGAGACCACCCAGGGGGGAAAAATAACACTCTTTTACTGTCCCCAAAATAAATCAGTTWAGAATATGTTCTCTGCTTATTCAGTCTTAACTGCAGTTTTGCAGCAGAGCTGCCTAAAGGGGCTGATTCTTGCTCTGTTGTTTGTCCATAGCAAGGGCTGCAATCATAAAAGCCAATGTTAAAGCTGTGGTGCTTGTAATTACCACGTGCTTATGGTCACATGCTTACAGGGAAAGAGGACTGGCCAGTCCCAGTGAAGTATAAGCTGAGAACTTATCTCTGAAGCTTGGTTGTAAGAGAGGGAGTATGTGCTCTCTGGTCAGTCCTGCCTGTTCCACTTGTGCAAATTATAGCAGTTTATTTAATGCATCTGTCTGTCTTGAGAAGGATTTTGTGCTTTCWGTAGACTCCTTCCAGAGCCAAGTAACAAAGTAGCAGGGAAAAGGAAGCATTCCACTTCAGCTTCCAAAGAGAAGACTGCTACTGCATTAACACGAGCATCTGCAAACAAAATTTGTCTTCTAAACACCTGAAGTTGAGTTAGTTCAAGACCAATTTCCTAGCAGCTATAGCGGATGTAATTTCATTGGCCTTTACCAAAATACAGCAGAATATCAGCTTGGTTCTCACTCAAACTGCTTTTTTTTCTCTATTTAAACTGGTGGAGTGGGAGGATGTAAGTAATGTCAGAATTTCTCCCTCCAGCATCCCACAAGGTACCTGATAGTTCTTATAACTAACTATTAGTTAGTTATAAGAATATGCTTATATGCTGTGTGTGTGGAACTTGCATCAGGGCCTAGAAAGAAGCTAGACCTGTACATGAGCAAGTAAAAGAAAAGAACACACCTTTTTCCACAAATTCTGTCTGCACTGTATTTCTTCCACTTATTGCTTGTGTATTTTCTCTGTGCTTCTCAGACTTTTTCTTGTCTCTTTGCTTGTCTTGACCTTTCTGTTGCCTTCTCCCTTTTTTCTGCAGCATTGACTGAATCTTTGTAACATCCAGACTTATATTTGAGGCACCTAATTCTTCATTACTTCCAAAGAGTTTTTTGAAAGTCACCAGATGTTCCTCCAGATTCCGCTTGATGGTTGCTAAATCTGCAGAGAGACTTTCTACAGAAACGTTGAGTGGCTCAATTGCATTTGCTATTGTATGATTGCAGCAGAGACTTATGTCACCTCTGGATTCATGCCTCTTGACTGCCAGGCTCAGATGTTTGATATCATTCTTCAGAGTCATGATATCATTGTAAGCTGAGCTCTCCAAGGAGTCATCTTTGGCAGCCTCGTAGTTAGGTTCCATGTGTTCTCTGACGCTGTGTTGGCTGCTGACTTCGTGTAGRGTAGAGGAGGTTTGTGTTTCCTCCTCGGGGTGCTTAGGAGGCATGTGAGCATCATGATGATTCTGGTGACCTCTCTCCAAGGGATGGAATCTCCTCTTAAGAGATTCTAAAGTCACATTTTGTTCTTGCAGTTTATCTGAAAAGTGTCTGAGAGATTCTTGCAGCTGAAATACTGATGGTATTAGGCTACTAAAATCATCTTCAAAAAAGACATCCAGAAATTCGTGTCTCAGTAGAGCCTCCAGTGCTTCTTCGTGCCGCATTGCATCTTTCAAAAGAGAGCTGAAAGAGCTGTTGAGATACTTGATGTGTCGATGAATTTCTTCATCATTCTTCTTCAGCAAGCCCATGTCTTCTGAAAAAGCCATAACCTGTGACTGAAGCTGTCTGTTCTCTTCTTGACGGAGGTTAAGAGACAGATGTATGGAYGGAATAGCTGAGGAGAGCTCTTCAATTTCACTCTTGAAGAAATCTCTGAAAACTGTCTCCAGGTGCTTCATATCCTTTGGCTGGGTATCCTCAAGGGAATAAGTGCTATTCCTTGGATCTTCCTCCAGCACATCAGCATCAGCAGATACTCTCTGGCAGTTGCATTCCTCCATGTACCGCAGCAGATCTGAATAGTTTTCCTGAAGGTTTGACAGAGTGTAGTTGAGCTCTGCTATCTGCCTTTCCATTGCTGCATTGTTTTCTTCCATAATAACTGATTTCTCRGCTAAAGTTATTGTAAAATCTTCTGGCCTATACTTAGAGATGTTTTTCTTTAACTCCTTAAACCACCTCTCTAAAATTGCAATATTCTGAAARGCCACATCTGACTCCATGTAAAGTTCTTTAAGCTGCTTGGCATGCCCTGACAGTATTTCATTCATATGTCTCATGGTTGACTGGCTGTTTTCATCTTTGGGACCATGATGTAAAGAGAGTTCTGTTAAATTTTTTTTCAAAGCTTCCAGTTTATTTTCAAGAAGGTTTTGCTCTTGTTTCATGTTTGCTATGCTATTGTTCAAAGCTAAGAAATGGGACTGCTGTGTCTTATGAAGCTTCTTGAGTCTTGTGTCAGTATCTGCCTTGAGCATGCTGAGGTTATAGTGAATATCAGCCTGCTGCATGTGCACTTTGTTCTCTATATCTCTTTTCACCTCATCAACTTTCTCTATGTTTTCTTGGACTTTTGATTCAAATTTAGTTCCCAGCTCCTGGAATTCCTTCTTGGGTACAGTGCTTTCTTGGAATCTTTCTATGCTTTTCTTGTTGGCTTCCACGTCATGGGACAGATTTCTTACTATGTTGGAGAGGTTCTGTAGACTTTTGTTGAAGCTTGCCCACATTGGGTTAAAATGTTTCCTTAGATAATTCTCCACATGAGGAAACAAAACCTGCTGCAGAAGCCTTTCCTGATGATCTGTTAATACAGTTGAAAAAAAATTAAGTTTAAATTCTGCTTTTGGRTCACAATCTAGACAGGTTAACTCAAGTGTTCATTTTTCTATAGTAGTTGCTGTCTTACTCCCCAGAATCTGACCTCATGATAAATTTCAACAATTGCAAAAATAACCTGTTGTTAAATCAAGGTTACTATGAAGCACATGATGTCTAAGAGTGTGCAGAAAATAACTTGGATATGTATTGACTTCCCCATTTATGTCTTAAGAATTATGCTTTTTGAAACCWGTGGACAGGTGGTATTTGCAGGGGYCATAACTGTCCATTTTCTCAACAGTTCTTAGTTAGTGGGCCCTTCCTTTTTTGACTGTGTCATAATGTTCTTTTTCTCATGCTTTCAACTCCACAAGGTTATACAGCATCTTAAAGCTCAATATTCTGGGTCAGAAGTAAATAACTTGAAAAATCTGTGAGGTATCTGAACTGTATGAGAATTATACTAAGGCTCAGTTTCTAACTTTAGAGTGCCTTGAAGTTCACTGAGTACTGTATAGTCTTTATCATTAGAAAATGTTTCTGCAAGCCAGTGGCTCACTATGGTAGGTTAAATTCAGCAGCTCTTTTTTTCCTTCTCCTGTATATGGCAGAAACAATGTTCCAGAGATGGAATGTTTCATTTTTTCATGTAACACCAGTGTGCTATTCCACACATCAGAGTAAATAGCATGAATATGGAAAAAGAACAGATCTAAASTCTGCATCCCCAGAGAAAAGAAGAAGCCATAGAAGCAGAAAAGTAAGGTTAACAAATTTTAAATATAAGCAGCCTCTTTATTCTGTGATTAAGGCATATTCTGAACAGTGCCTTTCCTCTCATTTCCCATTTCAAGTTACTCTTTGGTTCATTCATTYGCATTGGGATTGCACCCATTTTTTCTCTCTGTAGAAGCAACCAGCAGACCAAGGAATATCAGGATATTTTTGCTTTCACATTTTCTTTCTGATTTACGTGGTTTCACAGGGCCTGTCATGGGCTGGTAATTCTGCATCAGACCTCTCACCTGAATTGCTCTCGTTCACTTCTAACACCATGCTTGTACCGTTGTTCTCAAATAGTCTCTGTAAGTCACCTAAGGTGCTGGCTGCTTGATGAATATCACTTTGAAGATCATCCAGTAAAGCCTCATGATTTTGAATGACTTCGAACATTTCTCTTGAATCCACTGATGTTGACACTAGTCACAAGATTAGAAAAACAAAGTCATGCAACAGGGTGCAGCGACCAGGTGACAGGTATTCATGCAAGACCTCTGAGAACACCTGTCTGGTTTTCATTCTGAAAATTTTGCACTGACATTTAGGGAGTCTGTTGATTTCTGGCACCTTAAATTGCAGCTTATCTGCAAGGATTTTTTCCAGCAGTGATGGAAACCTAATATATTCAAATATTTGCAGAGAACTTCAGCTACAACAGCCATGATGGCAATAAAATGCTCTTAATTAGAAATCTCTGCATGCCATAAAAATGTTTTGGAATGCTAACTCTTTTCAAGCCATTGACTGAAAGGATGGCAAGGTTTAACAGCCTAGAATAAAAGGAGGGGATGAAAGAGCAATTGAGACATTCCACTGAGGAATCAGGAGCACAGTGTGTGTCAGAGCTGACTCATGGAGGGGCCCTTTAACTGATGTTTTTCTAAACAAATACCTGTGAATTTCAGCTGTAAATTTCAAAGTGGGCAATACTTCTCTGAAGGTAATTGCTGAAAGGCACTTAGCAACACTGCAGGCCACACCACTTCCCCGGTGGTAAGGTGGTAAGGGAGGGTCCTTCGTGCTACTTACACTGGTAGGGTGGAGTGCCTGAGACACACATCTACAGTACCTTGTAATTGCACTCTCAGAGCCACTGAGGGGCTGTTCTAAAACAGCATTTTCAGTGGATTGTTTTTCTGGTAGATTTTTGTGGGCATGGTGTGCTGTCCTGTGAACCACTTTGCAGAGCAAGGGGTTAACATCCATGCCACTGAAAGGGGTAAGGCTCKGCACCAGCTGGCATCCACTGTTCACCAGCCAGCTTTGAAACTTTGGGATGCTTTGTTGTGAACATTCACAGAGTGTTATAGCAAAAGCCTTCATTTATGTTAGTAAATGTATTGTTTCAAAGCTTTTCCAGAGAATGCTTTCACTAGAGAGTTTGTCCATAGCTTATCACTTTAAAATTACAGCTTCAAATCTTTTTTTCTCTTTTTTTTCTCCTGATCCGTGACTGAGATGTAAAAGGATGACAAACAAAATAACTTCAAGCACATACTGTGGTTTGAGAACTCTTCTTCTCGTCCTTCATTTTCGGTTCCTGGCGCCAGAATAAAATTAGGATCTGCAATTGAGATATGATACAGCTGTGAAAATGTTTAGATGCAGAAAYTACTGCAGTTTAGCAAGACCACACYRGAATTTCATGTGTTGTGTAAATGGTGTGGAGACAGGCTTCCTAGGGAAAGARCACCTTCTCTGGGAAACTTACTTTCCTTGCACTGGCAAACAACATGGCATACATGGCAGTGCTATGCAGTATAGTGTAGGGGTTTTTAACTCATGCCAAGCTTTGCTCATAAGAAATTCATCTATTGCAAATAAATGGGGCTTTTTTCTTTTCTGGGGGTCCCATCTAAAGATCTGCAAATTCCTCTTCCTTGTTCCACAGTTACCTGAACATTCTGGTGACAGCAGCAGTGAATGATGCTGTMCAAATGAGAAGATATTGATGGAGGAGTTGGTTTTGGTCAATGAGTGTAACTACAGAGAGACTAAATAGTTGCACTGCATTTGGTAATATCTTTCCAACATTATGTGTGAAGTTCACCAAGAGATCAAACCACAAATGAAAGCTATCTGTGAAGAAAAGCTAAACCTCCAGAGATTTTTATCTGTGGAGTCTGTAGGTGAGGATGTAGATTGTGGAAAAATTTTCAGACATATGTTTGCCTTTATTATTATGGTTGACTTAATTGCTAGAGGGATTTATCTTTTATTCATTTAAATTCCCTTAATTCCATTTAAATTCTTACATCTATTTATTCTTAAATCTGTTTAAATTCTGCTTTTTTGAGTATTATTTGCTAAATCTTGCCAATGCCATTTTTAAACCACCATTTAGTTTTTAAACCACACTGTCTCCCCTCTCTCTGTATTAGCAGCTGCACAAATCATAGAATGGTTTGGGTTGGAAAGGGCCTTAAAAACYATCTAGTTCCCACCCCCTCACCATGGCAGGGTGACCATGCTGCTCAGCGACCCATCCAACCTGGCTTTGAGCACTTCCAAAGATGGGGCACCCACTGCATCTSTGGGAGACCTGTCCCAGTGCCTCACCACCCTCAGAGCAAAGTATTTCTTCCTAATACCTAAACTAAACATGCCCTATTTCAGTTTGAAGCCATTTCCCCTGGTCTTAACCACTACATGCCCTTGTGAAAAGTCCCTCTCCATCTCTTGTAGCCCCGTTAGGGACTGGAGGGTGCTCTGAGGTCTCGTTGGAGCCTTTTCTCCCCCAGGCTGAGCAGCCCCAGGTCTCTCAGCCTGTGTCCATAGCRGAGGTGCTCCTGGACACCTCCAACAGGTCCATGTCCTTAAGRTGGGGACCCCAGAGCTGGATGCAGGACTCCAGGTGGAGCCTCAGGAGGACAGAGTAGAGGGACAAAATCCCCTCCCTCATCCTGCTGCCCCCACTGCTTTATTCAGCAGTGCAGTGGGTTCCAGTAGTTCACTCTAAAGGCTGTTCCTGGAGCTGTCCTGGAGGTTACAGCCTGGGCTCTGTTCCTGCCTGTGCTATAGAGCTGCTCCCTGTGGAGGAGCCAGTGCCTTTGCAGCCAGGGTAAGCAGAGAGGAGGAGCAGTGCAGACTGCAGAGTGAAGGCTGCCCTCTCCTCTGAGCCTGGACACCTTGTGATTTCCAACCCAGATGATTTCATCCTGTGAACTGACCATAGGGGCATTTCACATACTAGTGTTGCTTTTTGATGTCACCAGTTTCTACCTGGAATTAGGCATTCCTAGATGGACTTGTCCAAGATGGACATCTGAGAGGCTTTGCAGCAAGCTAATACCTTTCTCCATRTGTAAAGATTACAAAGGTGCTATTAACCAAAGAATAAGTTGCTAATGCTATTTAACTATTAATTAGAGCTAATTATGACTGCTCTTGTCTCAAAGTATCAGTGATTTGGGACATAGCAGACTGAAAAAAACAAGGCATCAATTCTAAACAAAGGAGAAAAATTAGGCAGATTCATTTCTTGCCATTGTGCCTGGCATTTAGTCATTCATTCCTATACTTGCTCTCCAGCTTTGCTTACCACGCTGCTCACAGTCCTTGCCAATAAATCCAGGGCAGCATTTCCACTGCAAAGACTTCAGAGTCTTCTGTTTCACTTGATAGACTGGCTTCAGGGCTGTCCTGTACCTGGAGAGGAAGGGTCTGGGCATTAGATTTATTGTAATAGAGTCCTTTGCAATCAAGTTTGGACTGATCCTGAATGCTGTATTATTCTGATGAAGTGTAGAGAGGGTTTTATTATTAAACACATTATTCCAAAATGGTTACCAAGGAAGATTGGTTACCAAGAAATTTCTTTTAAACTACCCTAGAAATAATGGGAGCTTCAGTACTGTTGAAAACATCTTTTAGATACTTCAGAGAAAATACTGTTTTCCTCACTGGTTTTATTTAGATCACTCACATGATCTTCTGGCAGTCTGGGGCTCCGTTGGGGCAGGGCTGCTGGGAGTTGACAATGTACTTCTCCTTCATGCAGGCTTCTATGTATGTGACCAGGCGGGACTGCGTGAAGGAGCACCAGTTCCTAGAGGAGGAAAAACGTGGGAAAAGAGTTTGAAGTAGGTCTCTAAGTCTCTGGCTGTAACAGTGCCAAGAAAAAGTGAAGTGCAGAAAGGCCTTTATTTTTACTTTTGTATTTTTTCCCAGCTGTATGATGAGGAAAGTGGAAAATGCTTCCTACCTTCTCCCTCCACTCCCAGTTCRTTTGTTTTCATTTGAGATGTTTATCTGCATTTGTTACAAAAGAGCTGATTGTGTGAACTTTGATGCATTAGTTCCATTTCCAGTCCTTTCATTTTGCAGSAGAAATTTCCAGCCCATGATAACCTGTGGGTTAATGTCACTTTAAATGTCAAATGGCCTTTCTAGGCATGTTGCCATTTCAGATGCCATATGACTGACTCATCAGGTTGAGGCAGACTGCTTCTGAAAACTTAATCCAACATTAACTCCATTAATAATATCTTCCTAAGTATTACTTCTTCAACATAATATAGTAAGTGATAGGATTTTATGAAGTAGGCTAGCTTCAAAATAGTTTCTCCTATCACCTGCAGGAAAATAATTTTGYGGGTAAAAGGGTTGTTTTAGTTTTATGTTTCTAGCAAGGACAAGTGAGTTTTAATAGTCTGATTAATTTTCCAAGTCAGAATTACATAGGCACCTATTAATCCCAGAGTGTAGGTGAGCCTCTTCCTTTAAAGTCAAGACTTGGCAGTGGAGTGTTGGCTGAAGTTTGATGGTTAAATCCAAGACCAGAAGGGGCAGGAAGTGACRAGTAATAACTATAATGGAAACAGCTGAACTTTAGGCAGTGTATTTTTAAATGGGAATACAGGAAACAAATCTCTGACTMTCAGCATATATGGAAAAGGTTTGCCTCTCTCAGGGAGTTGGTGTAACAATGGGGAACTGAGTCCTGCACGAAAGCAGAAGCTGGCACTGCAGCAGCCAGGAGAAGRGAAGGAAGCTGAAAACATCAGGATGGAAGGGCAGACAATCTGAGCTAGCTGGGAACAGTTCACCAGGCTTGCTGGGCCATAGCTCTCCTGTTTCTTAAGGGAAATGTGATTAAGATTTCAGCAAGCCCTCATGCAAGCAAAACTCTTCATCTGTTAGAAGCAAGGGCAGGAATCTGGCAAAGGCTGCAGTGCTGGGAAAGCAGGACAGGAAAGGAGGCTGCTGCTTTGTTGTGATTTCCAGCCAAAACAACTTGCCTGAGTTGTAGCTTTGAGGCCTTTACAAGTGACTGGGGGAAATTTTGGAACCATGATCAATGAGTGTCTTGGTTCTTACAGGACTGAACTGGAAGACAAATCCTCAAATTTTTATTGAGCTATTACTCTTCCAGAGTTAAACACTGCTTGTGTCAGAGTGTAAAACCACTCAGTAGAGTCCAGCAGACCAGCACATGGGCTCTGGTGACATCTGCCTCCAAGGTATGCCTAAGTTTACCAGGTTTACTGTTTCCAGGCTTTAACAGCTGTGGCACTTTTCTGGTATTTGGTGTCAAATAACCCTAGAACAGGGTTTGTGCTTGGTTTTGGGCTGTCCGCTCTCATTCACTTGGCAAGGCATAGTTGGAAGAAGCTTTCCCCCCTCAAATCCTCTCTACTTTTTCCTGGGGAAGTGAAGTGCCCAGGCACTGGTGCTGGAGCTCTCTGGTATCGTTGCTAGGTGCAGGATCCCTGCCCCTGCCAGCAGGATGCCYGCCAGATCCAGGCAGGAGTCTGCATTCGGTGTGGAAACCTCCTTTTAAAACAGGATTCTTTGGCTTCAGGGTTTTGTTCTTTCCTAATGAAAACAATCCACACCCAGTGAATCATCATCTAGGCTGGTGGGKTTTTTTCCCACCATATGCAAGTCCTTCCTAAGAAGTCCTTGGAGTCATGTCAGCCACATAGAGCAAAGCCAAATGTGCACATGCATCAACCTGTGTGAGCAAGAATGAGCACTGTGGGACTGTGAGTGCTTTTGCTGTATTGCACAGGTGGATTTGCACWAACAGAACAGAAAACACAAGGATTCTTTTTCAAAACATGTTAAATTGTTGGAGGTACTTGGTGACTTTCTCAATTGTAGAAAGGTGWTATGTTGTATCAGAAATTGAATCAGTGGTTGATTGCCTGCTTTGGACTAGTATTCTGCAGAATGGATAAGATGAGRGGGGAAAAAGGGGAATATGAAGGACTCTCAGTCAAAATGTCCTTTAATGCTTGTTGCAGTTCTTTATGTCCAGTTTTCTTTACTACATATTCACTGGTTCTCTCTCACTTGATCTTAAAGGTTTATTTCTGGAGCTGAAGGGCTATGTAATGCCACRTTGTGGTTTTAATCACAAAAACTTTCAGAGGTTTTGAGTTCCATAAAACTTATCAGAGTTTATTCTTTCCTCAAGTAAGTAGATAAGGCCTGTAATGAGCTGCCAAATAGATGCATGTGCCCAAAGATGAAACTTCTATTGCAGTATTTTTTTCCACAACTTGTCAAATGCTTCCTTTAGGGAAACTTTGCTATCTGTAACTAAAAATACTCCTTAACRGGATTAACCTTGAGGGAAGCTACGTCATTCTTTAATGTTAAGTGCAGCAATGTAAAAGACTGAGAAGGGCTTGATCTAAAGTTCAGTGAGGCATGCAGGACTTCTCTGGCACCAAAGGCTCTGAATCAAGCTGTGAAATTACAAAGAACTGCTCCTTCACAAAYAGCACTTTCTTTCTTTCTTTCTTGAGCTGGTTTCTGGAACACAGCAGCTTTGTGTTCTGCTGCTGCATTTATTCTCTGTTTGTAACTATGTCGCTTCATTCRCTGAATATGTAACCAACTTAACACCCTCTGCTTTTATTCTCTTTAATGCCGTTTTCTTTGGTGCAAACTTCTGCTGCCAAGAAGAGAGAGGGACAGAGAGAAGCTGCTCGTGTGAGGAGAGCAGAAAAGCCTTCCCTGTAATCTGGTGAACAGTAACATTTCCCAAAATGCTGAAAGTTAGAGCAGCTCTTGAGGGAACCCTAGCAAATTCAGGGCTGCAAATGTTTCATTTGTTCAATGGCTTTTCCTGGTTCACATTGCAAAGAAATTAATCCCTGCTTTTTTAAACTGGGAAAAAGTGGTTTAATAGTTTTCTTTGCTAGCCTGTGGTGTTGCTTGTTGGGTGGGTTTTTTTTTCCCTAGACTTCATTCTAATTATGAATTAATCTTATTAAATAGAGTCTTCACATGCATCTATTCACTTCTGCCTAATTCTGAGGCAACTGCATTCTTATGTCTGAGGTTAAATATATCTGATGACAAAGCATTCTGTATTTAAATAAGATTCAGCAAATGTAGGTTAGCTCAGGCTCTTTTTATTTGAATGTTTCAGGTGTTTAGAAACTGATACAAAAATTATTTTTTTCTTACCTGGGATTTATTGAAACATAGCAAAATGGAGGAAGTTCTTTCTCTGATTCTAGGATTTGGCTGGGCCACCTTATATCATGGGAAACAAAATAAAACTCCCAGATCCAGGAGGAAAGGTTAGATGGCTGCCCTACAGTATTGACTCTGCTCAGATGAATATGGGGTAGTGTCTTTCCTTCATACAGACAATTGCAGTGTGTCAGTGAGTGTGAGTAATGCTCCCCAGCTCAGTGAGGGACTGACACACATTAGTTCTCTTTGCTACAYGTTCTCTTGATTGGCACTGCAGTGCATAATTTTAGATGTTTCCTAGGTCAGTGGAATTTTTGCCTGAACAAAAGCTTCAGGAATTCAGGATGTTTTAACAAAACATAAGTTTTGTTATTCCTTTGGCTGTAGTGGTCCTACTGAGTTGTCCTTCACCGTCAGTTTCCTCAGGTTTCTCTTCTCAAGGAAGCCAGTGTCTATAATTATTTTGAAAACTCCTGCCTAACCATGCCTGTGCCTACTACTTACAGTGTGCAAAACTTTTCAAAACCATAACATTTTCCTATACACCAAGAAGGCACCAGATAAGCAGTAATTCCTGCTTAGTGTGCTMTAGGAAGGTAGTAGAAGACTGTTATTTCAGTTTAAACAAGTGATTTTCCACTGAGTTGTACAGAATTACTTCTGATTTGTACTAGTTGAAGAATAAGGCTTTCGCTGTGCTTGGTTTTTCCCTCAGTGCAAATTTCTCACTGACAAGAAAAAGCAGCCTCAATAAAAAGGAAATAAAGTACCACATTTAAATTAATCTGAACTAAGACTGTGCATGTCAGTACTGAGACAGATGTATCTTTTTCTATTTTATGGAATACAGAAAGTGTTCAGCTATTGGGGAAGGCACTGGCTCTCCAAAGCAGCAGGGTCTGCCTCTGGGTTTTTAATTAGCAGACAAGTGATGCTTGGTGGTCTGTCAGTGAATTCTCCAGCTCTTCCCAGGCAGCCAGCAGCCCTGCATTAGAATCAGACTGCAGAAACTCTCGTATTTCTCCTTTCCCTCAGGAAAACTCCCAAAGGGAGTAGAACTCCCCCTCAGGCAGGGTCTGGGATCTCCCCATGTCTCATCCCATGAAACACCCTGGTTTTCACTGGGGTGAGAGCAGATTGATTTGCAGCTCACCTCAACAAACTGGACTGAAAAGAGTGGCAATGGTAGTTTCAAACATGTGGTTTCCATGCAGTGCTGGAAATCTTCCAGAGGCCTGAGTAATGCAGTGCCCTGAGTAATGCAGGCCCAGCTTGAATGCAGTGTGTATTCCAGCAGTTAGTCTGTTATCAGTTGGGGTAGTGCTGTCCTGCAGTGTTGCTGTGTGTTGTTGTTCCTATACTGCAGGACATCCTAAAACCATAGTGCAGTGAAGACTTTCAGAGCAAGTGCAGTCCTGAACTGGGAGCAAGAGTTCAAGGAACAGCAGGCTTGACTGGGAGATGATTTTGAGCCRAATCCAACTGTTGTACAAACAATTGCAGAGAAGTAAATGCAAGAGGATTTTCCTCTTCAAGAGCATCCACAGCCATTACCTCTTTTCTATTATCCCCCCTCACTGAAGCTCTACAGCCCATTGAGAGGGCAGCTTACACTTGAATCTTATCCTTTGATTCCTGCAGATTTAAGTTCAYCCCTAGTACAGCCTGATCACTCCTTTGTCAGACCTCATGTGGAAGCAGGAATTGCAGCCAGTGGCCCCCCTTTGGCACACCTGTGCTGATGCCAGGGAGTCAGAACTGCCTGGGAAGCCAAGCTTCCCACTGGCACGTGCTCAGGGTGCRGGCAGTGTGTGACAAGGTTTGCCCTGACTGTGTTTGGGGCATGAGGGGAGATTTGTTCAGGGCTGCCCACTGATCACAAGCAGAAAGGTGTTGGGCCCAGGTGGTGATAGCACTGACAGTGATTCTGTGCTTATGATGCTGAAACAGGAGCTCCCTTGCTATCTGCTGAAGAAATTAATTGCTGCAGCTTGCAGTAATGAGCTGTGAAACAAATCAATCCCGTGGCACAGAGGGTTCAGTAACTCCTGCACTGTGTGGGATGGAGCAGTGGCATTTGCATCRAGCAGGGTAATGGGGAGCTATTCCACCTGCAGCTGAGCCATTCAGTGGCAGCCAAATATTGGAGAATTTCCTGAAGTCCTGAAAGGAGCCAAGTGCCTCACTTTGATAGGAAAGCTTTGCTTCTGTTGATGCACTTGGCACTGCCAAAGCTATTGTTGAGCACTCAGTGGCTGTTCCACTGCTTTCAGGATGTCAGGGGCTAAAGATCACTTTTAGCTGAGCTTCATCCAAACTGTTTTATTTTAAGTGTATGTTCTGTGCCCCTTTGGTGGGAAATTTCAGTATCCCATAAGCTTCCTACAAAAGTCCCTGGCTTGTTTTGAAGAAATAGATGAGTCAGTGTGGAACTGGTCCTAATTAAATTAATGGATTCTTCCTGTAAAAGCAGACAAAAAATAATAAGCTGTTAAGATTGAACATTCACTTTCCTTCAAATAAGTGATTTAGSTTTTCTCTGCTTGTGTACACTTGGGAGGATAGTTACATGTTTTGACACACTGGGTAGTCAYGAGAACTAGCCTGATTCTTTGTGGCTCCTTGGTGTGAAATGAGAGGAAGAGGTGAGAGATAACAACACACCTGGCTGACATCAGGAAACCTTCCTCTAATCAAGGGTGACTTCACAGAGTTGTGTGTCCAAAACTCAAAATATATTAGTGAAATTAAGGATGTGCTTAAGCTGAAGATTTCTGCATTTCCTGTTTAATGAGTCAGGTGGTAGAGCTTGGAGACTTTTTAACTTTGTTTTTCCAATTTTTGCGGGTACATTGTAAAAAAAATCCCAGGAGATGACGCTGTGTGTTTGTGGATTAAAAAGAAAGAAGGAAAAATGAACCTGCCCAGCTGCAGGGCAAAACCAGAAGAGGGGCCGCTTGGCAGTGATTAATTACACTTCTGCGGTTGTGTGAGACTTTGGGTAGATGGGTAAGCCAGCTGTAGTTCTGTGCTCCTTCCCACTCCAGCACCACCATCCATTTCTCCCTTAGAGGGTGAGCCATCCACCTGGGAACTGGCTCTGTCRGTGTTGTTACTGAGGGGGAAGGTTAAAAATAACCTCTGCTTTTTCCTAAGATTATTTTTAGCCTGGAAYGCTTGAGTGATCTGGTTTACAGTGTTACTTGACAGACAGGTCAGGCTAGCTGAGGGTACAGGCAGCTTTGGGCTTTGCTGTTGGAGCTGCGTGTGCCTTTTACATGCTTCATTTGTCTTGGTTTCTTTAATGAAATACAGCACTAAGTGCATGAAATCTGAGTTGTGAGCCTGACTGTTTCTGATGTACAGGTCTCTTAATTTCCCTTTTTAATTCTGCTGAAAGTTTTGGGTACATGTGGATCCGTTTACCTCAGCAGTAGAATAAAATACATGAAGTCAAACCACACAGCTGCTGGGGAGAAAAGCAATATAAAACTTGATTTCCTTTGGAAAGCTGGCTTTTTTTGATAATTTTGATTTTGTACATACAGACACTTGTCCTGTTGAACATGCAGAGCTTCTCCTGTTTGTTCAGATACAAGCAACAGCTGAGACATTGAACTGTTACCTAGTTCTTCCTCTAAAGACCAGTGACTTTTTACTGATTTATATTTTTAAACTCTTTCATGAGAAATCTTATTGTTCTTAGAGGAATTAGCAAAATAACATATCCAAGTATTTGACTGGGATCTAATGAGTCATTTCATCTCACATGTTGAAACAGAAACCAGAGGATTCTGATTAATGCCTTGCAGTGCTTAGTCATGATGGTCTCAATTATTCAAATAACTGCAATATGAAAAATGATGCTCTACATTTCTTTAAAATATAAGAATATTTTGTAACTACCACTATTCCAATACAAAGGGAAAATAAGAAATGGTTGAACAAAACACATACTGCTTTTATTTTTTTTAAATAATGAGAGTCAAAACATTGTCACAAAGACCAAGTTACCATAGACTTTGTTTGTTTCCTAGTTCTGCAAAAAAAGTATTTTCTTATTTCAAAAGCAAACTAGATGTAAGACATCATTTTGGTAGAAAACTATTCTCCACCATCCTGGACTTTTTTGGCAAGTCTGTCGCACCTCTTTATGGCTTGTCTTTTTTTCCCTTTATCTCTCAATTCCCATTTAACTCCTGRTGCTTTTATTCTTGGTCTCCTCCGGAGAGATATAAACCCCGTTTCTTGATGATTTTTTTCCAGGGAATGTGTCATACTTGTAGGGAGGAAATACCAGATTCATGACAACATCTTGTCTGTGCCTAGCAGGGTACTGCAGCTACAGCAGCTGACAGGCACGCAAGGACTTCATGCTCTGAAGGTGTGTTGTTTCAACCATTTTAGAATTTGTTGTGTGGTTACAAAAAGAATTGTGTTGTCCCTTCTTACTCACCCTCTCTCCCTTTACTTTTAGATATAATTCCTCTCAAAGTCTCCAATTTCTTTCCTAAGACCTAGCAGCTGCCTGGCCTTGTGTGTGCTGTAAGTGTGACAGCTCTRCAAAACAGCAAATACCTTAAAGCTACTGCCAGGCTAGAATTGGATTGTCTGTAGTCATCCACATAGCTTTATAATTGGGAAGAATGTTATGATTTGACTCATTATTCAACTATCTCCATAAAAGAAGGAAGTATTTCTCTCTTTGGGAGGAAATTAGGATGAGTCATAGCTGGTTAGACAAGCTGGTGCTGAACAGAGCTACAGAGCCAAGGAAGAAATCCTGATTAGGACAGTATATTACAGCATCTTGCTGACCTGTAATGCTGACCTTTTTACAGCACTGAATTTTCATAGTGCTGGAGTTTTCAGAATRTTTTCAGCATTTCAACCACAGTCAGATGATTATCACCTTGCAGAGTAATTTGGAAGCCCAGAGTGCCCCTTGGGCCTTGTTTCCTTCCTTTGACCATGGCTGAACTGCATTAATCAGGAGTTGGTTAATTAACAGAGCACACCATTATCAAACACTACCCATCAGGAAGCCTTGCAGGCTTTAGGAAGTGCCTTGGGGCTATTAGGGGGAGGTACAGATTTTTGGGGAGGTGTAGCGTGAAAGACAGCAAGGTTTTCATACACTCACCATGTTACATGCAGAAGGGAGRCCTTAATTTTACATGTAGGTGAGATTAGAAACAAGATTGCATACTTCTGCTTGCATGAAAGGGAAGCATGACATGAGCAAGGTTCTATTGCCTCTTTCCATCTCACTTTATTCCTTTCCTCAAGAGCATGTAAAGGGAAAAATACCAGGGCATCCTAAAGCACTGAGCTGTGAACAGCACTAARTGTGCTGCTGTTTCAGCTCTCCTGAACAGGGCTTTGCTGTACCCATCCATCAAGGCTATAAAAGATTCATTCACTGTCCTGCTTGGTTTTCATCTATTTTAAACATTTAGAGACCTACTTACATGCCCTGTAAAACTTACACAAATCATAGGGTTTGGGAATATTTCTAGTGAAGTACATGGCTTTTACTCTCAGAATGGCTACTCTCCTGCTACAGATTACCATGAAAATCATTTTGCTGGCATGGAAACCTTTGGAAGGGGATGGGGGTGTGAAATTTGTAGTAATTTTCATGCTTATTCATTATTCCTTACTTYGTTATATTTACTCCTCACTATTTTTATTTTGCTAACATCCTGCCATTACCTTTCTCTCTCCATTTCCAAGGCCCAAGTCTGCAGGCAGGCACATTCTGCTAATGGGCAAAGTTTGCCACRCTCAGCAGAAATAATCAGCATTGGTTCATGATAAGAAACAGTCAATAAATTAACTTCCTCTAGTTCTCCTTTGCCAGAGGTAGTGTTTTGGTTTCTGGCAGAACTGGGAAGCTTCACCTCTGCTGGGTGTGTGCACACCCCTAACCCCTGATTAAGCAAAGAGCTGGTCCCATCTGTGGTTTCATCCTCCRCAGGCAATTCAGCTTTCTGTTTGTGGAGTTCAAGCATTTAAACCACTCTTGTTTGGATATGGATTGGCCCCCAAAATCTAATGTATTTTAATGAGAAGCTTCTAATGAAAACAGTCCTGTACCAACAGAATATGAAAGTATCAGAGAGGATTGCACTCCTGGTATGTGTAAGACAGACATGCTGGTACTTACCCATTTCGGGGCCGTGGGCTCGCAGCTTCCAAATCCCCTCTCTCTTCCTGATGTGAGGAGATCACACTTGAAGGGTATTCTTGAGCATCCTCCTTGAGCCCTTCTGCCTCCCAGTAACCTTCTTGGCGTGGCAGAGGAGCTCTCTGGGGGTGTGCAGAGCTCTCATGCACTCGTGGCTTTAAGCTGTGCACGGAACCATCACGATCTCCGTGACGGTCTGCGTGTTCCRCCAGCTTTGCCAGTCCTACTGTGCTGCAGACCAGCAAAAGCTTCACCAGCATCCTGGGCTCCTTCCCCCCCACTTACACCTGTCTCTTGTTCTTTTCTCTGAAGCTCAGCCTGAATTACTTCAGAAATGCCCCGCCAATATTCTTTAACTGGAAAGTTGGAAGAAGGAAGGAAAAAATAAAAAAAAAATTTGTAACAAAGAGCGGAAAGAGCTCTCGGCCCTCCCAGCTACTGTGGAAACGTCCGTGGCTATTGAACAATGTGAGCCTGGTTCCTGTGTGGGGCTCACACGTCTCTGACAGGGGGAAAATGAGGTGGTAGGAATATAGCTTATTCAAGGAACTTCTGAGCTTGCCTGCCTTCTAAACTTATCTGTGAACAGGAACTCGGCTTTTATCAACTGCCTTCTCCCTCAGGCACAGGAAAAGGATGTTAGCTTAAAGGAAAGGAAGAGAAAAGAAAGGAAAGAAAATACTGAGTGCTCTAACAGAYTCTCATTACATTGCCAGAAAATGTCACAGACCTGCCTGGTCCAGTGCTGCACATGGAAGTTTTTCCTACAGTTTAAAGGTTGAAATACCTTGGCTTTAGCAGCAGAGTATTTGYGGTATGTAGAACAAATTGTGGGTATTGAGGGATTCAGAGCAAATGTACAGTAAAAAAGAGCCTACAAACACCCATTCTTCTGCAACCTTTGCAAAATAACTCTGTGAATCAAAGTCTGTTCCCATCAAAATGGAAGATTTTCATGAAGTCCTTCAGAGAGGTCAGGTTAATTTTTAAGAATTTCTGTTTGGGTTGTCATCACTGGGTGTCAGGCCTAATTTTTTTTTTTTTTTAATTAGCATTAAAGGAAAAGCCACTAGCCAAGAGCTGCTGTTGTCAAGAGATACCTCTGTCACCACATTCTAATAATTTTATTTTTTTTTTAAAGCTGTGGAGGTTGCATGTAGTTTTCTTCCTTAAGAAAGAAGTGTTTTGCTTTGCTGGTGATGCTGCTTTTTGTTGTGTTGCTTTCATTAACTGTGTTTCTTCTTTCACTGTCTTGCAGGGTGACGTGCTCTGGCGTTTTAAAGAATAAAGTGAAGTAGAATGATGCTCCACTGACAAAAGAAGTGGGAATGCAGGACTGCTAGATCATCTTGCAGTGTGTATGATGAGATGATCAGCCCAAAGCTCAGTATGTCTTGCAGAGCATTAAATGTAAAGCTTTTATGGATTTGTTCCAATACCAGCTGAAAATAGAGGAAAAATCTCTCCAGGATTTTGGAAGGCCTTGTTATTCAAGGCTGTGAATTTGCATCTCCTTATCACTGGCTGGGTTTGCACCCCTCTCYTGATGCCCCTATTTTATGCTTAATGCAAGAACATAGAGAACCACAGAAGTGCCCTTCCTGACCTGTGGTAGACACTGCTGCCTCAGAGCAGTGACAGCAATGTATGGGGCCAGGCAGGGAGAGATTTTGCTAATTCGAAGGGAAAACCTGTTCTTGCTGTAGCAGTCACTTCTCCAGGAAGATGAAATCACAAGGTCTGGACTGAAGACTGAAAAAAATTAGCCACTTCCCTCTGTTCCTTCCTGCTGCTTTTATTTCTGAATTGTGTGCATCCTGCTGTAACACATGTCAGTGTGTGAATATTTCATGTGCCATGTTTCATATAGAAATGTGCTTTTCTCACAAGTAACTGGATGTGACCTAACCATTATATTTGTTTACATATTAAGACCRTTATCAGGAAGGAACTGAGCAAACATGAGACAAAACAAGCAGCAGGGTTCTAGCCTGACCTGCAGTGAGAYCCTGGCTTGCAGAGAAGTGACTTGGTGCTGCAGGTATGAGGTCATTCTTCATTGGTGTGATCCCTCCCACGTGGTGGGGCAGTGTTTCTCTGCCATCCTCCTGGCTCAGAACATCTGCTACCCCTCCAGGTGCAAGGACCTGTTCTCTGTACCTTTGTAATGGCGCTGCCCTGTGGRTGCAGCAGGCACAGATTTGCAGGTTAATAATTTAGCACCATGGTWTTTTGGTAGTGGTTATGAAAGATGCTAAATATGGAGCAAAGCAAGGGCTGAAGTCCCTTTCCKTGTGGTAGGCATAGCATAGGATGCTGCCATGAACACATGAAAGGCATTCATTTTTCAAAGGAACTTCCTTACTGAACGGTAGTTGAGATTTTTGTGTAACAGCTGTTATAATTTGTGGTACCTGAATAACACATTCAGGTTATATTGTTGGTTCAAAACATCAGATTTGCTGGCAGAATGAGCTCTACGTTTTCTTTTGTATCTGTGGAGGAACAGGTATGAGGAGTGTACCTACTCAGGAATGAGATACATTTTTTGTGGGTTTTGTTTGTTTTTGTTTATGTRAGCTGTTGCCTCAGCATGGAACCAGGGAAAACAGGCATATATTTGCTGTAACAACCTGCTCCTTGCTTTCTGAGGTRAGTGTCTTCTAGGAGGTACTTTCTAGATGAGAAAGACATCTGTGCACCAGCTAACATCAGTAGATATTTAGTCACTCTTCAGTTGCCTAGTTTGGTGTTGGTGTACCTTACAGAGCTGGGTAGCACTGATCTAACGAAAACATGGGTGAGTTAAATCAATTTAAAAGATATTTGGAACATTATTTGGAAGGTGATATTGTGAAGTGTTATAGTGAAGTGTTACTCCAAAAATATCCTCAAAACTCGTTCAGTAAGGGATGTTATAATAACAGTGGTGTGGGGATCTTTGGAAATCCCCTGGTGGTTCTCACAAGTTTTTAGTGGTTCTAAGAACAGCTAGCCAAAAGATACTGTTCCTCCACTCCTCGTCCCCAGTCACTAGTGACTTTTTTTTTTCCCCYTGTGCTCTTATTCATGGAAATACTTTTTCTCCAAGTATTTCTAGGAAACAGTTCCTCAAAGTGTTCMAACTTCTTCCAACTTCAAGCTAGCCTTTAAAGAGTTGATATTGCAGTTACACTAGATCAATCACTTATGTCCTGGGATCTTGCCAGTAAGTGTCAGGAGTGCTCTTGCCTTGTCTGGTAATTCTAACCACTTCCATTAAACACAGCTCTCAACCCCCTCTGATATTGCCTTCCCCAAGAGTTCAGTGYTCTGTTTGCAATTCCACAACCAAGTCATCAGATGACAGCACCATCTCCTGGGTAATCTGCTTAAGGTACAAAATCTCATCTTGGCCCTTTTCCTTTTGTTTAGGGTCAGAGCCCTGCAGCTGCAGATGGGTGGGAGGTGGGCAAGCTTGGAGTAAACAGTGCCAAACAATGTGTTTGATCAATGGCTTGTCTGATAAATGGCTCGGCTGTGCTTGGGAAGCAAACACTCTGGCTGTTCCAGTCAGCATGTCTCTGGAGAAACAGCCTTTAGAAATTCAGTTTTCATTAAATAGAATCTGATAAATTTGTTTGTTTCTTTTCTGTCTTTCCAGATTCACTGCCTACTCTGTAAAGCTCTTAATTATAGACTTAAATTATAAATCTGTGTATTTAGAAGGAAAAAAATAAAAGRAACACCCTTGAAAAAATATTTTAAAAGCCAAAAAAGATGGAAAGCAGGTGTTGCTTTAGATTCTTATATCCCAGTTCCAAATCTCTGAAGCAGGCTGAATAACTGAAAAGATTTTATGTCTGGAAAGACAGTTTTGTTGATAGCTGCACAGCAAGGGGATAACTTCTCACTAGGCACTGGGATTTAGATCTGGAAAATGCTGTCTCATCCCTTGCCCGCTGCCGATGCGCGCTTATGCATGTGCAGCTGCTCTGGAGGAAGAGAAGAGTGTCAGGAGGGGACTGCAGGGCCAGAGAGCAATTCCTTTTGCTGGTGTGTCCATCAGAGGGAGAAGAYGAATTCTTGTTGCCTGTATTTTTAGTGGTTTGCTCAAAAGCTCTCAGTGGTATTTGACAGCAGAGATCAGTCACGGAAGATCGCTGTACTGGCAGCACTCTGTGCGCTGCATGTGGCTCATCCCTGTGTGTGTTCCTGGAAAATGGCTTGGCCCTGGCTTATTCATTCCCTGGCTAAGGAAATTAGCTCATTACCTATGCAAACATACATGCAGGGTTTCAAGTCCTAAATTGTTTGCCATAGGATGTCAGACAACTGCTTGTTTTCATTAAGGCATGGAAATGACAGATCTGTGGCAGTTCTCCTTTTTGCATTTTGAAGTCTTCATAAATGGAGAGAGAGAGGAAGGATTTCTGCTTATATATAGCAAGGTTGGATCCTGTTAATGTTAATATTATTCTCCATAAAATAACTTCCTCAGCAAAGGATATTTACCAACCACAAAAGCAGTCTGTCTTTCCTTTCCTTACTTGTCTTTCAAACAATATCATATACAATTTAAGTACTTCAATAGAATATGACCAAATGACACTTCTTTCATCCAGCAAAATGACTTTGTCAGCTGTTAGTCTCCAGCATAAGTTCATTGTTAAAGGACAAGGTTAAGCCTTTGTGGATGGAGTAGCTTCCAACTGGGAAAATTCAAGAAGGAAGAGACCCAAATTAAGTAAAATCCTGTTTAATCTGTTGCAGACACAAAGAAAAAGATAGTAGAGGACAGGGAATGCTGATTTCTGCTTTGCATTCTTTACTTTGCCTTGGATCAGTGCTTTGGGTATAGGTAGACTTGAGTTAGAATTCCTTGCCCATATTCCAGAATTGCTGGCAGATGTTGCACAGACCTGCTTCCTTCCAGGTGTCAGCCACCAACACCCAGGGACAGGTGGAGACACATGAGARGTGGGGAACTACTCCTTTTAGGGGAAGTTTCAAGAAACTCTGCTGTTATCCAGCAAGAGGCTCAATAACCGAGTCTGAGCAGCCAGAATTCAAACTTTAAATGAACAGCAAGTGGATGGTTTGTCATTGCACAAGTCAAGACAAGGCTTTCTTTTGGTATTATGCAGGTCAGCCAAATGTTTTTGAGTTACAGATTTGTTTACAGTGATGTAGCTTAACTGGCTTCTCCTAGTGTTGCAAGGCAGAAAACAGAGAAAAAGAGGTTGTGCCAGGTGAGACAGGAACTTGGGGTGTCTGAATTGCCTGCTGGAGGCCTTTCTATGCTGATCTTACCTGATACAAAGGGGAAAACCTTACTAGACAGAAAGTTAAGTCCCTGGCAAAACCTTAAAGCYGAGATAGCTTGTGTTAACTCTTGTTGTTAGTCTTGTCTGGGGTAGGATTGGCAACAAACTGCAGCTGAATCCTCTGCTTTGAGTGGAAGGATCCCGCAGTCACCTGGAGGTGGCAAACACTGAGGAGCCAATGTGGATGCTTGCCCTGTATAGATTGCCTACGATGTTGTCTTGAGTTCAGAGCTTTCCAAAAAAGGTTTCAAGGTAAAACAATGCCTGTGCAAACTGCCTGCTGCTTGGGAGGGATCCAACAGCATTGAAATATGTCTTGTGAGCCCTTTCCAAGGTCATTGGGACAGGAGAAGGCAGGAAAGGAGTATCCCACTTGAGTATTGGCTAATTCAATCTGGTGATGATTCATGTTTCACATCCCAGGATGGCTTGATATTTCATGTATTTATTACCTTTTATAGCAATGCAAAGTACGTAAAATTGAATTGTACAAATCACAATGACAGAACAATAGCTGAATAAAATCAAGATMCCCTTCCCACTCAGCTTTATCAGCCTTGGTGTTCTCCTGAAAATACCAGCAAAACTCATAACCCTGGGAATGTCTGTGCTCTGCTTTAATGGTCTTTGATAGCCTGGTGAAAAAGTAAATAGGCCCTGGAGCAATTGCCAAAGATGGTAAATTCATTTTTTTAAACAAATGTAGTTAAAACAAGACTCCTGCCTGTGCCTGGTGAAATCAATGGCAGTTTTGTGGCTGGCTTCAGGAGCAGCAAGGTTAAACCACTGTTGTATGGCACAGTAAGGTGCAGATATCTTCAATCTGAGAGCACCTTGGGAGCAGGAAGGAGCACCAGCCATAGCAACAACCACCCAGGGGGAATTTTGACAGATGGTAAGAAAAACCTTTTCCACATCTTGCTGCAGCATTCTGGAACTATGTGAGCTCCCATAATAATTGGTATGCTGTGCTGGCCTTCCTCTGATTCCTGCACTTTTTAAAATTAACAATTGATAAATTCATTAGTCTGACAGAGATTTGGCTCCTTTATGTTCAGATGGACATTTGTTCTTCATTTATAAGTAAGGAGACTTATTTGTGAGAAAAGGATTAAGAACTGCATATGTTATTTCCCAGATCAAGAGCTTTTTAATATTTTCAGTAAGGGGTAAGAAAAACACTTCCAAAAACTGAAGAATTATTCTTAGTTCCAGATTAAGAGCTGTTTGTGTACATGTCTGCATGTACCTACAGATACAACATTTTTTGCTCAGACTTTTTTCTGTGTAGTCATTGCCCATCTGACACTTCCAGGCTGGTAACTTGTGGCAGCAGTGGCTTGCAGACCATTGCACTTCATGATGTTGTGGTGTGCTATCTTTCCAAAATGCAGCTCAGCCTCTGAATTTCATATTCTGTTTGCCTGGTGCAGAAAAACAGCCAAAGCAGGTCGTGCTTTAGGGTCAAAGGCTGACGCAATGTGTCTTCTGTAGTTTCACATCTGGCACTATT
The DNA here is from genome assembly GCA_014549065.1 of Cardinalis cardinalis. Taxonomy (NCBI): domain Eukaryota; kingdom Metazoa; phylum Chordata; class Aves; order Passeriformes; family Cardinalidae; genus Cardinalis; species Cardinalis cardinalis. The sequence continues at coordinate 4,136,589 of JACDOX010000017.1, forward strand.
AAAAAAAAAATATAATAATCACCTTACTGCACCAGCGATTGCTTTCACAGCTAGCACTGAACTTTTGCTGGTGGGGCAATAGCTGATTTGGGCCACTAAGGATCTACTTCAGAAAACACTTTTACTTGAGTTTAACTACAAGTACATTAGAATATCCAATTGTGGTTAATGATCATGTTTTGGTATTTTTTCCTAGCCAGGCCTTGAGGCTGGATGGATCCTCCCTGCTGTGCTCTGCAGCAGCARTTCTGATGTGAGGGATGGTGTTTGGTGTGAGATGTTGTCTCACTCTGCAGCAGCAGAGCAGGGCTCTGTCTACAGCAACTCAGAGAAACAAATAGGAAACAGGATTTCCCCCAAGAGGCATCTGATTTTTCAGAAATGAACTGTTGTAATGGGATGTACAGCTGAGCAAACCCCACAATTTATACAGAATGACTTCACACTTGACAAAACATAGCAGGTGGGCCCTCAAGCTCGCTTCACCTGAGCACCAAGCTGTAGCTGGTTCCCTTTTTCTCAGGATTTACTAGAAATATTGTTCTTGTTACCATTTTGTGCAGGCTGGGTTCTGGTAACTRCCAGACCAAGAAACCTTGACCCTGTTTGTTTGCTACAAACGCYGTCAGTGTTCCGTGCTCTCCACCCTCTGGGGCCCAGGACAGCCCCTGGTGTTTGGCTCCTGCTGCAGCCTCGGGGAGTTGCCCTTTCAGAAACTCAGCTCTTCTGCTAAAGTCTCCCTCTTCACTGAGACCATCCTTCACTGAGAGCATTGCAGTACATTTTAAAAGCTCTCTCTGTCTGGAAATTCTCCAGACAGCTCCTTACCTACCGCTGGCATCGTCCTCCTCTCCCCCTCCCTTGTTAAAGCTCCCGAGCAGATCCGTATCATTAATATTTCAGTATCAGCTGTACACGGGCATTGGCTACACTGCAGCACACTTCATCAATAAGAGCCAGCGAGGGCTCTGAGCTCTGCCACACTGCCTTCATCCAGCACAGGAGGAAGAGCAAAGGCAGAGCCTGCCAGAGAAGCTGAGATCTGCCGAGGGTAAGGCTGCATCTCGCAGTCCCAGCCTTGAGGTTCTTTTTGCTGCTTTTGCTCCCTCATTCAGATCATCCCAGATAATACCCTAACAAGCAACAAGAATGGATGTCTTTAAGAAAGGTTTCTCCATTGCTAAAGAAGGTGTGGTGGCTGCTGCAGAAAAGACCAAGCAGGGAGTGACAGAGGCTGCAGAGAAGACCAAAGAAGGGGTAATGTATGTAGGTAAGAGAGAACTAGTTTTGATCTACTTTTGAGCATGAAAAGCTGCATAGATTGTCTCTGAGAAAGTCTGGGGAAATGATATTGTGGCTGAAGCTTGAGAGTGACTAGCAGGATAGTCTGGATAAGATCTTGAGCTCAGCAGAGTTGCTGTGTAAACCTGGGGTACAACAGCTTCCTCATGCCTCAGTTTCCCCAACTGTAAGTTAGAAACCACGACTCCAGGGAAGGCAGAATGATGTTAAGGAGCAGGTGCCCAGGTGGAAGGTTTGTTTGACTATTCACTGATTGTTTGCAGGGTGAGTCAGGCACTCTCCAGGCAAACAAGCAGTGCCAGTGTCTGCCTCACCTCCACACTGGGAGGGACTCACTGAGGAGATCCCTGAGAGGAACCAACAGTGTTAACATGAGGGGATTGCAGGATGCATCTGTTTCCCCACAAACAAATGGGTTTGTCCTGAATCCTTCTCCTGTTCACCGACCTCTTTCGTTGCCCATGCACACATTAATCTTGCTTTACAAGAAACGCCCAAATTCCTTTTGCCCAAAGAATAGGATCTGGAAAACAGCATGCCCGATGTCCTGCCTAGAGACCTCTTTCACAGTTAATGGGCTGAAACCTCCCCTTTCAAGGTCACCCTCAAAACCCACTATCTCCACTTATCTAGCACTTGCAATTATATGGCTGGATGGTCAGATACTCCATATAATACAAACTAAAGAGTCTTAGGTTCCCGAGACTGATTATCTCAGTGATGATTGCAGCATTTCACACAGCTCTTTATTGTTGCTGGATGTGGGAGTGTTTCTTTTTTGTAGGAAAGTTTACATACAGGCTCTTCCTGCTATCCTACTGCAACATCCACAGCTGTACTTAGCTACTATATTTAAAACTGCTCTATTGCCTGTAGCTATAGATATATATTTGTACGTTACAAATTAAATACAAAATTTGTATGTAGCAGGTCTGATCATGTTTTTATCTTGAACTTTTAAATGCTTAATTATTGGCATGCTGGAAATGAATGGATGTAACAGTTCACATTTCAATTTGAAGCTGACCCACAAGAARAAAGGTAAGCAGCATTCCTGTAAACAGCTAAGCTAACTACAGTAAGTGAAACACCAGTCTAAGAAATGTCACATGTGGGTGTCACATTGTGGMATCATTACTGCTCCACCTGCTTCCAGATCTGAGCTGTGTTGGGGTTATTCAGAGTTTTTATACATAATTTCTCACATTTCTTTTCAGTCACGTTGTACAGCTCCATACTGTGACCTGGTTTTCATTGTTGAGCCAAGAGGTCTCTTTAGGAGATTGTAATCTTTTCAATAAAGTTTTCTATGAGCCTAAAACTAAAATCCTTGAGACCTTAATCTCTGAATGAGGATCAAATAAGGATCAAGGTGAGGATTAAGTGCTTTCTCCTTTTATTGGTTTGGTTTGTTGGTATACTGCTGGTTCCTGCCCTGTCATGCACCGGTCAGAGCTTTGGCTTGGTCTGATTCAGTTCCTGTTGGGAAGCTCAGCCCTTTAGGGAAAATTCAGTCTTTCACAGCCAGGAAAAATAAAGAGCAGATGCTAATTAGCTCAGAAAATGGGGTTTTGTTTTAATAGCCAGAGAAGGTGGAGGTGTGGTATATTGGTTAAAACTGGAATGATTAGTCTATTGTTCACGCTGCCTTTTGTCACTCTGTGCCACATGAGCAGTAAATCAGAGACCTGAACTGGTCCTTCCTTGCTTCTTCACTTGCAGAGCCCTGTGCCAGCAGCTTCATCTAGAGCATTGGGTGATGACACTTGAATTTTTGGATGCTAGGAGAGAATGTATTGAACCTCAAGGGTCTTTTGAGAACTTCAGAAAAGAGAACAAAATCCCCAGGGCCTAGGATGGATGAAGTGAATCCCTGACTTTTGTTCAGGTTTGTGTTAACTCATTGCTGATTCTCTGAAGAGGATTTCAGATGTCTGGGCACAACCACCACGTCTGGTGAGTCACTTGCTGCTGCCCAGGAGAAGAAAATWATGCTCACTCAGAGGCATCTGTCTGGAGTGAACAGCATCACTGGGACACTGTGGCCACCTCGTGCCYTCTGATCCATGCAGGCTCAGCTCCCACAGCCCATGCCAGGCAGGAGATGCCTCCCTCCTGTGCTAAGCCTGCAATGCAGTGCCCCTGCCCTTGCTGAACCCCTGGGGTAGAGAAGAGAGTGCAGGAAAGRAGAGGGAGGAATCTTGTGTCATGGGTCACCTCTGTGCTTGGTGCAATCACCATCTGCTCTCCAAAGTCTAACAGCCTTTGAGTGTGCCAAGGTGTCTGGAGATCCCTGCATGGTTAGTGTAGATCCAGCAGATGGTTCAGTGGGCTCCTTTTTTTAATTTGGTTTGAATAGGGGTGTCAGTAATGCTGAAGTTAATTAATGAATTTAATGCAAAGCTGCATTAGAGTATTGAGTCATTAGCACTGTTTAATGCTATAGTTCAGGAAGCCTCAACAAAGAATGCGCTTCTAGTTTTCCAGAATGATTTTCAACTCTGTGTGTTGCAGAAAGCCCCACCACACCAAGCTATGTTTAAACTAAGTGATTCCTGCAGGATTTAATGCACATCAAAATATCCCTCTCTGCTCTAGACCTTCTCCCAGGGCATAGCACTCCACCACCTCGGTCAYGCCCTGGTGGTCCCAAAGCACTTGCAGATGACTCACAGCACTCAGAAGAGGCAGGATGCGTGAACTTTTAATTCTGGGTACACAAGCTGCAGGCAAGGACTAATGAGTGAAATGAGATTGAGCATCAGGTGATTGCTTTCTGATTCAACAGATGCGGGCTGCTGGCAGGAGTGTGCGCCGGTCGGGTTTCATGCGGTGCATAATGGATGGGAGCCTGAGTCATCGGGYGTGGCTGGGCTGGGAGGATGAGGCGAGCTCTCCCCAGGCTGCAGCAGTGACTTTTCCCAATGACATTGCTTCTGTCATGAAATGGATTCAGATGTTTTYCTTCTATCTGCATCCCTCCTTTCTGGTCTGCAAATATAGCACCTGCTTACTCCTCCCCGTAAAAGAACTGAGGCCAGATAGTCATCTTAAAAGTCTGGCAAAAAACATACAAAACTGCAGCTCTTGTCTCACTAAGTGTGTTTACTGCAAAACTGCAAAGGCATGAAAGGCTRGTACAGCAAATCATGTACTTTACCAGCAAAGGGCTTAGCTTGAGGATCTGAGTCTAATATGAGACAACCTTGTATGTCAAATCAATATTTGGCAGTCTTTTCTTGGAATGCTACTGGGARGGAAAACGAAGCAGGATGATGTCTGAATTGAACCTTGGATGTTTGGCYCATTCAGGGGCTCACATTCATGGCTTGAGACTTGCACCTGCAGTACTCAGTGCTGTGCTTCTGCACGTTTGTGTATCATGACCACCATTATTAAATCCAGTTCCCAGCAGTGCACATGTATCTTGTGCATAACTAGGAACTCAGCTTACAGCAGTAMCAAATTAAAGGTACAAAGATTTCATTTCTTGACTTTTTAAACAGTTTGGGAGGGTGGAATGAAATGTTGAGGGCATACTGTAGTAGAACAGTTTTGTTCTGCCCCAGGCAGGCATTGCAACCACCAAAATAAATCAACAATTGAGAATTACATTCAATAATACATAACATGTATCAGGCAAAACAGCACTGAGCTGGGCTGTTGTTATCAGGGCACTGCACCTGTTTTGCTTCTCAGGCTGGTGTTAATGAGAATGAGCTGTGGTTTGTAACTGGTTTCTCCCACCACACCCGTGGATGCTCCATTATCACGGAGTCAAAAATCTGCCTGGTTGTTGTCCATTTTTATCATTTTGATGGTTGGCCATAGAAATCCTTTTGTTGTATCAGTATGGGAAACCTGAAGAGAACCTGTATAGGTGCGGATGATTTGCAATATACAGTAAAGTGGGGCCAGTGGAATATTTTGGCTCGTGTTTATTTAACTTCCAGGAGASATAAATTTGATTCCTTATTTTTTTAATGTGTAAAGCACCTAGTTACCATGGGGGCTGCCCATGTACCATATGATTTAACTTATCTACAGCAATATCAAGTACAAAGGATATACAGCTTGTCACTTCAAGCATGGAGGAAAATCACAGAGATTAATTATTCCTCAGGGCTATTTGTGTTGCAAACTGAATGCCTTCATATCCTGTTAGCTTTTCTGCATTGAGAACAGCAAGATAAATTACAATGTAAGCATACATATGGTGTATTTTCATAATTTGAGATAAAACCATCTGTTTTCTGTGCATTGCTGGGAGCAGGCACTTGCAGCCTAGGCTGAGGCACCAAACAGGGAATCTAGTAAGTAGGTATGTAGGAGGTGGGTGGTGGTTCTGTAAATTCAGTCTCAGGTTTCTCCAGAGTCTTTATTAGTGGTATAGAATGAGACTTTAAATGACCAGTGCAGCCAAKTATCCTGCTGAAAGGCAGGGGAGAGTCATGGATGTGACTTCTTGTCTTGCAAGAGTGAGGTAGGTGAGATGTTACCAGGTGATTTTATTTACAGTCATTTTTACAAGTAGCTTAAAGTTGATTTACCACTWCTCAACTGCTCATTTTGGAAATATTGCAGGGACAATTTTTTGTAATCAAAAATTTTCAGGTCTAGGCATCTCCAGAGAGTTTGCTGTTGAAGCTCTCCAACTCTCAACACAAAGATACTCATTGGCTTTACTGGGGAGGGAAGCTGGTCTCTTTTCTGACTCTACAAATGGTCTGTGTCTCAGCAGGAGGTCCCAACRGGACCTTGGCTCCCCACTGCACTTCCTGAGAGCAGGAAACCATCTGTGTCCAGAAGTCAGGGTGTAATTTCCAGGCAGCACTGATGGATTGTGTTTCTTTTCACAGGCACCAAGACCAAGGAGGGTGTAGTGCAAAGTGTGACCTCAGGTAAGAGCACAGCCCGAGAGAGGAGTGGAGATCTGTGGTGGTTGTTGGACCCCTTGGGAAGGCTGTCACCTCTGCCAAGTGGGAGCTCTCTGTGGGACACCACTGGTCTGCCTGACCTTCCCACTGATGAGTAGAGGCTGCTTGCCAGGGGTGATGGTTCAGGGTCTGGCCTTTGCAGTGGACACAGGTCAGAGAAAATATTTAATCAGTAGAGTAGGTCAGAAAAAATCTAATGCAGGTTACTTGGCAGACTGGGATGATTTACAGCTATTTAGACATTTCACAATGTCAGGTGCACAGCCCARCACACTGAGGGGATTTGCTTGCATCAGATCCTGTCTGGCCAAAACTGTGGTCTTTGGGAGGGTCCTGTCAGGCAGTTGCAGAATCAGGGACCTGAAGGTCCTTTCTAGGGTAACCCCAACTTCAAGGAGGAGCAGCCATATGGACTGTCCTGAAGGAAGATGAATGGATCCTTTGCCTGGAGAATTTCATAACTATTGCTGTTTTCTGCCAAGGGGTATTAAATCAAACAGAAAGTAACCTGGAAGAGGTCATGCACAGTCTGCAATGCAAAATACCTTATATTTACACTGCTGTCTCTTAGTATCTGGCAGTGAATTTTTCATTCTCTGGTTGCCCACAAAGACTGACAGGCTGCACTGCTGCTCTCTAAGCAGCATTTTGTGCCAGACAAAAATCCTCACATACACAACCTAAATTCAGACGTGATCTCATCTAAAAAATCCAAACAAGGACTGCACCAGGGCTAATTTCTTCTTTTACTTCACTGCAATCATTTGTCATTCCAGGGAATTTGGCAGCCTTCTAGCAGTGTCTAGTTTGCTGACTTTTCTGCTTTTGTTGAAACTGCAGTTGCTGAGAAGACCAAAGAGCAGGCCAACGTGGTGGGAGAAGCTGTAGTAGCCAGCGTGAACACAGTGGCAAACAAGACTGTAGAAGGAGCAGAGACCATCGTGGCCACTACAGGAGTTGTAAAAAAGGTATGTTTGTTTGTTCTATGATAGGCAGGACAGAAGAGCTTTTGGATTAACCTGCAAACATTTACATTTGATGGTTTTACTKATTTCATGAAAGGTTTTCAACAATATCTGCTTTTGTATAATACTTAATATCATCATATGATGCCTAATATAGTCACAGAATCATTTAGTTTGAAAGGGACACCTTGATATCATCCAGTCCAACCCCCTTAGGGCCACTGAGAGAGGACTGTCCCAGTGGGTTTTGAATATCTCCATGGAAGTAGACTCCACAATATCCCTGGGCAACCTGTGCCAGTGTTTGACCACCCTCATAGGAAAAAGAGAATTGTTTTCTTCTGTTCAGACTGACACATGAATCACTTGGTGCCTATTGTCTCTTGTCCCGTCAGTGGACACTGCTGGCAACAGTCTGGCTCTCCAYTTTCTTACGAATGTAGAAAAGCATTTTCCCCAGGGACTTGAGTAGAAATGTGTGTGGGCAGCAGTGAGCGTCTGGGCTGAGTCAGAGCTCAGGGATGCGCAGAGTGGGAAGGCTCGGGAGCCTGCACTTGCCCTGGCCCCTGTGCGGTGCTGGCGGGATGCACAGGCTTGCCCTGGCCGCGGCAGCTCCGGAGGCAGAAGAGGGCAGCAGCAAGCCAGGCACAGCCTGGTTCCAGCAGAAAGCCTGACCCTGCTGCTTTACTTCGTGCTGGTTCGACAACAACCAAGTGCTTATTGATAAAAGGCCGTGTGACCCAAATTGTGTAGGGATTAAGCCAGATTCAGACAAGGCATCTTCTGTCCTCCAGCCTAATTTGATGAACGGGGCTGCTTCAAGTGAGGGGATTAAAGGGAGTCTGAAGGAGCAGAACAGTTCCTTAGATGAAGGCATTGTTGATCATTAGAGAGGATGCTTTGGTAACAAACAGCACCATTTGAACAGCACGAGGCCGATATTTGGCAGCTCTTTGGTAAGCCCTTCTCTTTCGCCTCTTCAGAGAGTGTGATCGGTGCTGTTGATGGCCACATGAGCTTTATGAGTCACAGCAAACCCAAACCCAGAATCAAAGCGAAGCCAGGCTGGCCAAAATTGTTTTAATTGTTCAGATAGTCGGCTGATTAATTTCCTGACCTGCACATAAACACATTGTGATGTGAAACAAAACTTCTACACACATATAAATCCTGAGAGAATAGCCTAACAAAAGAGAACAGCAGCTTCAAGTGACGCAAAATGTCCTCCTGAAAGCATGTGAAAAGGGCAGATACAGGAGTTCTGCTAAGCCCTTGGGATAAATTTAATCTCTATTCCCACRGGGAACAGCAGTTAGGCTGCAGGAGTGCAAACAGTGATTCCCAATTCCATGGGGCCAGAATACCCTTCCTACCTTTTGACTGACGGTGGGGTGATTGACCCAGGAGAGTGAGGAATTTGCTGATGGTAGGAATCCTTGCTGCAGATAGCAAGCTGTCTCCCCTCCAGCAAGGACTGAGCAGCAGCAATCCTCTTCTCCTTTCCTCTTGAGTGAGACCCCCACCTCAAAGACTGACAGCTACAGTTTACAGCTAATTTCAGAGYTTAAACCAGTGCAGGTTTTCCAGAGAGCATCTGAACTGTCATTCTGATGTCTTCCATTGTTGTCCAATTGCTTAGACTTAAAATGGAGATTGATTAAGAAATAAAAAATGAGGGTGTGGCACATGCCAAAGGGCAGACAATGGAGCCAGGAAACTGCTTTGGATACAGCGTCATGCCAAACAGCAGAGGTGCTGAGGCAGCAKACTGAAAACAGGAGGAGAAAAACAAGAAAAATCACAGGACAAAAAAATTCAGGAAAAACATTTGTTTCTGTGAAAGAGGGTTCATCTGTTCTGCTGGATTAGTTCAGCTTAGGAGTGCAAATCTTTTATTCATACTCACCATACTTTAGCATGTAGCTAGACACCTTTTAGATCCAGCTAGACRCAGAAGATTGGGCTCCACATGCACATCAAGTGCATCCCCACTGCTAATGGATAATTGCCATGGAGCCAAAGCTACTCCAGAGGGAGGGCCCTGAAAGGAGTATAAGGAGTTGTGCTGGGCTCTCAGCACCAGCTGTTTTTTCTCCAGAACTGTTCCTATTAYGTTACACAATTTGCTAATGGAAATRCATCCAGAGTCTGCAATAGCAGCACCAGGCACTGTAATGCATGAGGGAGACCCACTGGAGATACACTAAGAGTGATAATGTATAGCTTTTAAATGTTTAAACAGTGAATATCCACTGTTATAATCCTGCAGTCCTGGAATAATCACAAGCATTTCAGCCCCAAAAGTTCTAGAGAGCATCCAGTCCTGAGATTTGTTCGTGCTCCATGCTATCCTSCCTCTTTCTAATTGCACAGAGCACTTGCCAACATCTTATTTGGGTTTTCAACTATCTCCAGTGTTGTTCCCTGCTATAGAAGGTCTGTTCAGAGTGCCAGGGATCTGTGAATACATGGCACTGAGCTTGGGGTGACACGGGGCTGGGGACTCCAGTGGCCTAGAAGGCATGTCCCCAGCTGGCCATTGCCAGCATTAATATCAATTACTGAGAGCTCGTTGACATTTAGTCTGTGCATTTGACAGCTGGGATCAGTGGCAGGCACACATTAGGAAAGAGGGGGGTACTCTAAGGGCTTTGGGGTAAGTCTTGCTCAGGATAGCTGTGGGGTGCAGGTGTATCATGGTGATGGTGACTTGGCCATGGGAAAGAATTCAGCCCTTTGTTGCATCACATCGGGCACTGAAATGTGGACACCCTGGCAGGCTGCTGTTCCTCACTGTCCTTGGGGGGAGCACTCAGAGCCACGCAGAAGGAAATGGGCCTGAAGTAACCCTACACCTAATGGAGGGGGCCAAGCAGATGAGAACAACCTTGAGTTGTGCTGGCACTGCCTAACAGGGCTTTGGCACTGACCTGCTCACTGCTGAGTACAAAAATGAATTGACTCATTTGGGGGAGTTTTTAAGTATCAACTGAACAATCTGTAAATTAAGAGATTATAAACCCTCCACAATTTTTCTGATACAAAAAGGAATGGAATCAGTCAGTAGCATGTTCTGTCTGTGGCTTTGCACCCATCCCCATCCCTGGGGTGGACATTAGGAGATTCCAGTGAGATAACCCCCCACTAAATATCCCTGTCTTAGAAGAGGATTAATGCTTCGTCTGTATGACACAGCACAGAGCTTGCTGCAATGCAGACACCACGTGGCTGAGAACAAGCCCATGTACATACACACGCTCTCAAAATGTCCCTCAGGGCTTGGAACAATTTCCCCAGTAACTGATGCTTCCCTACACCTTCCACCTAAATCTTCCCTTTAGATCTATTTGTCCTGTCAGTTTTTATGATTTAGTTGTCAGTTCATGACTCTGTCACTTTGAATTGGATCTGATCTGGTTTTTACTTCAGCCCATTAATTAAATGAGCATTTGTCAGTTATGTGCAACCGCTGGGCGCGTTCTCTGGATCCCCGCGTTTCTGCGCACCTGACCTGGTGCACGTGGCCGCACCCACGTCATGGCTCATCTCTTTCATAACAACTGCACATCCTGAGTGGGAAAGGCTGCTCTTCATGGCCTTAATTCCCTTCACTTACACCCTGCAACGCCTCTGATGCAGAGACAGTCTGTTGCACAGAAGGAATTAGAAGCAGAAATTGAGTGACCTTCCTGTCCAAGTTACATTGGGCTGGACAAGYGCCACAAGGAGAGAGCAACCGAGGGCATCTGAGAAGCCACCAAGGGCAGAGCTGCTAAGCAGGAGGAGCAGGGAAATCAACAGACAAACCACCCAACAATTAGGTAGAATGAATAGTTGAAACTTGTTCCCCTTTGTATTCAAGCTTCCCTGTAGTTCGTTGACGCAGTGATGCATCCCAGTGGTATCCTTCCACATGTCATGGAGCACGGGAGACTGCACAAGCAACATGGAGTGGGGCACTCTGCCTACAGGCACTTTTTCTGTGCTCCCCTCTCAGTCTCATTAGTGCGTTCAGGCAGACATTTTCCCATGCAAAATAGCTGAGTTAGTGGCACTGGTGAAGCCTTAAAGCTACAAGACCATGGATGTGCTCCATGGCTCAAGGCTGTACCCCTGCAATCCCATAGGATACACGTTAAATGTGTATCATTTGTATAAGCAGGCCCAGGAGACTCTCAGAGAGTCTGGCAGTGAGCTGGATAAAAACAAAGCCACCATAAAAGACTACCTGGATTTGTAGGGTAAGGCAGGAATCCTGCATGCCCCTCTGTCTGTCCTGTTGGTGGGTCCACTCACTTTAATCAAGGGTTGACCCCTTAGTCAGAGCTGTTGGCATCACTCTGAGCACTCAGCCTGAAACCTGTCCAGGACAGCTCATCCACAGGACCTGCCAGGCTGCCTGAGGCTTTCCTAGGGAGTGGTTTGGGGATGCTGCCAGGCAGCATCGTGTTTGCTCCAGCACCCAAGGTCAGGAGCGCTACAGGAGGCTGAGCCTCTCCACCTTATGCAATTGATGTCCCTTTGAGGGCCCTTGAATTTGTAACACATTAGGCTGCCAGTGAACCTCTGTGGCTTGTCAGCCTTAAAAAAAAAAAAAAAAAAAAAAAAGATTATGATGATGAAATCTTGTTTGCCACTGAATTTGTTGAGATTTGATGAGTATATTCTAGCATCCAATATCTGGACTGCTTTCTGTGTTGTATAAGGACAATAATCTTAGTAAGGTTGTTTATGTCTGAATATTTGCGGACAGCAACAAAACTCCCACTACAAGATAATATAGACAAAAAATATAAATTCTACTCCATATATGAACTCAGACAGTGGACAAGTCAATTGCTGAAGAGCTGAAAAGGGGAATTTCATAAAACCTATGAAAATTAGAAATCTGAGGAATTAAATTGTAACTAATTTCTTCCAGTATTTCTGAGCTTTCAGAATCAGTTTTTAAAACAACTTATTAAAATATATGAACCCAGAAGCCTATAGTACAGTCTATTTAAGATCCCTTACCATTACACAGGAATATTTTTATAAATGGCAGGCCTTAATTTATTGAGTTTTTAATTAGTGATAGCAAACATGTACCTCTGTTTCATAATCTTAATGAAATATTGTATTTTATATGGAGAGATCTCCTGTGGTGTATATATTCTATATAAAATATATTTTTAAACACACAAAATATTTAAAAACTTATGTAGTATTCTTGGAAGGAATTCTGAGGTCTTGTATTTCATTTAACTATTATGTTCAAGTATTTCACTTTTCTTTCTTCATTAGCAAAAAAGATTCAAATGCCCACCCAAAACCAGAAAAAAATAGCCCATAKCAAAATAAATATTTAATTTTATTTCCATTTAAAATACTTTTTTCTAAGAAAGTATGTAATTTCTGAGAGGGAATATTTGACTCTCCCTTTAAGAGCAGGTGGAGCATTACTAATTGTTTCATGGTTTCAACATGCCTTTAGCTTAGAAAATGTTTCCCCTTTTAATGAGGAGATGAACACTGACAGGAATGGCAAAACTCTTTCTGCCCCCCAAGGAAGTTGGGTTTTCRCCCCTTCTTTTTTGCCCAGCATTGTTCTGTGAGTCAGTGTTATAGCTGGAGCTGGTGCCCAGGAATTTCTGGCTCTTTGTCCAAAGTGGAGACCCCTACCCCACATGGTCTTGCTCCGGATATTGTCTTCCTGAGCAGTGCCTGAAATCCCCAGCCAGGTAACACCCAGCTGAAGAATGCRGCCCTTCCTCACCTCCTGCTCCCTATTCCGGGCAGGGCAGTGTGGAAGCGCGTGAGAAAACGGCTGTGAAGCGCCATCCCTAACACAGCCTGACACCTCTTCATCCTGCTATTGTGCTGGTTCCTCCAACATAGCCTAGAAACACCCTCCAGAAACTCAGTTGCTTCCCTTTCTAAAAATAGACGGTTGATGTTGATTTTTAGCTTTCTGGAGCAGTCTTGGCAGAGAGCAGGATCTAAGGGATCTAAGAAGCAGCGCAATAGCTGAACAAGGATTCTCCAGCCCACCGCTTGCTCTTGGATGGTGTGTCCCTAGGGTGGTCCTGAGAAAGATGTCCCTCTCCCAGGACTCTTTCACATCTACCAGAGCCAGGCTCCCTGCCCACAGGAAGAACAGGTGGTCATACCCTGTGGAAAGATGGAGTGCACCGCACTGGTCCTTGTGTTACCGTGAGCTGTTCCCCAGTGTTCCCAATGCAGCTCAGCACTTCAGGCAGCTGCCTTTGATTGACCTTCACAACTTCACACAGCAGCTGGTAACTCCACCTGCAAAACACTATGAAACACCTGCTGTTGCAGCTATTGTCAGTGGCTTCCATTGGAAGTTTCTCTCCTTTCCACCTAATATTCAAAAATCTGTTTGTAAATCTTCAAAATACAATTTGAGGCTATTTACCTGCTTTGGCCTAATGAGCACTGTTGAGTTATAAGGTATAGTAGATATGCAAAGTATAATGAAAACACAAATGTGAAGTGCTTTAAAGCTGCATGCTGGATTCTGAGGCTGGATGAGCATCCATAAATTCAGAGTAGTGAGCTGTTTGCTGACAGCAGGGGAGCTGACTCATCTCAGAAACACTGTGACCAAGTGGCTCCATCAGAGCAGTGGCCTCTCCTGAAGAGCTGCARGTCTCCCTGCAGGAGAAACTGGCTTCCATTATATGCAGTTTGATGTAATTTGGTTACCTGGGCTTGCTTAATACAGCTCAGGCTGGTACCAGCAAGAATCATTTCAGCCAACAATGCAATGCAAGTTAAGAGCATGTTCCTTAGGAGAAGATGGTCACACTGTGCTTCTCACACTCACTTCCAGGGACACCAGCAGCACATGGTGCTCTCCATAAACAGACTGMTCAGCTCTGGTCTCAGCAGGGAGATGGAGGGATGCCTGCAGCTGTGACAGACATCAGTACAGGGCTATTTTCTGCCGCCAGTGGGTTGATCTTCCAGTAGCTTGCACAGAGAACAGAAAGCCCATAGGTACGACAAGCAGGTTGCAGTGCTTCCACCTCCTGGCTCCCCATGCTGCCACACATGGATCTGAAGTTCAATTTCAGATTAAATTTTCATGGGCTCTACCTTGTATCTATGTAACTCCATCTATTTTTCCTTTTTACTTCACATCATCTTTTTTTCCCAAATTCAGTCCAAAAAGCAGTAGACATGGCAGGGATGTTATCCTACTGATGAGAACAGTTGTGACTAGACAGGAAAGTAAGGACATGTGTGAAAAGCAAAAGTAGAGTCCCTAAACACATGGAGCATAAAGTTTTGGTTACAGTAGATTTGGCAGGGACGTTGATTTGCATTGCATCAGCAGCAGCACCAAGCAAAGTAGTGGCCTTGTGTTTCCAAAATACTGAAATTCATAACTTTGCCTTCCATGCAAGATTGACTTTTCTTTTCTATAATATATGTGTCTCTGGTTCCCTCTATGGTGGCCCTGACTTCATGTGGGAAGAGAGTCATTCAGGGGAGCTGCTGGGCMTGTGTGCTCAAAGAGAACAGAGAAGCTTTGTAATTTGTGTTCTTTGGTGAACTCAACTAAAATTACAGAGGTCCTGCTGTTTCTGTTTCCCCTTACTCTCACTGACTGATTCCACCCAGGCACATTTCTGCTTTTTGCCATCCCCTGTGCACATACATTATGGTCAGGATTCTGTCTTCTCTTCCCATGTGGCCAAATTGTGTTTAACATAATTACCTGGTAATGCAACCTTTTATCTTCTTCTGTGGATATGAAGGTAGCTGAAAGATGTAGGCAAGTAGCTAGGAGAGCCCAAAATACTTAAGTAAATGCTTGGACTCAAACAAAAAGAAACATAAGGATATTTTTTCTGTAGCATGACATTAACAGCACCACAGTACTGCCATATCTTCAATTCATTTTAGTCTACGCAATGARTGCTCAGGGTAGGATAATGTGGGGAAAGGCTGGGTATAGCCTTGCTCTACATAAATTTATTTGTTCCTTCTAAATTTTTTTGCACTGATGAAGTCAAAACTCTGGTCTCAATGACAGAAAAAGAGCTGATTTTCTGTAGAAAAAAGACCCTAAACCAGGCTGTAAGAAATTGAGTTGGCTTTTTCATAGATATCTGCTCAAACCAGCTGCAAACAGAAATGGATCTCAAGCAGTATCTGCCATCTATTCAAGCTGCTATTTTGCCTAAGTGTGTAATGCTCACCCCCATGTCACTCAGCCTGTCTGAGATGAGGGTGCTGACTCTGCATGTGGCAGCAAGGACAAACATCTTGCTTGTGACTTGGCAGGAGGACCTGGCAGCGCCGCAGCCGCCCGAGCAGCCCAGGCTGGAGGGAGAGGGGGCCCCAGCAGGAGAGGTGAGTGCTGCCACATCCCCACTGCCCCGGGCCCCCTGTGCCACACCCCGCCTCTGYCTGGGCTACTGGCTTCCCCCTGGCACAATATCCCCCTTGCCACCTGGGGTTCTAGAGCTGCCATGCAAGGAGCCCATCACTGTTCCCACTTTCCTGAGTTGTGGGACAAAAMCCTGAGCTCATCTGTTCTCGTTTTTGCCACTTCCTTATCTTGGGAATTTTCCATGAGTGACAGAGGGACCGATTGCAAACTGCTGCCTGATTTGAGTTGATTTTGGGGTGTAAATGCACATATTAAAGTTAATGCTGTCCTATGGTTCTGTCATCACATGRAATAGCTTTTTCCTATTTGCAGCCATGTTTTAGAAGAAATTTAGATAGCAAGTTAGGGTTTTCTATAGATTTTCTGTATTTAAATTAGTTCATTTACTTTTTTGACTGTTCTACCTGCAATGTTCTTTTGAAGCCCTGGGTCAAAAATTTGTCTCTGGGCCAATTTCAGCTCTTGAACAAGGATGACTTTTTGTCCAACATGGACAAGAGGGGCAAACGCTTCTCATGTGGTATTTCCTTTACAATTTCAGTGTTAAGGCTTTTGTCTGTCCCTTCCACAAGTAYTGCATGCACTCAAACCCCACAGTTTTCAGCCTTTCTGAACTTCAGGCTGTTTTCGTGGTCCCCAGAGCTCCCAAAAGTCTCATCTTGCATCTCCCACCTTCCTCCAGCCATCAACCCCACTGCTAGTCCCAGAAATGCACCCCACAGTCCCAATGGCTGCATGGCTGCAGCAGTGCTGATGTCAGGCTGGCTCAGGCAGCAGCAGACCCAGRAGCACAAAGCAGGACACTCCTGCCAGTGGAGCCTGGCCCCACATTAACTTGACTTGAATTCACACCTTTGTTTGGCCCAGAGATCTGAGTTACTCCAGGAGTGTGTCTGGTTTCCAGAGGGAATGGATAATTCATTTATTTTCTGCATCACCTATGGTCCTCATTGTTTTTAGCTGTTTGTGGGGTTTTGAAAGGTGACTGTCAGCATTGATTTTTTTTTTCTCCTATATTTATTTATTTATGTTTTCCACTGGAAATATTTACCTGTTTTTTTACCTGTCTTCTCTCACAGGGTGAAATGGAAGGTGATCCATCCAGTTAGGGAATTCTTGCTCAAAAGAGGCCATTCCAAGAGCATACATGGAAGTATTAGCTGACACCACAACAGGAAAATCCCACTGTCCATAGACTAACTGCATTCAGCTCTGTAGTCTTGCACTTGCCTCATAAACCAGTCATACAACATATGTAAGCCAGACTCCTCGATTGTAAGTAATGTGCAGATGTTAGTTTGGACTTGTGCAGGTGTGTACTGGGCTGTGTGTTTTCCCAACCTCCCTCCTGGCCTCCCAGTTGCTTTGTATATTTTGGTTGGACTCACGAATCCGTGTCTTGCATCCATATGCACTGGCACCTGGGATCTCTAGGCATTGTGGATTTTTTTTTTTAACTAATAAAAACTGTTTGAACAAGTTTTTGTCTTGTGGGTTTTGTTTGTACATTTTAGATGTGGATCCTTCCAGACTGATGCATTCTTCCTGTAAAAGTGCAGTATTAGAATACTCAAAACTGTAAGGGCCTTAAATCATGTTGTWAGAGATGAAGAATCATGAAAAATTGTATTTCTGAAAACAGTACTGTAGGTAGGCTGGSTTTCTGTCTCTCAGGGCTGAAAAATATTTCACTTTTTAAATACTTGCCATGTTTAAGAGAGAATGTAGGGGYGATACTGGATGAAAGGAGGCTTATTAAAGAAATGTGAAAGTGATGTTGAGCTCAGTTTATTCTGTTTGCACCAGAAAGCTGTCCTGGATGTAACGAGCTGCCAGAAGGTAATTAAAGAAATGTGATGGGCACCAGCTGACCTGGTCAGAGCTGCACTGCTGCTGGCAGGGACAGGCAGGGTTGCTGTGAAATGTGTGAGTGTGAGGGCAGGTGCCAAAGGGGAATCTCCTGGTGCAGCACGAACACAGAGCTGGTGTCGGTTACAGCGCTCGGTCAGGCTGCRGGGCAGCTGCTGAGACCCTCCACATTCACCAGGGGAGAGAGCAGGAAAATGTTGCTGTGAATGATGGGCTAAGTTTAAAGCACATCAGTAGGTATGGATATAAAAATGGGTTCTTTTATTTACCTGCAGGAAGAGCACCCACAAACCCAGGAGAAGCCAGTGTAAACTGTTGAGATTTAAACTGCTTCAAAATCAGACCAGTAATCTTCATTAAGCTGCTAAATGATGATGACCATGGAAGGTATTACAGAAGAGACTTGCTGTAGCATGAAAGCATCKAGCAAGTGTGCTGGCAGCCTCTCTCAGGCATAACAGTATGTGTAAAGCATTGCCTTGCAGAGACCACAGGATTTCCATCCCAGTGGGTCTTCGATTTCAACACAGAAAGGGAACAAAAGAGCCCTAGCAGAGGTAACAAGGACCCTCAAAGGAAGATATATCTGATATGTGCATACTCTTTTCTGATGTCCTGCAACTATCTGCCAATTAAACAGTCACTAAAATTGAGGCCAAGGTAAGAGGACATAAAGAGTTACTCATACCCAGCAGCAGGAGGCTGGAGTCTATTCTCAGTGCTCGCTAGAGAGACACAGAAAAACCTTTTGCTCAAAAGCTTTGCTTTATGGGGATACAAACAAAAGTGTTTCAAAAAAAGTGTTTTGCAAAAATTCGGAGGTGAATGCCTTCACTAAGTAGGGCATGCGTGGGAGGCAGGAGCAGGCTGTAACTCAAAGAAGCAGTAAGCTGCTCCCCAAATGCCCATCTCTCAATCAGGCTTTGCCCCTGGTTCCAAGGGCTTAAACCAGGAGAGAATGGTAATTACTGAGCTAAGAATGCTGTGCCACATCTCTGCCACACTGAGCTACGTGACTGCTTGGGAGAGTAGCATGCAGCTCCCTGTGTTTCCTTCCCTGGGAAGGGAAAGTGTTTTACCAGTATTTACACACCTGTATCTGGAACTGTGGGCCTGGAAACACTGCTCGACTACTGCCCAACATCTGGGCACCAAAAGTGTCCAAATGTTTCCTACAGATCTGCCTCTGCACTTGCCTGCCCCTCGCGTGGGAGAGCACTGCTCAGGGCCCAGGCAGGTGCAGTCCCTGCACGGATCTGGTCTAGTCCATGGCAGTCAGAGCCCAGAGAGTGTTTATGCATCTTGCACAGGCACTCCCAAGTCTTGGAGACAGACACCAAGACATGCAGTTTCCTTCCACATGAGTACCCTGTGTCAGTGAGCGGGAACAGGGAAGTGCTGTGCCCAGGCAATGGCTCAGTGAGCCTCTATTTCCTCCCTGTCCCTGTCTCAGACTGGCTGTCACCCAGCTGTGGGAAGCAGAAGCCAGAGGTCTGAGCCACATTTGTCAGGGGTAAGAAAGGTGAGGACTTGTTTCTTTTGAAGTACAAGGGTCTTTGATTAAAGAGACAAAATATTGCCTATCAATTATTCAACTAAACTTTGTTGTMCGTCTGTTTGGTTCGTTGAAAGGAAGTCTGTGCTTTCAATGAGTATTCAGACAAGTATAATGAGAGGTGATGGAAGGAAAGTGAAAAGTGCAGTGTTGGAGGAGATGTGTCAGAAACATCCCACAGGAGAAGGTACTTTCACTATGGAAGTGCTGGCACCCCCTGCCCCAGGTAAGTGCTGAGGGAAGCAAACACTAGCAAAATTATTTTTTGCTGACAGGTCTTGTGCAATCAAGAATTTCTTTTACTCATCTCACCCTGTGAATTATTGAAGTGGACTTTGTACATGTGATACCACTGTCGCACAAGCTGTTAATTTAATCCCACTGTGATGAGACAGCACCCAGTGCCAGGCACAGTGTGGCCACTGTCTGTCCCCAGTGAGGACTCTGGGCACTTGCACTCTGACCTCTGAGGGGATCCAACGAGCCAGGAACAGCTGCCAAGTGTTGCATCAACCTCACCATACAAGTGACCAACAAAGTGCTGAAATCCATTATTTTCCCCTTGTAACAGCAAAACTTCCTTTCCATGTAAAACTGCAGTTAAGCTTTATTGAGTGATTTGTTCTGATAGAGCTCACAGCCTTTGTGAGCTCCCCCCAGTTATGTCCTAGCCAAGTGCTGCAGGGCATGCAGGGTCTGATTTTTCAAAGATGTTTGTCTGGGATGAAGGAGAGGAAGCAGTGGCTCTCTACAGAATATCCCAAACAGCATTCCACTAATTTAAATGCAAATCAGGTAATAATACACTTAGAATCCCACTTCATTTGAAAGTCCTATTTTTGTGTCTGCATAATGCCTGTACTAAAACTGAGTACCCAATTAAAAACTGAAGGGCTGTTTTTATAATATTGTTCTCTATAAAATCACATTCTCACCTCTTTGACACATTGAAACTCGGTTTAACTGTTTAATAAATGGATTGAAGCCCTACCAAATCACAAGAAGATACTCCATACTGTTAGCAGCMGAGCAGAAAAAGGTCAAATCAAAACTGCACTTTCTGAATATCAGACAAAACCCTCCCCACACGAGTCTGAAGAAGCACAGACTTTCTGTGTCAAGCTTTGGCACTGCTTTTTTGCACGAATCCCAGCATGCAAGGCAGCTCTGCTTCTCCACCCTTCCCCTCCCACTAARCCTGTGTGGGGTGGGCAGCACAACWGTGTGCCAGAAGGGCAGAGCCACAGCACTCCTTCCTCTCAGTGTGCCTAGAAAATATACACAGCTCTCCTGTAGACTCTACATCCCAGCTCACATCCTCAGCTTTCCCACCCAGTCACTCCTGGGATAGGACCAGTTATTTATTTCCCCAGTTCCATGCCAGATTTTAAGGTGGGAGTCAAGCCTTCCTCATCTTCCTAGCCTTTCTAAGTTAAAGACCTCATATTTTTTTGTTTTCTTTTCTAGTCCTGAATCTGCAGGTTATTGTCAGACTCCACAGTAGTCCCAGTATTTAAGGATGGCTTCAGGTGCTCCAGATGACAGCAGAAATGTGACACTTCACCCGGATGTTACCTCAAGATTGAAAAAGTAGAAGGTAAAGAACTCCATTTGCACTGGCCTTATGTTGATCTCATGCTTTGAAGCAGAGCTGACTGATAATTCCTGGAGGATGTTACCATCTGTGTAAAGGAAGAATCAGTTAAACCTACTTTTGTCCTAGAACTGTATATCAATATTTGAACCAAACAGCTAATATAGCTTAATTAGAACAACTTTAGTTTGATCTCCTAAATTACTGACATATGACTTACAATAATTATCTCTAAGAAAACCATTGCATTTCTTGAAACAGTTCCATTTCRTGGCATAAATATCACATCCCTTCCACACTAATATCAGTCTCCTTTAGCARCCATGAATGTTGAACACTGCACACTTTGTAAACTTCTGATCTGTGTAGAACTTTTTAGCCCTAACACATCACTGCATTTGCCTTGCTAAYGGACACCACACTTATCTATAAATCCCAACCCTGGTCAAATTAAAATGTAAGAAAACCCAAATAAAATTCAACACTTTTTAATTAACCTCACTTGCCCATTTTCATGTGTAAAACATAAGCTGTAGCTCTGATKAATTACTTCTGACCTTCATCAGGTAATAGAGCAGAAGGGTTCATGTCACTGATATATGAGAGGGTGCTCAAAGCTGCCACAGAAGATGTGTGAAAGGAAAGGAAACAAGAACCATTTCTAATTTCCCCGTGGTGCTTTAGATTTAACTCACAGCTGCTTGGGCTGCGTATTTGTAGTTGCCAGCTATTTCCAGGGCCATGGGTTGTGAAGCACTCCTAGCACTTAAAAAATCAGTTTTGRGTTTCTTTTCCCCAAACACAAATAACTGCTCATCACAAGCAACAGACTGTGAAGGTGCAGAATGTGGAGAAAAAGCCTGAGGACTCAGACACAGAGAAAGGAGTCAGACATATYCTGTGTCACAGGAGAGCAGACAGTGCTGCTTGGGGTGCTGACACTTTTGGCCTTCTGGTCCTGGCCAGTGTCAGTGATGCACCCTGGCATTGCCAGGTGGAGAAACTTTTGGAATAGCCTGAAATTTTGGGGGCACCTTGGCATGTGGCTCTGCCCACACTGTGGTACCTGCCCCAGCTGGCATTAACCAGGATTTCTACCTGCAGTCTCAGCAGATACTGAGAGCTGAATGGAGCAAAAGTCCAAACTAGCTTGCCACCCTTTCAAATCCTCATTTTTAAGCACTCTAATTAATATCWAACATCAGTTCAAAAGGCTTACTATTGTCTTCTAAAAAGTAATGTTAACTCMAAGAGTGGATAAATATTATGCAATATATTCCATTATTTTCTGCTGTGATTTTGTAACTCAGCCTGCCAGCTGATGCACAGATTATTGGTACCATCATATGGAATGAATACTATGCAAATGTCCCTCTTCCCTCTGCTCTGGGCTGCATTAWAATGATCATACCAGGCCAATTTGGGCAAAAGTAATTTGCTCACTTTTCTTTTCCTCAGTTTGGAATAAGAATAATGATATTAATGCTAAAGATAAGATTACATTAGATAAGGAGTCATGCTGCCATGCTGTCAGCAGTGTGGGTTTTACTCAGGAATTCATGCTACCTAATGCTTTGAGCAGGAGATAAAGCAAGCAGTGGCACAGATCAGACACCCATATTGAGTCCAAATACCGAACAGAGATTTCTACTTGGAAGAATAATAGTTGGAGCTGGGGAAATCTAGGTGTTAGAGCAGAATTAGAGAGCAATATTTACCTGAACAGATTATGAGTCTATAAAATAGTGCTCTCATGTGGTGCATGTTTAATGCTTGATGTAAGCTTGCTTCAGTTTTAAATGCTTTCCTAAACTCCTAGTGTCYCTTTCAGGCAGACTATCCCAGCCAGCACCTGCAGGGCTCTTGCACTGAAAACCCAGCAGTGGAAACAAGAGGGAGGGCATCTGGAAGGTATTTGCTGCTGAAGCCTGGACACATMTTCTCTTGAGCTGTGACAAGCTGCCTGGTGGATTCCTGAGAGCTTCTTCCTTCCTTTCACTATCACTCCACACAAAGGTTAATCTCCCTGACTAATGGGCTGAGAACAGCTGAAATCCACCTGTTTGAGGTGGCTTTGGTGTGGCTGTGTTCTCAGATTTGGGAAAGAAAAATAAGTAGGTCTCTGTTAGTGATTTGGTTCAAAAAAATGCCAGAGCYCCACAATACTGGGTGTCTTTTTATCTGAGTTTTTGCAAATTCAAGTAAGAACATCATTCCAGGAAAGAAATCAGCAAGGAATTGAAAAAGATGCCTGCTATGAATATATAATTAAAAGTCTAATTGACCCATTGAGGGGGAAAGAGGATTGCTGTTTGAAATAACAAAGGAGTGGTGCAAAAGTTGACGAGAGCTCTCTGAAATGACAGGCGGAGTAGGAGCGGCAGAGGAATACTCAGAACCTTGTTTTCTGTGACTCTTCCTCACTTGGGTACTAATGAAGTCCTGGACTTAGGAGAACTGTCAGTGCCCACCCTGGTTCATCTGTGGCATCTGTGCCTGTTTACCAACACTAATCTTTTCTCAGGAAGAAAAATATGGGTATGAGTGTGGCCATCTGAACAGAGACACTCTGTGCCCTGGAAAATGGCAATGAGGAACCCAAACCCCACAAAACCAAAGAGCCATTTGGCTCCTGACTCTGCCAATAGTTTACTTGTACAAAGTACCTTTGTACTGGGGATTGATGGCAGGAAATATAAACTCCAAAGGCTAGTGGAAACCTGGGAAATACCAGTGCCAGAGGTTAAAGCCAGAAACTTTTATTAATGTGGTAATGCTAGGAAAGGAAGTGAGTTTAAACATAATTTCTGAATGAAAAGAATCTACCACAAAGCCACAGTAGGAAAATGTGGGTTTGCTAATTTGTTGGGGTTTTTTTTTCCCTTCCCCTGAGAGCTGCTAGTGCTGGCACTGGTTACCTGCCTTACCCAGGCAAGGCCTTCTGTGATGATGGGATTTGCAATCCACCTTGAGCAGGCAACTGGAAAGATGACCAGATTAACAGTTTCTTATAAAAATACACAAAAATTACAACTCTCACCATCTAACATTGTCCCACCTGACAAGAAAAGGGGGTTGTGATTAAAACTTCTAAGAACAGAAACAAATTTGGGCTGGTTTCTGTTCTCATGAGGGTGTGCTCAGGGGCTGAAGGAAGGAGAAGGAAGTCAGCCTGGCAGGATGAAAGTTGGCCATGCCCACACACTGCCCTTCAGTAGTTTTCCAGCAGTCTGTAAAGCTCAGCTCAGTGGCTTTCCTCTGCCTGTGATGGTGGAACAGGTTTTTTTGCAGTTTTGGTTATGAAAAAACAAACGGCACAAATTAACAAAGACAGCGTGATGGAGCAAAAATCTCAATCTGGGCACACCCTCTCATCAGGGAGGGTAAATAAACAGCTTTTCTCTATTTTCAGCTCTCATTCTTCACATTTGAACTCCACCCATTGTACCAGTCACCCCCAAAAGGATCAGCAGGTCTCCTGGCAGATGTATAAAACCAGAACAAGTCAGGACACTATCACATAGTGCACTATACATCACCAGGTGCTCCATTTTATCAGAGGGCTTCAACAGGTGTCAGAAGCCACAATGTCGAGTAAAAGCTTCCAGGGACTGAAGGAACAAGCTGAAGGTGCAGCAAAAGGTGCTGGTAAGAAAGATTTAGTATTGTTGTATATTTGGAGGGGGGTTTAGTTGCTAAATAACCACAACCCATAGCTGCATCGGTGCTAGCAGGACACAGCTTCCTCTTTTTTCTTCACTTTGCAAGTTTTGGCCATCACCTGGAGAAGACCACAGGCCGGCCATGGCTCTCAAAGCTGCCTCAACCTACTCACCCACTTCTCCCTCTCTGGCTCCTGGGCATTGTCCAACTCTTATCACTCTCCAAAATGCTAAACTTAATATTTTTAGAGCAGTGAAGCCTTTTTTTGATGATAACAGCCTTCTGTAT
The DNA here is from genome assembly GCA_014549065.1 of Cardinalis cardinalis. Classification (NCBI taxonomy): domain Eukaryota; kingdom Metazoa; phylum Chordata; class Aves; order Passeriformes; family Cardinalidae; genus Cardinalis; species Cardinalis cardinalis. Next base: position 4,161,166 of record JACDOX010000017.1, read on the forward strand.
TTACCATTTGCATTGCTCAGGGTGGTCTTTTTTCATGTTCTGCAGTGGCTTTTAATCAGCACTCCTTTTAGTATGTTGGAATTCAGCTTTGATGAACATTGGCCATTTGGCCTGTCAATGCCTTCTGGAAATGTAACTACATTGATTGCAATGGATAGTTTGTAATGTGTAGGGCATGTTTCTGTTGTGTTCTTCAGCAGTGATCCCCAGACTGCAGGGTTTAAGACACCCTGTATGCACATTTCTGTCACAGCAATGCCCATGTTCTRAGGCCGAGCGCTGTTGTCATTAGTACTGGGCATTGGAAACCAACTTTTCAATGCAAAGCATAAAAGCTTTTCCTTCAAATGAAAAAYTGCAAAATGTGTACAGCTTATAGTAGCTTTTTATAGTAAATTCCCTACCGTGTCTGCCTGCTGCTCTTTCCTGGTAGTGTACAATTTGATTACATAYGGTTCTGGATTCTGATCCTGCGAACACTTCCTTGTATAGCTGAAATATATGAGTAACATCATTGCTTATATTGAAGTTACAGAAAGTTCCCATACATCTGGGGACAAATGTGCAGTAGCCCCACAAACATTACAGAACCCCTTTCTGGAAAACAAAATAGTCTTTGCTGCATCCTGAATATATTCCTGCCACTGAGGGGGCACTTCACTTTTTCATAAACTGTCAGCTATCTTACAATTGCAAGGCACCTCACTTTTTTATTGTTTCATATTTTGGAGTTGGTCTGTTATGTTTCCAGTTTCTGCTTCTCTTCTTCTATTCATATCTTGTTTGTAAAAATCTCCTTTCTCTTGTCCAGCTCTGTTTAATGCACTTGCTTCCATTTTAGAACAGGCTCYAGTCCCAAACAGCCCATAGGGAAAATGCATGTTAGATGGCCAACYTACCCCAAGCATAAGGTAGAAAAATCAATAAAAGCAAGTGTAGTGTTAAATAAGCAGCTTGCAGCTAAATGTCATCATTCCAACTCACTGCTAATCTTTTCTTATCTCCTGCTTATCTGCCATTGATTTGCTCAGCTGACCATAGCTGCCAGGTGAGCACTAATCTCGGGGCAAGCTGCTGTGGCAGCACACAGTGCCCAGGGTGCCCTGTGAAGGGCACAGCCTCAGCCTGCWCTGTACCAGCCCAGGCCCCTGCCASGGGCACAGCCTTCTGCAGGTGTGCAGAAAAGTGACTGAGGTATGGAATTCCAGTAACCAGAAACACCAACAGCTGYGAAGGATTTTGATTTTGTTTTCCCTTAATTACAGCAAACACACTGGGACAGGCCACTCAGGATGCAGTCAACCAGATTACAGAGGCAAGCCAGAAAGGTAGGAGCACTGACGTTCAAATCAAGATGGAGCAGCTCAACACAAGCCAGAAGCGGCCCGTGCTCATTCTCCTCTGTCCCACAGGTGTCCTCAGCCTGAAAGTCCTTGGTTTCAGTGACCACTTTGTATAACCTTTAACATTTTATAACAACTTTAACGATTTTATAACAATTTGTATAAATCTCACAGAAGGATTTCAGGATCTGTTGCTTAGTAGCTCCACACAAGTATTGGCAGACTGAGTCTCACACACAGCATTCAGACATTGGCTTCCTATTTAGAAAACTTGTGGGRACAGCTCTTCTTTCTAGAGGAGTACGTGACCTATGTTACATCTTGTTGCCTGCCCCCTGCCCTGAGAGCAGGGGTCTGTCCAGGTCCAGCCCTACCCTGGATCCCAGCACCTGCTGGGGCAGCAGCTGGGGTTGAACATTACTGATCTGCAGGTGAAAAGGTGTTGTCAAGCAAGTGTTGGCATCTTGCAGCTGGGCATTGAGAACAGGTTAAACTAAAAATTAGGCTGATTTTTTTTGTAATAATTTAATAAGATTCTAAGTGTGAGGAGTGAATAGCAATTTTGGGGTCTAAAATACTTCATGAAAGCCAAAATGCACTGGCAGTATCCCCTTAGAGCTGACACCTTCCACAGCTCCATGGATGTGACAAGAAGGGCAGGCTTGGGCACCTGTTGATGTTAGATGAGGAAGCAGCAAAATATCCAGAATCTTTTTTGAAAATATATCACTCCTTTTTTTAGTCTAATAATTTTCACACCTCTCTTCCAAACCATGTTGCGTTTTTCCAATTTTCTGCTTATCTTTTTCCCTCTCTTGCAGCTTTTGACAAGGCTTCCAAGACAGCACAAGATGGAGTAGAAAAAGTGGCTGGACAGGCTGCAGAAGCAATGTCTGGCTTTGGGAAAAAATCTGGATTTAAAAAATGATGCTAATTCAAGTCAACAGTACTGCTTGTATAAATCTCTCTTTGGCCCCGTATAACTTACTTCTTTGTGTAGAAAAATGGCTGTTTGATATCTGGGTAATTTTGTTCTCTTCAAATACAAGTTTTTAAGGCATAAGGTCCTTCTCATCMTTTACATAGAAAAAAAATACATCTCTTAGCACATCTGCTCACAATTGTCAACGTGACTGAGAAGGTTTCAGCAATGCTGTTGCCCTGCTCTTACAACAGCTCCGTGATTATTGCCACATTTGCTGRGTGTATTTACAAAGCCAGTGAAACTGTTCATAATTAGGACACCAGAACAGTCATGTGATGAAACTGAGTCTTCTTCCAATAATCAAAAATTAGGCTGGGGTTATRTTTCTTGTCAGTTATTTGTTTGTTCCCATCCTCTGCATTTTTAGATTAAGATAAATAAAGATCTCCCCTACTCAGATCATCCTGTTATTTAATCTCATTATTTTGCTGGGGTTTCCAGTGAAGGATYGCACAGTGTCTTGCTAATCTGATCCAGAGCCCTGTGGGGTCACTGTAAGGGAGGGGAGTACTGAGCCCTTCTGCAGCGTGGCAGAAGGATGGAAACCAACAGCCCCCACTGCAGAGGAGCCCTGTGGTGTCTGGGAGTGAACGGAGTCATGGTGTCCACCCCCTACTCCATTCTCCTACAGTCTGGCGCCCATCTAAATGTCTTGTTTCCATTACCACAACACATCTCCAGTTAAATCTCCTGGGGACAAGCCCTGGCATCGTCATTACCCCAGTGCTYGCTCGGGGCACCGAGTGGCAGCACTGAGGTGCCAGAGGTCCCTGACAGTGCTCTGCTCTCGCTCCAGCCATGCCTGAGCTGCAGGCTGTGTGCAGGCTGTGTGCAGTTGTGCACAGGCTGTGTGCAGTTGTGTGCACATTGTGAGCAGGCTGTGCAGGTTATGTGCAGGCTGTGTGCAGGCTGTGTGTAGGCTGTGCAGGTTATGTGCAGGCTTTGTGCAGGTTGTGTGCAGACTGTGTGCAGTTGTGCACAGGCTGTGTGCAGTTGTGTGCACATTGTGAGCAGCCTGTGCAGGTTATGTGCAGGCTTTGTGCAGGCTATGTGCAGGCTTTGTGCAGGTTATGTGCAGGCTTTGTGCAGGTTATGTGCAGGCTTTGTGCAGGTTGTGTGCAGGCTGTGTGGGTTCTCCAAGGCAGCCCTAGCCAGCCATGGCCTGTGCAGAGATGGAGCTGTTGCCACACAGGCAAGAGGGCAATCTTCTTGCCTAGGAGATGGAAATATTTATTTGAGATTGCTGCTTGCTGGGCAATCAGAGGCTGTGCAGCCAGACAGGATGCCCTCTTAGTGCTGCCTCTGTCAACAGAAGGCACTAATATCCACTCACTCACAATAAGTGCTCTTAACTCAGCCTCAGGCTGTTTCTCATTGCTAGGCAGTATTTCCTTTCTTTTTTTTCCCCCTTTTTTCTTTCCCTCTCTTGCTTTGAAGCCTTACCAGCCTGTTTCAGTAAGAATATAATTTGTGTCTTACAAAAGAAAACCCAAGCATGACCAAAACTGTCTGGCTACAATGAAATAGGGCAGTCCAGGCCTGTTTGAGGTATCAGAATCTCACACCTCTTGACCAAGAGCTGGGGTTGTCCAGGGCTTTTTTGAAGCCAATCTTTGTGAATTTGGTCCAAGAAGAGACTGGTTCATCACTGAACCCAAAGACCACCCTTGTCTCCAGTCTGCACAAAGACTGCATGAACAGAAAACCCTCTACAGGACCTTACAAGTAATGGACCATCTGTGAGTAAACATAGTCCAGGGCTTTGCACAGTGCAGTGCCCTATGCAATGGGCCCTGTCATTTAAAGCTTTAAAAGCCTAAATATTTACCCAAGTACAAGCTCACARAAAAAGCATTAGACTATTGCACTCTCAGTTACTGGGCAACCCCCAATAGTACTTTATTATTTAGTACTTTTCATAGTTACCTTCCTGATGGTGAAATCTTCAGAGACTGTGCTCTTTAGGCTCAACATTTCAGACACCAATGTGACCCATACACCACTCTTCATGGAACCTTTTTTTCTGCCCTCAAATCACTTAAATATTACCAAAAAATTGTACACTTGCAGGTATTTTCACCAGTAAAACCTGTTGTGCCCTTGCATGACAGACACTGCTCCTCCTGCTTTGTTTATGGGGAATGCAGCCCTGACTCCTGATGTGCAGTTTTATATCCCTTTATTCCAGTTGTCTTCAGTGTGACTACACAGTCGTCATTTCCCACTGCACCGGCCCAGGGCTGGCAGCAGCACTGGCAGGGTAGGGACTGCACGGCCTGGCTGGAGGGGCTACTGGAGGTCACCCACTGAGTTAAGAGAGGAGAAATCACTTTATGCATCCAACCAGGGAGCACCCAGAGGCAGTTCCTGACTCCTGCTCCTCAGTGCAGGGATGCCCTTGCTGCTTCAGGAGCCTGATGGGAGTATTTCACATCTCTTTGTCTCGAGGGTGCACRCTGTGCCATGGGCACCCACGAGTCTGAGTCACTGCTGGCAAGTGTTTCCAGGTCTAAACTTAAGCACTTTGCTCCACAAGTAAGGTCCCTGCCTTAGTCACAATGCTCTTTGGTCTGGAAGTATTTGGGGCTCTCTGTTGCTCGTGCATCACACAGAGACCCATGACCCAACTCAGGACGGCATCTCCTATCCCAGCTGAAGCCTCCAGACGTTCTGTAACAGTAAAGCAGACATCCCTAGAGCTCCTAGCAGCTCCTGTGCCATCAGCCCCAGACATGTGAAGTTACCTAACACTGGAGTTCTCAAACTTCCCTATATTTGGTGCTGGGCGTGGCTGCAGCTGCCTGAGTTATGAAATGCTGAGCAACRACGATTTGTGTTTCAACCTGGCTGGGCTGCCCAGCTCGAGCACCTCTGCTCCATGACCCACTCCAATTCCCAGAGACCTTGCCAGGGTGGCTGAGGGGCAAACAGCCTTCCTCATCTCCTCATCACAGCTCAACAGTCCAGGGGCATGGGTGGGGCAGAGTTTTTACCAGATTTTTATGCTTCCCTTGGATGAATACTGTCATAAACGATCTAGAGGTTATCAAGAATCCAAGTTCTCTGAAACCTGTCTGAAACCTCTCTCTCTACCTGTCTTTGCAGCTGTAGTTTCCTGTCATGTGGCAAAGATCAAGAAACCTAGAGATGAATAAGCTGTTGATGTGTTGGATGCTGTTGCCCTTGTGCCACTGGGGTATCCTGGAGTTGGAGCTGCTGTGCAGGCTGCACGCTCTGCCTGAGTTATGCCATTTCACCAGGCCCTAACAATGTCCCTAACAACGGCCGTAAAGGCGGCCCTAACATGTCAGGTGGCCCCAGCCAGCCTCCCTCCTCCCCAGAGAGGAGCAGCACCAGCGGGCAGCAAGATGGGCCCCTCTCGGCCCCACCTTGCAGGTAACCATGATTGCTGGATTAGTAATGTTGGATCAGCAATGTTGGAAATGATGTCCCAGCCACTCCTTGAAGTCTGTGGTTATGAACAATGTTGTCCAGCTCCCTTCTGGGGCTCTCAGCAGCGTCCGTCGCCAGGGACCATGGCAGCGCTGGGGCTTCCTGCCCATAGGACAAATTGACTTTCATGTTCTTTTCACATTTGAAGTTTATTTCCCACCAATCACACAGGTGGACCCTTCACTCAAAACCCCACCAGGTGTGGCAAACAAGGGCCATTACCCAAAACCTGCTGCACCTGGGCTGGGGCTGCCTGGCTGTGTGGGTGCAGGCTGGGGAGCCTTTAAAGGGGCTGTGAGAGGAKTCCCAGGGGAGCTGCTGGCTGCGGACATGGCGGGCAGGTAGGACCTGGGCATGCCAGGCGGCGGTGGCTGGGAGGGTGGGTGCGTGTCGGTGTTGTGGGTGCTGCGATTGAGCCTGAGGGGGATGAGGACCCTGCAGCCATTGTCCGTGGCGAAGGTGCTGGGCTTTGTCTCTGCTCTGCAGCTCGGCGTGTCTGCCCGTGCCGGCTGGTGGCTGAGCTCCGGCAGTGCTTGTGTTTGTGTTTGTGCCTCGGCAGCYCCAGCCCCCGCACTGGTTCGGCTCTGCCCCAGCATTGCCGGCCCTGGGCGCTGTCCCGGCTCGGCCGGGGCCTGGGCCTGGCCCGGGCCGCCCACAGGCYGAGCCCTGCCGCGGCGGCAGAGCCGGGCCCGCTCTCGGCAGCCCCCGGCAGGAGCGGGCCGGGCTCCTCGGGACGGGTCCCTGTGCTGGGGACCTTGAGGGGTCCAGCAGAGCGAAAGCAGCGGCTGTGGGGCAGGGCCTCCGAGACAGGGGCTGTGCAGTTGGGGAATGCAGTTACCGAGATGCGATGGCAGATACCGTGACACTGACTGCAGCCTAATGCCAGTCTAAATGCATGCGCGATCAAAGGCCTGCTGCCTGCAGGGAACTGCACCTGCTCCTCGGTTTTCCATGGCTTTGAGAAAATGGGTCCCTTTTGTGTTTGAAAAGTGGGGTGTATTTTAATGCTGTGTATTTTCACTCTGTGAGGCAAACTTCACCTTCACCTGTGTGCAGGCAGTGTTGTGATGGCGTGTGCTCTCTCCTCTCCCATGTTACAATTCAATAGGTACCTGCAGTGCGTCGGCGTAATGTAATTAGGGTTGGTTCTGTAATTTTATTTCTGTGCTGATGTTCACTGGAAAGCCAGCGCTGGTGCTGTACCAGTCCATGCCTGTGGCAGTTGCTCATGCACTAATGTGGCTTTCAAAAAAAGCTGTACTTGTGGTACAGGAGTGCGTGAGTGGGAAATATTCTTCACTTTGGAATTAGGATAGGATGAGGAGGGGTATTTCCAGTGATAATGTAWACACACCTTGGCAAATACACAAACCTGTTGCTGACTCTGGGTCTTGCTGTCTTCACACATCTCTCTGCTATCAGTAACTGGAGCAGCAGCAGATCAGGACTAGGAAATTGCAATTTCCTGTGAACAAGGCTGGCTCTGGGTAGCTGAGGATGTCATAGGGAACAATGTGTACGTTTCACTGCTTGGCTGCTGTGCAAAGAATTTCCACTGGTCAGATGCTGGTCTGAGTTATCTGAAATATTTCTGAGTTTGTTTTCTTTTTTTCCTGCATTGCAGGTCTGTTTTGAACTCTATCAACAACCCTCKACTTGATGTCAGTTTAAAACCAATATTGTTACTTTCCTTCTGTGTTTTTTTCTTTTCTTTGTGAGCACATTCTGGTAGAATTTGCTTTCAGATAATACTTTGACTAGTGAATAATCCTTTCCCTGCTGTCAGGAGATAAAATAAGGAAGGGAAGCCCCTCRACCCTCAGTAACTCTATATACTATTTAATTGATGTAAAGTAGGATTTTGTGGTCTGTAAAAAAAAAAATGGCAGTGGTGGGAAGAAAATAGATCTTTTACTGTAATGCTGAAAAGGGACATTGCAGAGGAACTGTTGTTCATGAAGTGCCATGACAAGAGACATATTCCTAGGGCCTACTGTGGTGGCAGCTGTAGGATACAGAACAGTTTGATACATAAACCCTTGTTCTGAGGTAGATTATGCATTTTCACCCTGTTTTCAGCAGTAATTTCAGAGTGAAACCCTCTGTTGATCACAGTAAAACACACAACAGTAGTTCTGCTGGAAAACTGGTGATCCCAGAAAAAAGTAGGCTTAGTGCTTTGGGGTGAGGTCAGCTCCTGTGTGGCTGGACAACATAAAGGTGCCCTGTGAGAGGAACCAGGGCTCTGTGGGGGCCACATCTCAGCAGTCTGCCTCCTGCACATCCCATCCCATTGGCTACTTGTGCTGGGGRCACAAGGCTGGGCAGCTCAGCTCTTTGGCAGCTGGAGTGAGCCCACCTGAACCCCGCCAGCTGTTGCTGATGCCTGAGACTCGGGAGGCTGTGCTGGGTCCTGCCAAGTGTTTGCTGTGGGGACAGTGGGGAAGGACACAGACCTACTCTCCTGAACCAGACCTTGGAAATAAGAGGTTAAAATATTAATTATGACACACCACAAAATCATGAGCCTATTCTAACACAATAAAGATTTCATCAGACACTTTAGAAAGCAGGGTTAGTGCCTCCCATTTCTTTTTATAGCTGTGAATTTTAAGTCCCACTGGGGATCAAAAGAATGTGGATGAGAATCATCTGAAACTGGATACTTTTCTATGTAAGGTTTTGAAATGACAGAGTTGATTTAAGCAATTCTTCAGCGGAGTGTGTTGCAATGCAATGTTTTTCTGCCCGGTTCACGACGGGCTGTGCCAGTCTGCATGTCCCCCTGCGGCACTGGAGCCTTTGCTCAGGACAGCTGTGGCATGCACACTGTTTACCAACTCCCCGATAGGGAAAAACAAAGCTTTCATTCCTGGGCTATGGAAAACTTCTGCCGATGAATTCACGCCCTCTCTCCGGGGAGGAAATCATAACAAACATTMATGTCTCTTCACCCTTTTATGCCTGGTATATTAATCACCCAACAAGCGCTCATGACTTCTCCCGGTTCCAGTTTGCATTTGCCCTCTAACTACTGGGAGGAGTCCTGCTTTGTCTATAAAAAGCTGCACTTTGCCAAACAGTGTAACAGAACCGAACTTAGGGATTCACTCGCCCATCTCATCCAGGGAGGGAGGACTGAGCGCAGCCATGTTCGGCATTGGGAAGAAGCTCGCTGAGGAGGCTGTGCAACAAGCTGAAAGTGCTGCACAAGTGGCAGGTAAATACAAATTGCTCCTTTCCCTCCGCCTGTGTCTTGGGTGTTAAAAGTATTTGCGTTGTTCCCGCCCCTGCTGCTGGGAGCAAACCTGCCCCCGGGGCAGGAACTCTATAGATGCTSCCCTCAAGGGTGGGGTCAGCACATCCTGGAATCTCCAAGCCCTCTAACGCTATGGAAAGTGAAGGTCTGATTTTAACTACTGGGTTTCCAACAACTTTTCTTATTCTGGCTCATAGTGCGTGGGTGCCTAGATGATGCACTGATGACAGGACAGCAGAAAGCAGAGAGTGGAGGCAAGGCTGCTTATTTAGGGCTTTGCTTCCTAATATGACCAGCCATGACAAATATGAGTTCTGTAGCAGCACAGTGTACCAGCTCTGAGGGCTCTGATCCGCTCAGTGCTGCCCAGAGAGGTGCAGTTCAGTGCCCTGGTGTCAGTGCTCCAGCCCTGCAGTCACACAGCCCACCAAGAGCACTAGTGCAGCTGCAGGTGAGCCAAGTTCACTCCTGCAGAGAGTTTTGCAGAACTGGCCCTGAAGTTAAATAACCATTGTTACTGGAGCTTTAACAYGGAGACCTGCACTGCTGAGATTCCTGAAGTGTTTGTGCTTAGTATGTGAGCACTGGAAASTGTTTCATATTTCTTTACACGACATTTAGGTAAACTCTTGAAACCAGTTATTTTGCCTGTGACTTCAAATGCTGTAGAAATATTACTTGTAGGCTATGTGCCCAATGAAGCAAGTAGGAAGCCTGCTACTTATTTACCATGACTTGGTTCATTTTGCTAGGAAGATGAAGGATGAACAATCCCACAGCCACCTTATTTTCCAAATAATTTGGATTTATTCTTAATTCAGCTACTTTTATGCTGAAGCATGAAAGAAAACCACCAGGATGAGGGCAATTGGAAAGGAGCCATCAGTTTTTCAACTGAAGATTTCTTTCTGATTTTGCCATAGGGTAGTCCTAGAAATGTGTATTTTGTGGCAGCTTTTTGATGTTCCTAATTTCTTTAACATGGGGGAAACATCTACTGTTTCCTATGCTGGAAGACAATATGGATGTTTTAGAAGGGACATTGCTCATCTTCAGAAGAGCTGAGGACTAATCTCAATCAGCTGATGGAATGAAGTGTTTAGGAGTCAACAAACTGTAAGAGCAAAGYTTATAAATAGTAGCTGCAGTCCTTGCCCCTCTGTCCCAAGCACTTGAAGCTGAACCAGCTCTTTGGATATCACTTGTCTGAAGCCCTTTGCCTGAGCCCTGCCTGTATCTTCCCAGCAAGTCCTGCACTGCAGCATGGCTCTTGCAGCTGGAGTTGAATTCTGGAACAACAGAGGGTGGACCCAGGCACTGGCTTGACTTGGCCACTTCTGAGCAATCTGCACATACCCTGAGGTCAGGCAGTAAATACACAGCACGTGATGCTGAACTCATCATGCTGCTCTTAGTAGTGCACTGACTGGAAGGATTCTGGAGGTACCCTCTAAACCCCCATTTAAATAAAAATGAAGGGGGATTAATGCCAGATTTCAAGTAAAAAAAAAAGACTATCTGGTGGTTTTGCAACTATTCATTACCCTGTTTTTAAACTACTTCTGSTGTGCCTGCACGTGCCCCAAAGGCACAGTCCCATGAGCCGTTGCCAAGTACAGAGTGGCACAACAGAGCTTTGCAAATATCTAAAATTAGCACCTATCCCATGGGTCCTGAAGGGAGTTACAAACTTGGCTGTGACCTAAGACTGCCATGGGAAGCATCTGTCTTAGCTGCACCTTATGAGCAGTGGACATCATTCACATTAGGAAACTGCAGCAAAAAGATGGTATATAATGATAATTAGCATGTCTTTTGAGCAGTAGAAAATGTTCTACAAGCTCCAGGTGAAATAGGTCACTGGTTTTTACAAGACACTTAATAAAACCACTGTTGAAGAGACATTCAGTGCAAGCCTGRAGACCTTTGAAGTTTTAGACACTCCCAGTCTACTTAAACATCTCTCCTCACCTCAGCATTTCTCCCTCCTGCCACTTTCATGAGGAGTGTCTTGCTCAGTCAGCCATGCCTCAGTATCTGTTGTGCAGAAGATACCTATGGTGTTTTTTAAAAAGTAGTAATTGGAGCCAGGGGTAATAAAATAAATACAGGTCCAATGCAAGACCATTTGCCCCAAAGTTCTGACTCCTGTCACAAGACTTCCCTGATCAGCTTTTGGRAGCTGATCATCCAAATATTTACCACTATTTTCTAGGCTGCAGGCCTTTAAGACAATACCTTATCTTGCTCTTCATTTTTCAGTATGTCTCTTCTACTGAACTTTTCCATGCCTTTAAAAATAYTCTGGTCTCTTACAGAATACACTTTCTTTAGGTACAAGAGGAGTATTAGACTAATCATTTTTGATGTGCTGCTCATACAGCACGGCAGTTCAGAGAGTGAGCACCAGTTTATGCAGCTGGTAAAAKAATCTTTACCAATCAAACTGCTCTCAGAAGATCCTAGCCAGGCTAAATAAAAGGAAGGTTTCATTGCACCTAATTCTCTACCAGTGTTTGTTTCTTGGCAGTCTAGGTGCCCCACATGAACATCCATAATCTTCATCTATACCAAGACAGAGGAATACTCTGGGGAACTGCAGCCAGAGTCCTAATAGCACCTCTACCACTAGATCAGGATGCCCATCCTTATGGAATAATTATTCATCTTCTAGCCCTGAAACATTTAGGGAACCCTWTGAAAATGTGGCTGTTGAAATTAGGGGAAGGTTAAAGACTGCTTAATTGACTTTTTTTTCCTCTGAACTGCAGTTGACACTGTGAACCAGACTGTGCAGCAAGCAACAGAACAGGCTAAGGCTGCTGGTCAGAAAGGTACGGTAATGTTTGTGTTTATTTCAAAATGTYGTGACCCAGACAGGGTCCTCAACCCTGCCCAGCTTCTTGTCCCACACCTGGTGGGAAAGGGGTAGCTATTGCAATGATGCTACAGTTACCTTTGTTTTTTTTCTCTTYTAAAAGCACTTGATGAAGTCTACAAAGTTGCCGAAACTGGTGAAAAAGCTGTAAAAAATGTAGCAAACCAAGCRACTTCATGGGGCAAAAGCTTCGGACAATAAAGATCAAAATGTAACACCACTGAAATTTTTGTAAACAAGTTTCTACTAYATATACTCTTAAATAAAGACAATACTTACACTCTGCCTGGCTTGCATGTATTCCTTTGGTTTCACATATAAAAATACATTTACAATCACTGGTCTAGAAAGACTGGATCTCTGATCTAGAGCAGGCAGCTAGAGCTGTGCCAAGSTAATAATGCCAARATGGTTTTTGGTTTGTTGGKTTTTTTGGGTTTTGTTGTGGGATAAGGTCAGGCTTAMAGTGGGCAGCATGTAAAGTCAAGCACTTGAGASCTGGTYTCCCATATGTCACGGAGCCAAGTCCTGATTGTGTGTAGGTACAAGTCTCACAAGGGCTCCAACAGCCCTCTCCAGACAAGTCAATAACTGCTGCGCCTCTCTGACTGTGTTTATTCTGCTCTCATTGGTAAAATCACAGTTAGCTCCTGTGCTGAGGAAGGCTCAAGTGTGTTTGAGGTGTGTGTGACCCTGCACAGCAGCATTGTGATGCTCAGAGCCAGTGCCAGCAGCAGGAGGTTGCACTGCTGCCAGCAGAGCCCTTGGCTGCAGCATCTGCTTAGTGCTRGGCCGGGTCACTGGGACCACTCCTGCAGCTCTGCACAGGCACAGTGGGCAATGCTGTGCCACCAGGTCTGCAGGGCTCCTCTTAAACACACACAGGGACAGCAGCTGAAAGAATCAGAACCAGGTAATTCTGAGTAATGCACCAACAACCAGAAAAAATCCTCAAAAGCCAGGAACACTCTGTTGTGCATATGATCTTAGAATGAGGTCTTAGAATCTGATACTACAGACTTCTCAATTAGTAACAGAATAATTTTGAGGTTACTTACCCAGCATCTTGAAATCACAGCGAGAATTTCTATTGTTTTGACACTTCTTCCTGATGGTGACAGTTGACACCAATCAAAAAGAGGTGAGTTCTTTGCTGGGATAAAAAAATGATTGTTCTGCTTGCTCTTCTGTATAATAGAAACATTTTGCATTTAGTAGTTTGCAGGTGGCATATGACCCTGAACATTGTGCTTGTCATCCTCATGGGATTCACTTGCAGTTTTAGAGTACTTGCTGAGCTGCTGCTCAACACCGGCTATGTACCTAAGCAGTATTAAGTGCTGAATGGGAGCTTACAAACACCCAGTAAGGGTGTGCTTTGCTCTGGGTAGTAGGTGTGGTCCAGAGCAGTTACAAATCTGTGTTCTGATCTGACTTCAGGTCCTGACTGGCTCCCTGCCAAACAGTACAGCAAGTTTCTTAGTAAATGTCTAGTGGCATGTAAGTGAATAGAAGCAGTGGTAAGGTTATTAGCTGGCAGATAAGATGTGTGTGTGTATGTGTATGTTCTATGTAAGGAGGTTCCAACAATTAACTGAAGTTACATTTTTAGTAAAACACCCCTAGTATTTATAACATGCACCCCAGAGAGTGATTGCTTTCTTCAGCCATGGCTTGGGCTGGGAAAAGGCTAGAGCTGCTTTGTACCCAAACCTCTGAAATCACATTAACTCATGGAAACTGTACAAAATGTTGCTGCTTTCTTCTCTCTGTTGTTGTTGCTGGGTGTTGAGAGGTCCATGCACAAAATGTGATAAGGAATAGGCAACCCTCTTTTTTTTTTTCCCTTAACTGTCTGATCACATTAGGAGTGAGGCCGACAATGCTCAGAACTGGTGTGAGATTATTTCAGAGCAGGCTATCACAAGAAGTCTGGGGTCACTGATAAGGATTTGGTTCTTGTGTTTAGCTACAAAGGGCAAATCAGCTGACGTGCTCTCAAGTCAGCCTCCGAGCATTTGTCTCCTCAAGAATCTCAACCCTTTGACTGAAAGTGCCTTAAGTTGTTGTAACACCRGCCCTTGGATAGGCTTGGATTTGTGTCTCCAACAGCGACTCTGTTTAACAAGAGGTCAGTAACTGCTGCAGTCAAGCTGCTGAGTAGAGATCCAATGAATCTKAAGGACTCATCTGAGTTTAGTAAAATCATGCCAGGTGTTAGGTCTGCTTTTTTTTTCCAAGCTATCCATGGAAAAGAAGTGGTAAAACACAAGAATAGAGGATGTTAATGTACCAGGGAATACAGGCATGGTGCAGGCTTTTGKTTTTTTTCCCTTCCAAGTTGGTAGGAGGTAGAAGATTTCCCAGCTAACTATCTATGCCAGTTTTCTGTATGCTCCAGCACTGAAAGGGTCCCATTTTTCAAGTTTGCCTAGCCAAACTAGGGCTGCTWTACTAGCTATAGAGGAAATTAAGCAGGGGAGGGAGAACAACAGTAAGAATTTTGCTTTAAATGAATTTGCTGCCAGATAATGTAACACTACTTTTAAGATTAATTCTATTTGTTGTAATACAACTGTTTATTTGTGAGCTTTTAGCCTCCAAGTTTTAGTTACAATTTGTCAGAGCTCAACTGTTAAAATCATAATTTTGTTTTACTTTATAATGGTTTATGTAAAAATGGCACAGAAGAATATGACCCAGGATACAGATCTTACGTTTAGAGATCCATACCTTGATCACAATAATTCTCAAGCTCTAAGGGTTCACATTTTTTAAATAGTATCAGTGTGTATCTAGACATGCTGCACTTGTTTTACCTGTAGTACTTTCATAACCCTACATGCCAGCATTCATGACAGAGAAAGCCACCAATTAAATGCCTCACACAGGTTCATTGCTCCATGCTAACTACTAAATAGTTCTTCACACAAATTTTAGAGGATAAGCTAAAAAGACCTGAAATGATTTACTAAATATATGCAACTTCAAAAGCTTGCTGACAGGCAAGTTCAAGAGACAAAGATCTGTATTAGTGAGTCCCTTAAAAGAATTCAGGGACAGTATCTCAGTAGGGGTCAGGTAGTGAACTGACGTGTGTGCTGTGAAGAGATGCAGATTGTAGCTATAGAAAGCTATTGCATGAAATAGAAAACAGTAATACACCAGCATAGTTGGTTTGGAAAGGTCAACTTTTTTTTAATAACTGCTCTCTCTCCAGGTTATGTCATGCAGTTACAAAGTAGTTAGGAAAAAAGCATGAGTTTCTGGGAGGGACTAATTGTCTTTTTAAAAAAAACATTCATATTCATTACATAAATAACATCGGGCACTTCAAGGGGACTCCAAGGGACAAAAGCCTTAAACTTCAAAAACTGTGCTTGATCCAATATTTTGTTGAGGTCCATTTTGTTGTACTTTATGTTCAAAACTTTCAAGACCTCCTGATGACAAAAAAAAAAAAGGCTGTGTGTGTTAAGACAGTGAATTGAGTTTATAGCAGCATTCTAACTCCTCTGTGGTTTGGCCAATGATTTCTGGGTTCAGTTTCACTCTAGTTGTTCACTGAGGCAGTATCTAATTTTCAGAAAGCCTCTGAAAGGAAAAGACTGAAAAAGAATTCCAAAAAACCTAAGTATGATTGCTTACCAAATTCAGAATATCCCTTTCTTAAAAAAAGGAAACAACCTATAGTCAGAGTAGTTATGTAGATACTTGATTAAAAACATAACTAGAGTTGCTCAATARTTTCAGCTTATAAAAATATTAGTCTGTCAGCGCTACAAATGTCATGATGACAGTCAAACTAGCTTGAACAAGCAAGGAAAGGCAGTCCTGTAACAGTAGCACAGTTAAAGAAAAAATATTGCCTTAAGAGAATCAGGCCTGAAGCTTTACTACAAATAAAAACTAGATTCCTATCAAAGTTAATCCCTGCTGGAGGCCCATTCTTCCTTTGACAATGCCACAGCATTGATCATACAAGGCCTTACTGAAAGTGCTGAAGCCAAAATTATGTCATTAAACAAAAGTGCATGAAGTAATAATGAGCTAAGTGCTCATATAGTACAGTATCTGATCTGAAGTCTGAGAAGTGGCTCAGGTGGCAAGACCACTCTTCCATACATAAAATGTACCATTTTGTTTTGTAGGCGAAACACCCAGAATGGCCCCCACAAGTGCAGATGAACTGTTATCTTCAGATACATACTTGTATACAATTTCCTAATCCATGGATTTTTATTGTAAAAAAGACTAGTTTGGAACTGAAACTAATTGAGAATAGAATCCACTATAATGTCAGAAGAAAAGAAAATTTTGTGGTTACATGTAAACTTGTGATAAGCTTTCTCAAGAAGAGGGTACATTAACAGCGAGGGGTGGGATACAACAAGGAGCGGTCATGGCCTGTTTATGTAAAGGTCAAACCAGCCTCATTGTACACTTTGAAGACTTTCTCAATTGCATTGACATAGGCAGCTGTTCTCAGGTCCAGACCCAGGTTGTATGTCATGGCAGTACGCATGATTTGCTGAAACAGAAAAGGTTACATGTAGTTTCTGCAGGTTTCTCCATAGGAGCTCAACAATTTTGCTTGCAGGATCCAAGTAAGGAGTAAAAAGTAAGGAGATGCTAGATTGGTATCAGAGCTCTGATCCTTTGTGGATCAGTTCTGAAATTTCTTGATTCCTCTTACAAATGAGAACTGAAAAGAAAGGACATCTTTTCCAGGTCACTATGTTACCCCTTTTCAAGTCTTACCCTGACAGGGAGAGATGAGATGTTTCAAGTAGCCTTTGTCCCAATAATTAAACAYACAACATAGAGAAATTAATCTAAAACTGCTAATGGTGAAGTAAAGCACTCTTATATACCTGTCCCAGATTAGCTGGGTACAAAAGGACAACTAAAAAGTTTCTACTTACTACAGCTTCTAGCAGAATAATCTCTAATGTTTATTATAGCCAGTTAAAGTTGGCCATGATAGCATGGAGCAGAAATTCTTCATACTCTAAGTGACTTTCATTAATCATTTACTATTTATCTACTCCCTTAATTGCAAAGAAATTCTGTACAACCTATTCAAAAACTGTCCCAAAATCATTGAGTTTTCCTTCTCTTAAATATATAGAGTTATGCRATATTTACCCGGGCAGAGCGTTCCATCGTGTAAGCCAGCCCAGAGTGCACAATGTCTTTCTCAGATGCACCCTGCAACGACAGAGAATAAAATCCAGGTTTAATCCAAGACACAAAAAGGTCCTCATTGTGTGCTGGGGACAATGAAATGTTGGATTCTTGTAATTACTGAAGCTTGCTCACTCATTCTCTTCTAGTGATGGGTGAAGACTCTAAATAGCCTTTACTGTGAAGAGCTAGCTGTGGTCAATTAAATTCTAAAACCTCAGATGTAAGCACTGAAGGTTTAATGGGCCTAGCTTCTAGATGCATGGTGCTACTATTATCTACTGATGTAGTAATTACTGTTTTCAGCCTTCAGACCACACAGTAAATATTAAACAAAAAAGCTTTCAAGAGTCAACAACCTATTGCAATTGTTTTGAAGACAGGTTTTAGGAAGGGCATAGATCCCAAATTCATATGCTCCACATTACATTAGCCCTTAGCAACTCCACATCTTTATTCCCATTAAAATTTAAATACACAGAACAATAAGCAGTTGACTCATTACAGGTTCAATGTTCCATCATCCTGATTGCTGTAATTTACTAATAATTTGACATCTGGGTCCTCAAAATACTTGCCTTCCTTCAAATACCAATTTATGCTGGAAGCAGAAAGTACTAGGCCAGTTTCTATGGCTTGTGTTTAAGAGATCCAGCATTTGCTTTAAGCCACAGAACCCATCACATGTTACTCATRTAGCCTAACATGTATAAAATGCACCATTCTGGATCAGGCTAAAGTCTATTGTTATCATCTGGCTGTAGTCCAAGTTTATATGCACTTCCCCTGATTTCTTCCTGAGGAAGCATGGTTTAATGTTTTTCACAACTTGCTGGACTTTTTCCCCCTCCTCATTTGCACCACCTCCTCCTGAATTTAAGAACCTAACCCACTGAGGCTTTTAATTTCCATTTATCCCTTGGCAGAATATTGCACACCTGAACTGTCTGCTCTGCTTGGAACTCCCCTTATTCTTCATTCTGCACCTCAGTGTGCTAGTTTTGTTGAACACTTCTCACTCTCTTCCACCATTCCCTGCAGTGAACAATCTATCCTTACCCACCTCTTTCCATATCCCTCATTCTACAGATCACTGTCTCCACCTCAGGCCTCCTTCAGGCTAGTAGGACCTAGGTTAGTTCATTGTTCATGTCAGAGAAGCTCCTGTATTTTTTCTATCATTGTCATCTTGCTCTGAACTTTTTCCACCCTTGCAGTGTTTGAAGATGCAGAGACCTAACCTGCACACAGTATTCAGAAGGCAGCACACTCTGAATTCATATGGTGGCATCATCAGTCAGTCTTACCCCTTCAGAACAATTTCTAATGCTGCATTTGCTTATTGATTGCTGTGGATTTCTAGGCTTGTATTTTGTCATTACCTCCACAAATTCCTTTTAAATGCAAATGGATGAGCCCACAACCCATCCCTTCATGTGGAAATTTCCCCACCATGTACTGCTACACAATAGATAGCTATGAATTTTACCTGACATTTCTTTGCCTGTTGATTCACTCTTAAAGGAACAAGCTACAGTTTTTCACCCAATTGTAATTCTGGAGTTACAGAAACATCAAACTGTCTGTGGTGTGATATCTTGTTTAAAGYTTTTTGGAAAATCAGGCAATCTATATCAACAAGAGCTCCAAAATACAAAAAGCATATGTATTAAAACKGTATCTTTTTTACTATATTGGAGGTATTTTGCAGTATATTTGAAGTAAAAGAAATCAAAAATAGCTTATTTCCAATATTCTGAAGCAGTTCAGATAATTTGCTTGCTTTGTTTGGCCATCAAGCTGATCATATACTAATGTATTGCTTGGGGAAAAGTGCTCCATGATAGCTACAATGGTAAAATTTAAATTTTAGTTATAATATCAGAGTACAGCTCCCCTAACAGTAAAAAAAACACAGCAGCAACTACTTACCGATATCCTATCTTGAAATTCTGCTGTAGGCACAACTGGAATAGTTCCCCCATGTTTCCCAAATTTTCTTTCCAAGCTTTCCTGGACAGACACTAGGGAAAAAAGGAAAAAAAACGTAGATGTAAGGTAACTGACAAATGTGAAATTTTAAGATTTTTTTTCCTTAGGACAGTGAGCAGTGCTTTGGTATTTTCATTGATACTTATTTAACCTTAGTTCTTGAAATTCTGAAATTTCTAAACAGCAACAAAGAGCATTTGAGACAACACAGTCTTGAAGTTAAGAAAGGGATTTAAATGAGAATTGCCATAACTCTCCCCTACTTTAGAAACACCTTAAAATGTACGATTTATGAGAAAGGGTTATATTAAAAACTATACAGGTGTATGTTTTGTCAAGTCCGGTGTCTCAAGATTCTAATGTTTTCTATAGAGTATTGTTTAAAATGGAGCAAYATCCTCCAGTTCTTCTCTACTGAGCTTCCTCTCATCATATAATTGTTATTGTTTCCCAGAAAACAGGCAGCACAGAATGACCATAAGTGAAGCTGTGAGCCATAAGCAGGTTTTTCCAGTGCCTGTCTCTATTATTGGCCTTTACAAAAATCCTTTATTGTTGTATGTGCAGAACAAGGGCACCTGCTTGAACTTCATGTGAATGCTTCCTAAATACCAAGTGTACAGCTGAAAGATGTTTCTTAAGAAGTAATAAATATTTCACTTAAGTGGCTTGACTTTAGTATTTTACGAAACTGAGGGAGGAATTTAAAGATAACCAGAAAAGAATGCATTTAACTTAAGTCATTAGAGTTGCAGGTCAGTTAACCTATGAAACTTATTCTATTCTTTAGTAAGTAGCAATTACAGACTTCTGGGGAAATTGTGGTGAATTTACAAGAGTTCTATTTCCATTTCTCCCACATTTGGTGTTTGCTAGTCCAGTATATTAATTAAACAGTGTGTGGAAGCAGAAGTGAGCACTTACTGAGCAAGTGGTAGTTTGAATCTCTTTCATATTTGAAAGTCAGACGGCCATAACTGACGTGGTTTAAGTTTTTTAGCCATTCAAAGTAGGATACTGTTACACCACCAGCATTCAGGTAAAGATCCTGCACAGAAAGAAGAAATATTTTGAATTGTGACCATGTGACATAGTGCTATCATGTTCTGCAAAAGCCAGCAGTATTWTGTCCAAGGCACTACTTTAAACTGCAATACAGAAGACAGTCCAGTTCTTACTCTTACAGGACAACATCCTCTTCTTCAGTTCAGGGTTTACTTCTACTGATTTAAAATAGGACTTGACTTCAGAACACATCAAGTTCAGGTCTGCTTGACAGACTACTTACTTCTATTTTACCATAAATGTAAGAAAATTAGAGCATTCTTTGGCCACCTCAGTGAGTAAAGGGTGAAGATCAGCTACTCTGTCTAGCAAGGTCACTTGATCAGGATACCCTTTCTCTGTGAAAAAATTGTCATTATCTAGGTCTTCTTCCTCCCAACTAGGCCAGGTCTTCGTTCTAGCTATCACTACCCTTCTTTCAAACTATCTATACACTCTGCAGTCCACAGTTCTGTCAGAGCATCACCCAGACACACCATGTCTACAMACTGGCCAGRATATTTACTCTTCCTTCTTCCTGTATTTAGTACACTTTTTGATTGAGCAAATGCCAGCTATCAATCATTATCTTTGGTCATTTACAGTTGTAGTGAGGTCTTTAATAAATATTATATTTCTTCAGCAACATTGACACCCATTTCCTAGACATCAGTTATTAAAAAATACTCTTAGAGAATGAATGGCTATTAATGAAAGCCTCCAATAACTAGAGTCTTGGTACTCTTCACAGAAATGTTCCTTTGAAATGAAAATCAAAGGTCATGATAGAACCTTACAGGGATAACCATGATATTCCGCTCCAAGAAGATTTTGTCAGCTTCAGGAGTTGTAGGCCCATTGGCACCTTCAGCAATAATCTGAAAGAAATCACAGCACAGAGTAACTCAGAGGTATAGATTTGGGTTTGTTCATGCTGATTATTGAATATTAGTACTTAAACAGACCATCTCTGATTTTCATTTCCATTTGAACTCTCTGACTTACTTTTGCTTTAACCTTGTGTGCGTTGGCCTTGGTCAACTGCTTCTCGCTGGCAGCAGGGATGAGAATGTCACACTCTGTTTCCAGAATGCTGCCCTCAAGTGGCTTTGCTTTAGGGAAGCCCATGATTGTCCCGTGTTGCTGTGTGAAGAAAACAAACCACAGTGGTTTTAGTGTGTTGCGCACTCACACCAATTTCTTCCCTTCTGACTTKCAGAGTGAGAAAAGGGAGAAGCAACAGTACTAGAGAGACAGCCTATCATGTAATTCCTATCCTTACTTAGGCATGAAAAGCAAGCTACAAAGCCTTGGGAACAAAGTTCCCAAGACTGAAACATAAGTGCTTTCTGCACAAAGACACTGAGAAACATTTGGGTTCTGGAATATTTWAAAAAAAGGTTCCTCTCAGCTCTTAAAATAGTTTTCAAATAACCAAAATGACTCACTAGTATGCTAGACCCAGGATAAGTTGCATCAAGTAAGATTCAAATGGTTTCTAAAATTCAGTACTACAATGATAGCCTTTSTTTAGTGATAGAATCTACATTCTTTTGAGAAAGAGGGTGATAAAGAAATTCAAATATTCCCTATATAAAAGAAGAGGCATAAAATAAGYCCCTAAGAAGTTTTAAGTAGAAGATTGTATTTTAGTGCCTGTGAAATGTCCCCTCAAGTCTGCTTCACATGGAAGTTGAAATAAAAAGACCACATCCAGTTTCCATTATAAGCTACACATTCAAGTCACACTGCCAGGCAGGCTTTCATTCTTTCAGAAACATCCAATAGGTAAGAGACAGCAAAAGTACACTTTGTACATCTTGAACGACCATGTGCTTGTTGTACATCTTGAACAACCATGTGCTTGTGATTCTCAGTCAGGAATCCTTCAGGAACCTCCTTGTCCCAGTTCCTTAAGACATCTTTTCTAGTTTAGGCATAAGAAAGGCAATATAATAATAATTCAAATTCTGAAAACAAAGTAATTAGCCTGCACACATACAGACATTTTTTTGAGASTCAGGTCAAAGGGTAAAAAAGGTACCACCTGCATTTGCATTCTTGTTGGGGATAAGAAGGAAAGTCAGAAGAATCAATATTCCTAAGCCATTTTGTAAGGACTACKTGCAGCATGCTTTAAATATCACAACACCAGTTTACAGTCATCGGTCATTCTATGTATTTGCAAAGCTCACAAAAATGAAACCCTTTCTGCTTAGCTAAGTTTCATACCAATTTGAAATCTTCTAGTTCCTTTGGGTCAATCCCATCAGGATTCCAGATGGAACCATTGAACTCTCCAACAGCGACACATTTTGCACCAAAACGATGCAAGTATCTCATAGAATGCAAGCCCACRTTACCAAATCCCTGAGGGTGCAAAGAGAAAGGTAAAAGTAGTTAAGCCTCCAGTTAAAATGATGATTACTGCTAGGGCTAGTACAGTTTTAAATAGTTCTTCATCTATTGGCACATCTTGGCATTAGAYGTGCATAGGCAAGATGGAAGAAATCTACATACATGCTATTCTTGTCTGAATCTTACTGCAGAAATGATGCACTGTAGCAGCAATGTACAGTTGTGATGAGTGTTTTATACTGGAAATAYAGAAAGAAAAAGGTAATGCTACTACGAAAGTGTCAAAACGATGATGTTTATCAACCTGGGAATGTTCTGTGTATCCACTTTATGACTGGCACCCTCTTAAAGGGATTAATGGACTTTTGTATGACTACTGATTTAATTCCAGGCCATTAAGTTCCTTTACTTCCAGGATGCTGATGTTCTGGAAGAACACACATAGCAGACAAAAAGTCTTATGATCAATGTTAAAAGTTTGTTGTATGATTCTGTGCTGAAAAAAAASCTATAAATATATAGGATAAATATATGTTATACAGGAATAATAAATTCCTGTATAACATAGCTTCAATTATATTTGCGATTTTTGCTTATGTATTAGAAGCAAACTTTGATAKAAGAGTCTGTCATGCTTTAGGTCTCTTTGAAATGCTCTAGGTTCATTTTCCTACCAGAATTTTCTGCTTTTCTTATGGCCATGTTTTCAGTCTGTGTTTTGCTTAAGTGCCTGTTGGTTACTCCTCCGCCAGGCATGAAAATGCCAAAGAGCAGGAGAGGAGTGTGCTGCTGGGCYTGTGCAGGGCAGAGATGTTTGTTGCAGACCACAGGTTAACTAGAGGACAACTTGGAGGTTACAATTACTCTGCTCTTTCTTTTCTARCAAGCACTTTTGAAAGTAACAAAACAAATCAGTTCTTCAAACGCTCCATTTAACAAACTGTTTAAAGTTGAACAAGTTTCCTCTCTTGGAAATTTAAGGAACAATAAGGCATACTACTGACTATCAAACACTTTCAMAATTCAACTACATAAATCCCCAAGTCTTAGGAACACCAAAAGTGTACATTCAATCCTACACATTTAGGATAAGGTCTTCATTTCTATTTTTCCAACTGCTTATTCTGTAATGGAACACTCAATTCTTCTTGTTAAATTTTTTATTGTAAAACATTGCAACAAATTTTTTGTGGGTAAAACCAGTGTCACAGCTCAYTGAAAAGTGTGCTTAGTTTAAAGACCTTAGTTGAAACATTTTGGTGTTTGTAGCTTACAAGATCAAGGCTAGAGATTTGGCTTTGTGCCTGCAGAGTGCAAGTGGAAGTTCAGTTTATAAAAACTAGTCCAAAATAAAGGACACCTATGTTGCTTGAAAAGTGTTTCTAAAGTTTGAGAGTAAAGGTTAACTTGGAAGTTTTAAAGCTCTCTCAGTTTTTAAGGGCTACAGCCTGTTTTAAAAACAGCTCTACTGAAAGTCTGTGTACTACTTCTTTTCCTACTGTCTAAGGAAAAAAGTTACCTGAACAGCAAATGTTTTATCTCCAAATCCTGGAGTCATTCCTAATAAGCTCATATATGAGGCTTCATTGATGAAATTTTCAATTCCATGGAAGACACCACGGCCAGTTGCAGATATACGTCCATGGATCCCACCCTGGCTGATGGGTTTACCAGTTACACATGCATGTGCATTAATGTCCTGTAAAAAAGCAAAGCACTTGTGAGACATGGAATTAATCAAAAAACAGCTGGAACAAGTAGTTTTGTACACTTTTGACATAAGGGAAAACAGACATTTTAAGAGTTGGAACATGATATAGCTTAAATGAATTTTGTTTGTAAAGATGATTTCTTTCCTCACTTTGTGTGAACGCCTCAAAATATTCTGTCAGGAAAGTTGTGTAATGCAATAGTGGATAKGGTCTGTGATTTTTTGTAGCCTCTAAGTGTGTGTGTTAACTTCAGTCTGTGTATCATGGTGACATCCACAAGCAGACAAATCAAAAAGCTTTCAGGAATGTTTGCTAAAGTCAGCTCCTATTTACAGCCACAATTTCTTTACATCACTACTTTTGATATCCTTGAACTGGCTTTTAATCATGTTTAAACAGTGTTTAGTGTTCCTTTCTAACAAATTGTTACTTTACAATTACAAAACGAGGCATAAAGTCTGTAGTCAGAATACAGGGATGCTCTCAGAGGAAATCTGCAGTTTGAAGGTCATATGGAAAAGTGTGTATTTACTACTTTTAGTCAGAAAAGCAGCATTTACAATCAAGCCTCCATTGTTAATTTGGTGGCAATAAAATTAAGTTTTCCATATTCCATATAGTCAGCCAAGATAAAACAGCTATTTAAAACCATAGCTGATTTTTCCATTTGGAATTAATAACATGAAAGAAATTCTTCCAAACGAGACACTGGAACTCCCTCTTCTGCAAGGAGTGGTTCCCATGCTCCCACACCCTGGGAGCACAGTCACACGGTGCCTTGGCTTCCAGCACAAGTGAAAAAGGAGGGATGAAAGAGAATGCACTGAAATGAGAGTGCCAGCAGCCGGATGGGTTTCCATTCCACCAGGCACACATTCACTGGGAGGCTCCCTCTGCTCCATCCCTTGTGCCAAAGGCATTTGCATGCCTGTGGTGCAGGGTGCTTGGTGAGAGGAAGGAAAGGAGCAGACAAAAGTAAGTGGAGGCAGGATGGCTGGAGGAGAATAGAGCCATAATGAAGACTAAAACTATTTACTGTTTGAAAATGTCAGTGAGTTAACATATAAGCCTCTTTAAGAACAATGCAGGTGATGCTGGGCTTGCCACAGAATTCCTAATTCAGCCTCCMAAAACACAGCTCGCTGTTCTCCATAAGCTGTTTGCTCCCTCTTGTGGCATGTCAACTGTAACAAACATTGGCAGGGCTGCTCTCTTGGAACCACTCGGCCTGATGCTTTGATGGACTTTCAGGATTTTATTCTGTTAYATGGTCTTAAACTATGCTTTGGGCTTTGTGCATTCACAAAAGAGGGAATATATTTTATAAATATGTGAAGAAATACAGCTTCCCACCATATATAAGAATGTATTTATCAAAGTCCTTTCCTGTGTACCAAAAGTCASTTGATTGTGTCAGGAAGTGCAGAAGAGTGGAAAGGATTAATTTAATAAAAAACTTCAGCCATATGTAACTCAGTGATCCAGCAACTTCAGATGGATTTTCTGGAACAGTTAACATGGTAGTTATTAACAACTTGCATGGTTTGGCAAGAAAATAGAGCATGAAGTGAGGCCACATCCAGGTCTTCTTGAAGTCACATATAAAAGCCASAGCTGATGTCAAAGTCCTAAAATCTTTGGTTTCAAGTCAATAAGCAAAAACTTTCAACACCTCTTGGGTGAAAACCAAAGAGCATGGCTTTTACTGAGAACCCTGAAAAATGGCTTATAGCTAGCTAGCATCATAGACTTCTATTTCAGCACTGGTAGCTTATGAACTTAGTTGGTGATGTTCAGGCACTAACCTTCTTTACCCCTTTCCCCCCTGCAATGATGTTCTCCTTGTCTCTCCAGCTCTCCTCGCTCTGTATGGTTGGTTTTGAGCAAACTTCCCTTATCTGCTTGTATCTGTTATTTGATTTATCCTTCCCACTGAAAACTCCCTGAGCACAGCTGTGTGCAGTGTGYAAGACCATCAGGTCTGTATCTCTGAGATCCCTCTCACCAGAGTTACCTTTCCACTCCACTGAATGTAGCACCTTGCACAGCTTCCATCTGTGTTTGCAGTTACGGCTTGTTTCACTTCTGTTCGTTGCTCATTTTCTGGTCTTAGTTCCCTTCCCTTCTTCCCCCATGGTCATTTTTATCCTTTTAGTACTCCTTAATCACCTTTATTTTTGCTCTTGGTGTCCCAAACAGATAGTTATCTGAAACATCTTCCTCTAAAAACTGATTTTGATGAATTATTCCCCTTTTTATAGCCTTGTCAGAATTCTCACTTTCCTTCTCCATTACCTGGTCATTTTCCACAACAGCTCTGGAGTTCCACTGTGGCTACCACTCTCTCAAGTACAAACAAGCAACCCAACAAAATTAAATCCCCCCTCCAGCCCTTATTTCCATTTTTAATTAACTTTGCAGAAAAGTRTTCCTGAATCCTCTCAGGTTTATTTTTCAATAGGATACTGCCATACAGAGGGAGTCTAAAAAGGAGCTGTTGTAGGGTAATTCCAATTTCAATCCTCAGCAGTTATTTTCTTTTCTGTTGTCATTGAATCATAAGCATGTGTAGAACTACACAATAAGGTGAGTTTATAAAGTGG
Organism: Cardinalis cardinalis; assembly: GCA_014549065.1. Taxonomy (NCBI): domain Eukaryota; kingdom Metazoa; phylum Chordata; class Aves; order Passeriformes; family Cardinalidae; genus Cardinalis; species Cardinalis cardinalis. Next base: position 4,187,980 of record JACDOX010000017.1, read on the forward strand.
TAAGAATAAGAAATTCATCCATTTGAAAACTTCTCTATCARGGTTTAGTTTAATTTAAAAAAAAGTGGAGCTTTTGTATAGAACTGCATGAGAACTCTTCAATATAGCAAATCTTAGAGCAGGTCACTTGCTGTGATCCTTCTTGTCAGTCTCAATAACACAGTGCTGTTGTATCACAGTGAAATACATATTTTAGTGCCATGGGTTAAGTGTTAAAACTCAATGCTTAGAGGCAGTAGTTTTGCTCTAAGTTGGAATTTTAAGTTCTGACTGAGGGAACTAGTTGCCACTCTGCATTTTGAAGTCCTTCTGAATTAATAACTTTGCTATTTTATCAGATATCAAGTTTTAATTAAAATATTTACCTATGTGAACAGCAAAAAGCAAATAATGTTTCACAGYGATATCCCTAACAGAGAGATTAGTGTAAAAGTAATTTAACTCAACTAGTCAACATGCCACAGCTGATTCCTCAAGCATTCCTTTTTCCCTTCCCATAAGATACCTCAGTATTTCAGACTTAGAATAACCTGTGCCACTGCATCTCCCAGTCTCCCAGTGCCCAAGGCCCCAGACAAGTGTTGTGYCAGGATTGGCCTGAGGACAGCAGGCACGTCCTGATCAATGTGCCAGAGTGAGACACGTGGCGGTGGCACTAATGGCCCRGGCACACACCCTGCAGGGCTGCAGGGGAGCTGCTGCAAGGGACTGCACTGAGTGCAAGGCAAGAGGAGTTGGGATAGGCAAACATGCAACAGAATAGTATAATAACACATTAATACACAGCTACTGACAAATAAGTTGTCCAAAATGTGTTTTTTCTTTGAACAGACCTGTTGAAAGCATACAACAAAAGTGTTTGSTTAACAGGTACAAAAACCCCACTAACACTAGGACAAAGGCCAAACCAAGGGCTAGCATTAAAAAGTAGTTTTTAAAAATCTTAAATATTTAAATTGCCTCCKGGGCTACAAATTATGTCAGTGTCCTTTTGCTTTACACTTTGAAGAATTTGCTGAAGTCTACAATGAAACTTGTTACTTCTAGGAGACTGCAGAGAGTCTTAAAACTTTTAGGAGTTACACCAATAGTGTAAATGTAATTTGCATGGTCCCTTGAATGAACAAAACCATGAGCATGTATTTAATAAAACTTGCAAATTAGCTATCAGTCAACAACTTTAAATTACTAATTACAGTACCAATGAAAAAGAGAGGAAAATTACAGAAATAGAAACCAATTTTAGACTATACCTTTAAAATCAATGTATTTTCTTTTGTTGAACAATTGCAATCAGTATTGTATCAGAGAAGCTTCTTTTAAGGCTAGTGTAAGAATATTATCCTTAAAGCTATTTTTCCCCTGCTRTGCCCTAAAATCCTCACACCACTGAGGCTGTCACAGTTTGCAAGAATATTTTTAGATCAAATAAGTAAACAAATTGATATGATTAGGCAGCTTTTCTGCTTGAAAGCSTCTGCACAAGACTTACATAGTGTCCTATGGTACTGGCATAGGTGTCAGCAATCCAGGACATCTCCCTCTCCCCCGTGCTCATATCAGGAGCAGGAACATCCACACCAGGTCCTGTTGGCAACAGTGAAAAAAGCTCTTAAGGATCCAACAGAAATAGTTATTGTCAATCATTATTCCCTTGGGAACTGCAGGCCTTAACAGAGAAGAACTGTTTTCCTGTTTAATCCCCAGTTTACTATGCAAGCAACATATTCTTCTGGATTCAATGCAGTTTTAGATGCTGTACCACACCTTTGTACAACATTATCAAAACCCCCAACCTTTACATAAGCCATTTGATAAAAGGTGAAGGCCACTTGGTCAATAAGARGATGAGTAGTTTGGGGGTTTTTTGCAGGGAGGGTGCTATGTGGGTATAATTTCTATATACTATGATATTGATTGGATTCTTCTGCATAAGAATTTCCTTTCTGTTCCTGGATGAGGTTAAATATTGAAGGTAGGCTGTACCTAGTCACTGCTCTGTAGTACATGCATTTGATTTTACTGCTTACTTCAAGAAAAGTTTCATTTCTCTTTCTTGATGAGATAAACCTTTAAAAGAAGTCTCACACATCTGTCAAAACTTAAAAAAAATCTGGTTTTTGTTGATAGCTAAAAATAGTATTTCCCCAGACTATTTAAGATCATAGAAACCTGCTAATCAGGATATTACATGCAACTCTGCCCCAACAATTTTTTCTAAGTATTTTTAAAAGGTTTGTGAAAGTTGTGTAGCACCAACCAGAGAGCCAAAAAGGAAGATAATTTTATCAAACCATTTTAATTGTCACAGAACTAATTATCACTATAGCTTGCATTGTGTATAGTAAAACCACAGTCACATGTAACATCAGTAAGTGTGTTTATAAAGGAACTTAATTTAGATGATAAATGTTCTGTCTGGAAGAGCAGCAAACACTCTGGCTGAAGAGCAAGAAAATGCAGATTAAAGGATAGACATTCCCAAGGCAGTTAGMTATCAGGAATACATGACAGACCTTTAACTAGTTACATGCCTCATTATTCATTTGAGTAAGAACCTTCTCTGAGTAAAGCTGCTCCCTTCAATTAAAAGTTGAGCTGGTAATAGTCACCTTTCTGCAGAGGAGATGTCCAAGCAGCAAAGCCACCAGAACAGCTCAGGGCTGAGTGTGAATAAAGCCCTACTGACATTACAGAAGCTGAGGTTCTGTTACAACAGGCTCCTATGCCTCTTGCCTACGCTTCCCTTGCAGCCTCTGGTTGCCATGGGTGAAACCATCAACTTTTGCTGGGGTGGATCTTCTATTTCCTTCCTCTCTTTCCTCAGATACCTGCCAAAAGCCCCAACTGAGACTACAGGAAACAGTAACAGTGAAGAGCTTGCTATTAGAGATTAAAACTGCAACAAATATGGTCACCATTTTATGATCTAACTCTGAGAGAAATGTGATTCATTTTGGATACTGTGACCTCAGCTTTTGTGGCTTCTCATAGCTAGAACAGCCAGCAGAAAAAGTTAAGACACAGTTCCCTTTAAAAYGCACTAGGATGTAATGACTCAATCCTTTGTGGTCTTGCTGAAAGTTCTGTATCCAAATTGTTTACAGCTCTCCAAAATGCCGTTACTTAAGGCTATCATCTAACGGACACTGCCAATGCACAACAAATCAGATTCCTAAATTTGAACAGTAAAGCTGCCCAACATACCAATAAAGCCCTTTTTTGCCAGCTCCATGGTAAACCTTCTTGTGATCTTTTCCAATTCATTGTCCTATAGAAAAAATGCAATAAATATCAGAAGAAATCATTAGTGCTTATGAGTATTTGCTCAAACTTAGCCCAAGCATAAGCCAACGCCCTCTTCTTTTAGAAGAAAGGATGATTCATAATTTATATAATTTATATGCCACTCCCTAGCAGACTGTTGGTACTCAGGCACCACAGGAAACGTTGGGCTTTCTTTCTGTACATTCTGATTCATGACAAATTGGGAGCATGGCACAGGAAGAACCACCTGTGCCCAKAGCAGAGATTTCCAGCAAACAAATCTGATATCCTGTGTGAGTGATTTACAACCAGCAACAGCAAGAGCTGGCCCTGCCACTTGTGTAATCAACACAGCCAAATGACTTGACACAAATCCTTACAGCAGCTTTCAGCTTAGAATATCTGTTCTGTATTCTAGTATTCCTTTCTGTACAAGTTGTTTTAATTAGGGCAAGAAGGCAAGCCTGCAGTAAACCTTTTATAAGCCAAGTTAGTTATTATTCACACTGGAACACTGCATAGAATGGTTTAATGGAGCATAAAACTATTAGTCAAAATAAACAAAAACATTAACTTTTTTTTTGAAGAGTAACTTAATTTAAGCTTTTATTAACAGTATCAACTTGAAAAAATTTCCAGGTTTCAAATTATTTATAGTTTCCTGATTTTCAGAAAAAAATAATAAATTAGGTAATTGAAGTATTCCACCTCCAAAACACAGACCTTTTAAAAATTCTTTTCCTACCTATTGCACGCACAGGCTACATTCAGCCTTTACAGAGGCAGAAGTGGCAGGAGGTTTTAAGTGGTCAATAATGCCCTTAGAAGAGCTTTTTTAACTGGCTGGCTTCAGTATTGCAGATACCCAAATTTTTATCTATGATTAGGCTTACTGTGTAGTTCTTGGGATTGATCTTGACACCAGCCTTTGCCCCACCAAATGGCACATCTACAAGAATGCAAAGGAAAATMATTTTACTTTTTCAACAATAAAGGCAGAACACATGAGAAAGATGTGTAATTATATCTTTGATTTTAGTGGTGATTTTGGTTTTGCTGCGTTTATGGCTTCTGAAGTGAAAGTTATAATCTGATCTAGGTACTCTTATAAAAATGGGASATCTTTCAAGGCACTTGAAAATGGCCTTTAAAAGTTCATTATTTAAATTTTCTATGCTTAAATATCTCTTGTACTTGACAATTGTAGAAACAATAAGCTTTAGCTTTTATATTTTACTGGTTTAGCTCAAAAATGTTACTTTGGGAGTCCTAAGCACATCTATATACATTAGGGAAAGTATTTTCTTTTCTTACACACAATATGCAGATTCTCTCCAAACTCCTCTACAATTTAGTAGCTGTGTACAAGTTATACTTCTTTATATAACCCATAAAGGAATTTTATCCTTTGCTCTCCACAGCTCCCCTGCCTGAATCCTTTACAGCCTCCATCTGTTCCCCCTAAAATTAGTCCCCTACTAATCCAAGTTTGTCATACTTGAATATGAGTTCAAGATGTASTACTTTCTATGGGAGAGGGTAGTTAGCAGAATCTGGACTTTTCAAATGAAAATGCAACCATATTAAAGTATTTTCAGTGACAGGAGAGGGAATACATATTATTATTTTGGTCACTATAGATTTTCCCACCTTGCTATAGATTCAAATTAGAGATTAGTGCCTGAAATTCACTTTAATCCTTTACATGTTTGGTTTTTCTATGTAATTACATCAGTACTGATTGAAACTGAAGGTTGAAATCTTGCTTGAAAAATGAACACTTACCAACCACAGCACATTTGTATGTCATCAGAGATGCTAAGGCTTTCACTTCATCCACACTAACATCCATACTATAACGGATACCTGCAAAGAACRCATGAGAAAAAATAGGAATTCACTAAACACCTTCATAAGTGTTCATAAATTGGGAAGGGTTAATCCACATTAACAATCTTTAGCATGCAAGTAGGTTGTTTATCAACTTATTTATTCCAAGAGACAAAGAACAACACCCTGTTCCCCTACTTAAATGTTTATCTTTTATGTAGCAGAAATTCACTACTTCAGTAATTTTCTATGAAGTAGCTTAATGGCAGCACTCAGCATTAGGGAAAAAAAGTGAATATTCCTTGTGATGAAGATGAATCAAGCTGACAGGTAGCTAACAGCAGAGTTTTCAAGAGCCTGATAAAACTCTTCAGCATTCCCAAGATCTTTAGCTTTGGACTTCATTCACTGTATATACAAGATTAACTTTGTTCCTGAACATAACTTACCAGTACAGGTTATAATCAAGATCTTTTTGATGGAGTAATACAAGCTCCTGTTAAGTTCTAAACCTTGGCTTTAAGGCCCTGGCTGCTAGGCACAGCCACAAAACAAAAAGCAACAAACCAGTCTGCTAGTTTGGTTTTTTTCAAAACATTTGGAAGGAATAGTCCTACACCAGCRAGCTTGTGAGACAAGGCCACCCATCCCACATCAACATGGAAGCCAGCCCACACCTGCATTCCCTGCTCCAAGTCACTCAGCAGGGCTGCAAGTGTGTGCTGACACGTGGTACAAATGCAAATTCAATTTGYTGTGTGCTGGCAGCAGCTCAGATGCACAGTGACTGAGCTCAGCATTCAAGGCAGCTCAAAGCTGAGTAAAAAAATGGTTACACAAAGGTAAGGAGATCTTTCACCTGCCTGACTCTTACTAGTYTTCTGAAAAATGGAAAAATCCAATAAATTTATTGAACTCAAAGTTAAGATTCATGTATCTGAAGGTAGCTACAGAGTAGGAAATATTTAACCAAACTGACAGAGCAGATGCAGAGAGCTAGAGAAGCTTAAATATGATGTTTAAGATCAAAATGYGCCCAAAGTCATGTGGCCACAACCAAAAGGGTCCTACAGCTGTATGTTTGTTTCTATCCAAGCATCTCCTACTTAACCAAGTATACAACAGAGCCATGAATAATTTATTATTCCCATCTTTACTCCCCAAATCTTTGGCTGTAGGTTCTGCCAAGTTGCACGGTGGTTTGTAGCAGGCACAGAGTGTCCTKTAGATGCCAGAACATGGCACCACAAATTTCCTATTATGTAAAGAGAAGACCATATTCAGGTTCTCAGGAGTGAAAAAAGGCCAGCATACATTATCCAAACTAAAGCACTGTGCTGCTATGAAAGCCATTCCTGAATGCTCTGGAAACAATCCCAGTTTCAAAGGAACTAAGTGCTGCTCAAATAAAGCTGAGGGCCAAGTGCTGCTTTTTTAAGTGAGTTCAATCAGTAAAAGAAAGTACCATGCCTCTGCAGAACAGAATTTAAATTTATTGTGTATATGGAGGAAGGGTGGTCTCCAAAAGCAAACTAAGTAGTTTCTGACTTAAATAGCTGCAAGGAGTTGATGTCTGAGCTTTCAATAACCTTCTCATGGGAAGTAATATTCAAAATTTAAGCAGAACCTATCAGAGCCCAAAAGACCGGTCAAAGTTAGAACATGAATGTGTTGGGGTTTTTTTTAATATGTCTCTTACTCTGATCCTTCAGAGGAGCAGTTGTCCTTCTGTCAAGCTCTGGGCAAGAACGAGCACTGCTTATGGCACTGACTGTCCTGCCTGGGGAAACCATTCCCTCTTGGTTGAGCAGGTACTCTGGGGACAGGTCTCATCTGAGTATTGCTCAAGCCAGCCAAGTTTGGAGTCACAGCCCATGTTGACCAAAAGTGAACTCTGCCCCTCCACCCCCCAGGTGGACTAGATCACTGYGTATTTATTCAACCCATTTACCTATTGAAACTTCCAAGCTGTGTGTACAAAGCAGTTTTGCTAYAAATGTACTCCTGCAGGCACACAAAATGTTGTTTATTGATATATGAAAAGCAGCAAGGAAACTAAATACTTTGGGATAGTTATCTTGAACAGTTTAAAGAGAGAAGCAAAATACAAAAAGAGAGGGAAGCCTCTTCTGCAAATCTTACAGAAGATAGGATCTGAAGAGGTAAACAAGSAGCACTTTAACTGGAAGTGCTGGTGCACATATTTACTCCAGTGCATGTAGAACAGTTAGATCGCTGGTTCCTTGTATTACCACAAACTTTGACGTAATAAATGTTAAGTCTTCATATGAAGGTAAATAGGGAAAAAGCCCCAAAACTAACAAAGTACTGACAGGCTTTCAACTGAGCTGCCTGTCAGCCATGTACACACAMCAGAACACAGGAAACTTTTGGACTTGAGGTCAAAACTGTTCTTTTCTGGACAACTTCGTACTTCAGAATAAGGYTTAACTCTTTTTCCAGGCTCTTAAACAGTTGTAATTAAAATGGCTTGACTGCTGGCTTTATCTTTGTAAGTGGAAGACTAGTCAGTTCTGAGAGTTTGCTGGCTTTACTGGTCACTCTTCTCTAGTTTATGTGGTAAAATCTTTCATTTGGYGAAGTTCAGGATGTGAACCCAAGTTCTCTGACAGGTGTGATGAATTTTTCCCTTCCCTGGCAGGAGCACACAACATTTAAGATGTGCTAACACTTAATTCCTTTTCACAATTCTGCCAGTTACTGTTTTCCAGGAATTGTAATTACTCTACAGGAGGGCCACCTCTTGACAGAGAAGTTATTTGTGCTAAGCTGTTAAGACTGATGAGAAGCAGGCATCTGAGAATGCTGTACATTCCAACTGCAAGCAGATGCACAAAGATAAAAGACTTACTTAATTTCTATTCTATTTGGACATAATTGAAATTTAGTTTGACAGCTTCCTAATTTGGCAGGAGTATTGCCACCCATTTGTGTGGCATCTTTTGGCAATGTTACTAGGCATTCAATAGCCTAAGTCTAAAAATGGACCATATGCACAGATAAAATACTGCATTTGGTTTTTTGCGTTTTTTTTTTTAAGGTTCTCACCACATAAAAGCAAACAGTCACTGTTAGGTAGCAAGATTACAGTTTTTTTAAACTCTGGCAAGTTCCACTCAGTAAGTCTCTGGAAACTTGTGACTTTTACAGCCAACTGCAAAAAAATAGTTTGGAGAAAGCCTCAAGTTACAGTATGACTCACGACCATGGAAAATACTTTTCACTGGAAAACATATGAATTCTTGTTCCAGTTGAAAATTCTCTTTCCTTACCACGCCCCAAGAAGTTAAACAGTATGCTAAGAGTAACTTTGTTTTTCTATGCACAAAGGCTTCTAAATTAGGAAATAAGTTTTCATTTAATTTTTTAGTATTGGTYAGTATGAAGAGAAGGCTTTATCACTACACGGCAGTGTCTATGCTTTTAAAACTTCTTTTTTATGACCTGTATTATGGAGATATACCTCATTCAGTTACTTCTTCACATCAAAGCAGTCTTTATCAGCAAGGCTACTTTGGTTTCTATAGTAACAGCAGTTAGTTATAATTTTAATCATTTTATCATTTTGTAGCAAGAGGTGTACTAATATATGCATAACAAGGACCTTGATTTCCAAGAAAATTGGTTATACATCCTACTAGATTTTACATTGTACAGACTTCAGCATGTTCCGTGATGTTAAGCATGTTTATTATGCTTCCTTAGAAAATGTGGTGTACAGTAGTCATCCTTTTCAAGGATCCTTTTCAAGGATGACTACTGCCTTTCTAGTACGCCTACAAATCTATTTAGGGAAGTTCGTGTCACTATTTTCTCTGAGCCTCTTGTGCAGTGATCCTAAATGGTAGCACCTACATGTGCCCTTGCTACTAAGGAGCACGAGGTATTCAAAGTCTCAAAAAAAACCTTCAACAGTTGCCATAGCAACAGTTCAAAGCAAAACACTTGGTAAACTACTCCTTCTGTTCTAAGTATTTTGTAAATCTTAGTAAGTCTCTCGAGTTCCCCAGAACCTGGAACACATTTGCATCTCAGCCTAAATTATGAACATCTAACCAAGGGTTTTGTCCTGCTTTGACTTCAGGGTTTTCTTCTGGTTGTCATGTTCTTGTGAACTTTGGAAGTAATTTGGGTCCTTTACAGATGGCAATTCCTGTTAATATGGTGCATTTGTTCTGCTCACCTCTATTTGCAAAGTGCTTGCTCATCAAAAGAAACCTTCCAGAGCAGCAGCTATCCTACACTAGCCATACACAGTCAGCAACACAGATGACATCATGTCCTCTGGAAGTTCCTAGGACTGACTACAGGCATGCTAATCTCCCAGTTAGCAGCACTGGATTCTGCAGCAGCTCTGTGGGTCAGCAGCTTGCCTGACCCAGTCCAAAGGCTTTCCTTTAAGCCCACAGCCCGAAGGAGCTTCAGTGTAGGTGCTCACCTATGGATTCTGCAAAATCCATAAATCAGCCCCAGCACTTACTGCAGTGCCTTAGTTTCTTAATGTTTTAACTCTGGATTATGTATATTTTCATGTTTGGTTAGTTAAATAAATGCAATTGTGATTGTACTACCATCAAACTCAGTATTCACTGACACTTAACTCAGTAGGGACATMCCATCTAAGCAATTCTTAAACTCTTTCAGAACACACACATTTTTCTAGACTCAGAAAAACAATCCAACCTTCCCAAGAAGGAAACTGCTGAGCCTTATTTAACCATTTGAAAAGTGTGGTAAACAGCTCAGTGAYCAATTTGTAATTATTGAAGACAAAGAAATTCCAGATAAACCTAACAAAGCAAGATGAGTAATTCAGTACTGGAAAACAAGAACACTGTACACCAATCAGCAACAAGAACCACTAATTCCTAAATTCAATTCACTAACTGCCAAGAGGGGAGATAAAAATATTTATCTCTTCCTACACAGCAGTAGCCAGCTACAAAGCTGGGGCAGGACTGACATTTCTCTATAGAGACATCCCCCCATTCTGCTTTAAGCACTAGTATGTATAAAATGACTGTAAGGTATTCAGCCAGCCAGAATACTTCAGAATACCACTTATTGTATGTTTTTAATAAGCTGCACTTGAAATATGTTTGAACATATACATTTATTTCGGTCCATATTGAGAGAAGCCAAGAATTTTCTCTATTCAAGAACTACCTCTGKTGCATTGATAAGACTTGGTGTATTAAATGTGAATATGGCAAATCTAGGGCACCACCAGGCAAGGAAACAGGACATGAATTTATGCACTTGGAATCTGCCTATGAAGTAAAGTCTCTCACCTACAGAACTACCTCAGTCCCACCTAAAGGATTAGATCACTCACTAAAGTGCACTCAACACTGTAGTAAGAAGGACAGAAATAGGGAGATACAGTAAACTGCTTCCATATAGATATTATTATTACTACGTGCAGGGGGGTGTGTGCAGAGGGAGAAATAACACACAAGTTGGCCCTGGCTGGTCCAAATGCCATAGGAGCCACAAAACAAGAAGCCACCACAGTGCTGACATGAGGCAGGCAAATTCCATGCTCTTCCTAAGAGTCTAATTTCTAACAAGATGGAGCTGTTGCAATTTGTGCAACAAAAAAGTGTTTGCTAGGATCACCCAGAGAACAGGAGGGAGACTATCACACAGGAGATTCCTCTCCCCAACACGTGTTTATGCAGAAAGCCCAACGCTGAGAGAGGTATGATCTCTCTATAAATAGACAAAGAGCCAACAGTAGCAAGGGAAAACAACTATTTAAGATCAAGGACAAAGCTGGCTACTGCAGCAACGGTATGAGCTGATTATATGAAAAAGCTGAGACTAAATAGATTCACAGCCAAAAGAGCAAGGCATAGCCTCTTACAAGAATATCAAAGGTAAAAACAAAAACCTGATATGGTTCACATTATAACTAGCATATTAAAAGACAGTAAAAGACAAGACACACATTCCTTTCCTTATTTTTTCATTTGCAATTTAAATGTATATCCACTATTGCACTAATTGTGAAGTTAGATAAGCTACAACAAGAGAATAKAAATCTTTGAAAATTGGTCAAAGATTGGACTCAAATCTTAGAGGTATTTTCCAGTCTTAATGATTCTACGAAAGTAAGAATATAAGCTTTAGCACTCATATAAGCTTTAGCTGTAGTACTGAAGTGCTATCACAGCTAGGCTAATTACCTTTTTTCCCACAAAAACCCTCTTCTGCTCCTTTGGAGTTAGATCAGTTTCCAAGGTTTAYTTCAGGTTACAGATGATCCATGTTACAGTTCCATCTGTTGCATGGTCCATAGGGTACATTTCCATGTCTTACTTGAAAGACCCTGGGCCAAAAGCAAAACTCTTAACTTTCACCCATGCATGATTTAAAAAAATCAAAGCCACTAATTCAACCCCAAGACAAACAGCTCTGCTGGTTCCAGGACACTTTATAGCACTACTCCTTACCCTCTTAGAAAAGGAATAAATAATGGTGAGACAGCACATGTACTGGGTCCAAGTCCTTTATGTACAGGTTTTTCTTTTGCAAGTGAGGTTTCCATCATCAGGTATGTAAACTGTTTTAACCACAATGATGTCTGCAACAGAGAGTATTTTGTGACTGGGCACTGAGATCAGTGCCAGCCTTGGACGTCTGCAACWGGAAAACTGCGGCAAGGCTGGCATGAATAGAAGTCACCTTATGCAGTAAGAAACTCATTAATATGAACTCATGAGCCAAGTGAGAAGGATAAATCCTGATAGGCAGAATAAATGCAGCCAAGACCAGACAACAGAAAAGTTTTGTAGTGCAGAATAGCTCCTTCCACCAACCAGCCAAGGCAGAACCACACAGGAAATCAAATTCATTCACCTCCAAGTCAACTGAACAAATAAAGTAAGACTTATTTGTCTTCACATAAAAGAGTGAACTCAGAAGTAATGTTTGAGAAAGCTTTCAAAATTCCTCTGTAAATGAAAGTTATACTAAATCTAGCCCAGAACTAAAGTTGGTTTTAAAGCCTTTCTGAACTGAGGAAGCAGCTGGAACTTGGTTACAGAAATTTGGGTGAGCACAAACAAGTTAGGCTGTTTCTGGCTCTGATTCATTTGGTTGTATTTATATCAGACCTGTTGGACAGTTGGTTAACATGGAAAGGCTTGAAAAAGTTTTGAAACTACTTAACAGCATTCTTCCCATAATAAATGCTGCCTAACAAACACAGAATCACTTCCAAACTACTAAGCAGGTAAAAATTCAGTACRTTCATTTTGTTTTCTAAAACTGACCAATAAATGATAAACAGCCATCAGCAACCACATAAAAAGTAGCTTAACCAGTTCTACACCTTTCACAGAACCTGATGAAATTATTTAGAAGAATTTATTATTTTAAGTAGGAACTGCCAGAGTAGTTTCCAACAAAGTCATCTGTATTCAGACATCTCATTTCCTGTACCCTACTTGGTTTGTTTTACTTCTTTAGGCAGCTGTCAGCGCAGTGAACAGAGCAGCTGTGGTTTCCTGTTAGTACTGGCCACTGGCATGCAAGTCACCACATCAGCAAAGGAAAGAGTGATGTGACCCACAGCATTACTCCACCTACCAGGCAGCATCAGTCCACTTGTATAAATACATTTGGAGCATTAGCAACCTGAGTTCCAACACATGAGAAAACTGCTTATTCCACATTTTCAGTGGGCTGAGGAGGCATCTAACTGATTTTTCCTTTGTAGTAACAGTTACATTGCAGAAAATGGAGTCCTTAAAACCTGGATTTGCATGCTAGACATACTGGAAGACCTACCACTTAAATGGGGATATTCATGACAGTTCTGTAAAGATTCCTAAAGTACAGCAGAGAAGCACTGCTAAGGAAAAGAATCACCACCTTCTCTCAACTTGCAAAAGTTTGCAACCCTCAAAGCAGAATTAGGGATTAACTTCTACAACAATTAAATAGGTAAGCACCACAAGATTCAACAAGTGTTATTTCTCAATAAGGTGGAAAACCACCAAAAGTTGTAACTGAAAAAACAGCATGTTTCAGTACCTCATGCCTTTTCCATAAAAGCACTTTTCTTCACCTGATGAAGAATCACTTGCACTGCTATGTAGTGACAGCTACATCCAACACAACCAAGCTGACTTGTGTTCTTACATGTGCTTTGAGGGGAGAGTAAAGTAGGAAAAGCCTTTAAATAACTTCTCATTTTTATTAACAATGCTTTTGATTGTTAGAATTAGGGTATTAAGAGCATTGTACTTCTTGAATAGAAATATGACAGTTAAGTTTCTTACCAAGTTGTAGACGTTTGCCTATACAAAAAATATAAGAGTGATCTTGGATYTGCCCTCATGCAGCTGTGTCAGGCTACAGTCATCCATCCACTCAGGAGCTGTATTTTCTAAGCAGTCTTCTCAAGGCATTCACTCTACTGAGGTATTTCTACTTTGCAGGCAAAAGAGAAGCCAGCATAGAGGAGGTATGGAAGGACTACTAGTCAAGGAACACCTGGTTTATACCAGCAGGTATCATTTGTGTGCACATGTGAGATTTATAAAGATAAACCTTGCACTTAGGTTCTGGCAGTTTTCACACTTGGGCTGGATCACTAAATGGGGATTGAGGTTTCACTCCAGAAGAGAATGAGCAGGCAAAGCAATTGAAGATACCTCTGACAGAAGGAACATCATCTAAATGTTATACTGTTAACGACAAACGTTTAGGAGAAATAAGAAGGTGCTGCTAAAGCGCATAGAATTAAAATGTTTATTTAGACTCTTCATTGAGTAATTCAGCTGCCTCCAAGTTTAGGGCATTTAAATCAAGATTTTAAAATTTGATTTACAGTGTAAATTCTTCATTAGTTCAAGGTTAAATCTGTAAATACCCTTATAAACAGAAAGGCATGCAGAAGTAACATACAACCGCTAATGAAGTATTTTGGTATGAATGTACTRAAAAATTAGGAACAATTAAAGGAGGACAGCCTTTAAAAGACCTAAAAATTTTTCCTACATTTCCTACTTGAATCTTAAAGTGTACTTTGATCATTTGTCTAATCTGCATACAGAATAGTATTTMATATTCTCTAACCAGCATCTCTTATCCTTCAGTTTATGTAAACATCAAGGAATATAAGAGATTAGCTTTTAAAGCACAATGCTCCTTGAAAGAACAATAGACATGACAAAGCATCCCCACTTGCTAGCAATCACCTAGCAGTAACTAAACACMGTTTGTTTCTTAGTACCAAATACACACACACCCCCCCCCCCAAAAAAAGCAGAATGGGTAACCTTGCTTTACCAAATTTTACTTTTCAGGAAGCACAAAGTTAAAGGTCACAATTTTGCATGTGAAAAGATGTGCTGTGTTCCTCCCAATGTCTTCGCAAGCCTTCCACTTGTCAACTCACCCCTTCTTTTAGAAGGGGGCCTTATGTCCCTTGCTGTTTCTTGATGGTGTGAATTACTTGCATTGGCCTCTGGGGTCCAGAGTGTGTGGGACACTCACTTCAGCAAGTTTCCCCATTTCATACTGTTATATGGAGTTTGGAGTTGTGTTTCATTGGACTTTGTGCTTTTATTCCTGTGGACTGTACTGGGATTCTAGTTCAAAAATCCCTTTTGGACAAAAGCTCAAGTTGTTGCATTTCAGGTGGATCAAGTGCACTATAAATGAAGAAATATCTCTACYACTCCCTTTTTTTTTAAAGTAGAAATGTTCTACTTCCTCACACCTTTTTCATATCCGGTTTCAAGCAATTGATCTTTGCTTATCATGCCTCCCATTTAAATTTACTACCAATTCAGATCTGTCACCTGACAGTGAGCAGATTCCTAGAGAGCAGTACACGGTGAAATCCATTAATGATCTCTGTGCTTAGGAATGGAAAGGAAATATCATTTGCAATTTCTTCCCTAAATTCAGAGGGGGTGGGGAGCAGCACAAGAAGAAAAGGACAAACTACTGAGACTTCCTACTTTCATGAGCTGTCATTTTCAATTGCCTGTAAATGCTCCAGTGTTTGCTTCAGTGTGAGTGCAGACAGGCATAACAAATGCCACTGAAAATCAAGAAATTGTGGTGAGGATTTAGAAATGTAGGTATCAGAACAGTGTCCAATCACCCAGTTGGTGAGGTTTGTTCATGTACAATGCATTTTATAATTATTTGTTTGTAAACATTAGTTCYTTCACTTATGAGCAGTACTAACGTGAAATATCAGAAGCTATCATATATTAATATTATTTTATTACTTCATTTGCCACTGGATTGCATTTTGTTATGCAAGCAGGATCTTACGAGTAACACAGACTGTACAGCAAAGGTCTTTTTGTAAGCAGCAGCAAAGAGTAACTTAACTGAGGCAGAAATACAACAGCAGTGTGATATCCATCAGTATTCTAAAAGAAATTATAGCAATGGTATAGAGCAGCAGATTCACACAGAGTAAACTTCAGCCACACCCATGCTGGCTGGAGTCTCATGCTAATTCTTGCTTCAAGTAAACAACCAAAAGTTGAGTTAGCCTCTTTTGGGTAAGAATTTAGCATGTTACAGGACACTCACTAGACATTTGATTTTGGAATGTTAGGAATCACATTAACAGAACACACTATTTGTGCTGCAGAGAGAAATCCTCAGGTCATACATATACCAGCTGAACTGATTCTCACAAACACATCCACCTAAGAACACCCTTCCTAATCTAGTCTTGAAGTTGGAGGACTTCATGTATAAGAAATTGCTTGGTCTCTGTAACCGTCACTATTTACTATAAAGCTGACGTACACTGAAAAAAAAAATACACGTGTTTACAGACTACAGAAGCTCTGGTTTGAGTCAAAGATCTGACATGGTTTCCAATACTCAAATGTCTACAAAGATCAGAGCTCTTGAGTAAGTTATGCTGAAGGACATCTGTATTTGTTTTTCAAGAAAATGCCATCTATCCCAGACTAAAAGGGAGTCTGATTCCTCTGAGATCACGGCCGGTCCCATGAGAGCCCAGCTCCGCTCAGCTCCTGTGGGATTCACCCTCCGGGTCCCTCAGCATGCCTCACCTACCTAGAGCTAGCCACTTCCAGAAAAATCACTTTTGTCTAACTATGTATCCAGCCGGTAACTGGAAACACAGTTAACTTGTTATTAAAACTTGTTATTTTTCTCTAGGGATGGTTTCTGTGCGAGCACAAGCTTTTGGCCAACACAGCCAGCTGAGTGACAGCGGCTCGACTCGACTCGAGCAGGCACTCTCAGCAKGGAGCTCCCCGCTTTCCCTACAAACACTATCGAGGTCTGAGTTAAAATCAGGCGGGGATCTCTTCGCCATGCCTAGGGCCACACTGGCGGTGGGAGCGGCGAAGGCCCAACCGGCGGCCGTGACACCCGGCCCGGGGGTCACCCGCGGGGCCGGGACAGCGGAGCGCCGGAGGAACCGCCCTGCGCCTGCCTCTCCTCGGGTATCGGATACCACGGGCGGCACAGCGAGGCAGCCGCCTGCCCTGGCTGGCCGGGCGGGCACAGGCGCGGCGGGACGGGGGGGGCTGGTCGGGGGCACGGCGGGGCGGGGCGGCCCGGCCCTCCGCGGGCCCGGCGAGGCGGCGGCTCTCACCTCCCTTGCAGGGCGTGCGGTGCTGGCTGTGCTGCGCCCGGTAGCCCTCGATCACCTCCCACTCGCCATTGTCGCGCTTGATGGGGAAGGAAACGCTGAGCACATGGTTGCAGGGCTTGATAATGCGGAGGATGCCGCGGACGCGGTGGCGCCGCTCCTCCAAGCCCTCGCGGGTGCGCAGCCCCTCCACCAGCTTGTCCTCCACGATGCTGGCGCCGCGATCGAAGAACCCCTCCACCATCTTGAAAAAGTTGGGGTCGTCCTCTTTCTTCGCCGCCTCGCAGTAGTGCCGCCGCGGACACCGGCCGCCGCCCCACGCCGCCGCCACCACTGCCCCCCCGGCCGCTGCTGCCGCCGGCCCGCCCGGCTCCGAGCCCGCCAGCACCGAGCCGGCGGCCAGGCGGGACGCCAGCAGCTCCCCCAAGTAGCGGTACATGGCGGCGGCCGCCAGAAGCGAGGATCAGAGCGGTGCTGCCGCTGTCACAGGAGGGGCCGGGGGCCGGGCGCCGCCGCCGCTGCCTTTAAACGCGGGCTGCAGGAGGGGCGGCGCGCCCGCGGGGCGCGGGGGGCGGGAGCTCTCCGCGCCTTCCGAGCGCGCCTGCGCCCCGCGCCCCGCGCCGCCCCCGGCGGGATTCGCGGAGGGGAGGGGGCGCGGCGGGCGGGGCCGGGCCGCGCCTGCGCAGTGCGCGCCCACCGCACCGCCCCTTCCCTTTCCCGTTGCTTTTCCGTGAGGCCGAGCGCGCTGCCCATCCCGGCGCGAGCGCAGCCGCTGCCAAGCGCCCGGGCCGCGGGGCCCTGCGCCGGCTGGCTGCGCTGCGGAGAGCCGGGCCGAGCTGCCTTCACGTGCCGCCCTCAGCCGCGCGAAATGCGAGGCCTCTGTTAGCGCGAGTGAGGGCGGGCTCGCACACAGCGCTCGTCGCTCCCGGGGAAAGGCGCCTGTGGAGARCCCGGCTTTTCCACGGGTGTTTAAGTGACTGCCCTGCCGTCAGGGGACAGAGGCTTCGAGTAAAGGTGTTAACATGGCTGCTTTCACAGAACCGTTAGATCACTGAGGTTGGAAAAGACCTTGAGATTTATCTACTTTGTCTGCTCGACTGGTTTTCGTTTYGCTGGCTCTTGGTCCATCCAAGTTCTTTTTTTAAATGTAGCTTAGGCAGCATCTCTTAAGAATATTGTTTTAAACTGTGGAAGGTCTGCTTTCAGAGCATGAGAGACAGTGTGCTGTACTATTGCACTGAATTTATTTTAGAAGACTTAAGTGGCTTGTTCATTTTCTGTTGGTTTGGGCTGCTAATTGGAAAATACAGAGGGTATTTTTTTTCTCTTTAGGCTTGTGGGAGACCAGTTCCCCTAAGCCTGGAATAACCAGGAAGTTCCTTTATCTCTGGCAATCTCTCTAACCACTGTGGGCTGTGCTGCAAGGCTTGTGGGAAAGTTAACTTTTGTGTGTATTTGTCAGCAGGGAGATTAGTCACAGATTCTTTAACTCACATAAACTCTTCAGGCAATTGATGCTCCATTTTTATCTTGATTTAGYGTTGCTCTCTGTCCTGAGAATCTGGAGAAGTTCTCTTAAGGGCCACTAATCAGACTGGTTTTTATCTGTAATGAAGATGGTTTATAATTGTAGTCCAGAGAACAAAGATCCTTGATAGTGATAAGGGGAAAAAAAATCAAGAAAGGAGCTGGTTCTTAGGCCAGTTTGTTCTTTGGATGTTCACACAGGGCTTCAGAAACAAGCTCGCTGATTTGGTTTTCTGTCCATAGTATAGTTGTCCATAGTATAGGAGCTTTATGGAAAACTTCTGTTTTGGTGTTAATTTTCAGTTCACAGAACTGCAGTGTTCTCAGTGGTTGTATCAGCTTTGAGCTACTACTGGATTTCAGTCACCTGCATGCTCTCATTAGCTAGAGCTCATTTCTGTGCAAGTTCTTAAATTTTGTAAATGCATAGGAAAGAAGGTAATGGGAGGTATTGTGGCAATTAGTCCTTATCAGGTAATTATTTCCACTTTGTTCTGTTGGTTGGAATATCATTGCAGGAACACAGAGGTTARATGAAGAATGTGATTAGCCAGTTTGCTCAAGCGTGTAGAAGTAGATGTTAAGGTTAATGTGCTTAGCTCCTGTCCTGCTTTCAGCTGTGTTCTCTCTGATTTAGGAGCACACTCAATTATCAGCTGCTTGCAGTACCAGCCTCTTTGCAGCACACCTTTGTGGAYGCATTTGAGGCTGAGCATGGGACATGGCGATGTGGGAGCCACGTGGATCTCTCCAGGGGCTCAGTCACACACTTGTGTTTGAAGCAGTGGCTGTACCATACCTACCCTCCTTTCTAAACAAGACTGGAACTCAGCAAAATATTTAACAAGCTGTGTGTTGGATGCTGAGAATAACTAAATCAGCATGTTCAATTTCTTAGTCTTTAAACATTGTAAGAGATAAGATAACTGGGGAGTTTTATTTGGCACGTTTTTTTTTTTACTGAAGTAATGTGTGCAGTTTACAGGCAGTTTACCAAACTCAGCAGGTCTGTACCAAATTTCTGTTTGATTCAAGTCCTTTCTGGAGGCAGGAGTTACAACACTGTCTGTGTCCCCCTTTCCAGAATTCTTATGTGCTAAGCACTGAGCAGTTGAATCAAAGTCAGTTTACCAGGGGAAATGAAAAATGGCATGCTTCAGGATGAGTTCTAGCAGGCATGAAAGTGGTAATTGCAATAATAGAGGCACTGAATCTTCTTTACTCTCATATACCATATGGGATGCCATGAGAAGATTGACATTTGAGTAGCCTCAGTAAAAACAAAATCACTGGGGTGGATGAAAAGATAAAGATTAAAAGATTTTTCTCCTCACAATCAGGAGTTTCACTAACTTCATTAGTTTCATATGAAGTATTGGTCTTCAGACTAGCTCTGAAGAGAGAGATAAGTAGAGAAAACTCAATACCTGTGTGGTAGGAACTGTCTGTTATTATTCATGGACTTTGCAGCAGGGTCATTTTCAACTGTGTGTGCATGACAGGTATCAGTTTCTATTTAAAATCTGTGAAGTATAGCACAGGGAGACCAACAGCTTGATTTAATTTCTTGTAAGCTGCTTTTAAAATATATATAAATTTTAACATTATTTTCRTTATAGATAAGAACAATACTGAACGCTGTGTTGTGGCTTCGTAAAGCAATCTACTGTTTTAAGGTGTGTATTAGCAATTTCATAGCAGGTGGAGTAATTTTCTGTGTCGGATTTTAAAATTTTATTGAGAAAAGGGATCTAAGACAAGAATCAAATACTTCCTGCTTTAATCCATTTATTGTTTGCAGTACTAGCTGTTTGGGCTAAAACATTGCCAGGGTGTACTGGTGCTGAATTCCCTCAGAAGCTGGAATAGCTGTTCCCAGCTGACGTCCCAGTCTTCTTACCAGCTGAGCAGAGCAGATGAGAAGGAGCAGAGAAACTGCAAATCAGGGATCCTCCCGGGGCTCTGGATAACTCTGCCCTTGTCTGCCTGAGCCCTTCACATCCAGAGTAACCCTGGGGTTGCCTCCAGTGCAGAGTTTGAGCCTCTGTTAGACAGCACACTCAGGAGGAACGTTGATCTGTACAGAGGACCAATTCCTTTCTGTGGTAAACTGTCTTCTGGGAAGACAAATTGCTTTTGAAATAAACTGCAGATGGAATTAGTTGTCTCAGAATATTCCATTTTAAGTTGTGAGCCATACCACATTATTGCACTTGACAGGTTAAGCAAAGTCCCTTTGCTTAAAGAATTGAGATAAATTCCAAGTAAAAATTGAAGCAAGTTGTTTGCCTTTGAATTGCCTATATGAGCATTTATGTTTCCCTTCCTCGTTGCACCAGAAACTGCAAAAATGAAAGCCCATTTCTCTTTTTTTTCTTGGGCTTATATGTTATGCTGTGCTGCTTTTTGTAGACCTTGGTAGTGTAAATAAATAGGTGAGAGCTGTGTTATTTTCTTACCCCAAATTGCTGCAGAAACTGTTCAGCCTCTGCAGAGTCAACAGATCTCTGGACAGTTGCATAATAGTTGCTGGGTGAATGGGAGRATATGAATCTGACAGGAATGGTAAGTGTGGTACTGTTCACACACATCTTGGCTAAAATCCTGTGTGTTTGTGTTAAATGGAGACCRTGAAGACGAGCAGCAAGTGTGTAGGACTTCACAGAAATCCTTCTGCATGAGACCTGCCTGCATATTGTGGGAAAATGTACTAAAATAGTACCAAATAGAAATCAAATGATTTTCCAGATCTTTCACTTGAGAGGTTCTCAAGTTCGTGGGTTTTATTTTCCACCTTTGCAATGCTTTAAAGTAAAAACTTCATGTCTAACTGGTTTTGGCATAGGCTGTGAAAATAGAGATGGCAATTYCTTTATCTGCAGGAGAATGTACCAGCGTTCAGTCTTCAGAGTAATGGGAGATAATGCTGGTACAGCATTTGTGCTWTCAAAGATGTATTTTTAAATGAAACAAGTATACTACAGATTAAAGGATCTAAGGAATAATTAATGTAATCTGATTTTATTTCCAAATTTGTGTATTARTTGTTGTACTCTAAGTGCCATATTTCTTGATTATATTCTTCCCCTTTTATGCCTAGCTAGTAGTATGGGATGTGACAGGAATGAACTGGGATGTGTGGAGCAGTTTTCTGGCTTCACTGTTGCTGGAGGGCTGTCCCTGTAAGATGCTGCCACAGGCAGCACATGAATTAGGTGAATTCCAGAAGATTCCATTAATTTGGGACTGTCTATATGAGCTCTTCTACCAAATAAACACTTGACTAGAAATCTTCATTTCAGTCATCTRTTTACAACCAATCAGAGACCAAAGCTTATTAAAAGCCTTTTTACTGATAGCATAAGGTACCAGTACTGAGATCTATTGGTTTAGAACCTTTCCTCTATAAATAGTTTCAGCTGTGTTGAGCCATAGCTGATCTGGAGAGCAGACTTGTAGGTTTTCTTCATTTACTCCTTTTGCCTTGAGAAAAAAGAACCTGAATTCGGTGGCTTTCCAGGCAGGATGCAGAAGTTAATTTGCACATGTTGCAAGTTTGAGATGTGCTTTCTGCAATGTTGCAGAATTGGAGAAGAGGTATTCAGATTATTTCCATTTGAGATAAAGGCTTTAAACCTTTCAATACTTTGTTATGTTAATGAGATGCTTAGGTAYGTGTGGTCTGATTATTTAATAATTTTATGTATTACTTTGCATTAAATTGAAGTTTTTCCTGACTGCTAAGTTAAAGTAATAAGCTGCTGTCATTTTCTTAACCTGTAARCAGTAATGTTTTTTGCTTGTCTATAGCACTGTAAAAGTAGGGAGTGAAACTCAAAATTGTGCAAGTAAATTAGGAAGTTCTAGGTTTAGCCTAGTAGGGACTCGGCTAGAGTGAGTCTTGTTATTCTACTCGAGGCATGGCTACAAAAATAATCTGTAGCTGAGCAAAATAATATTTAAATTTATTATTTAACCAAACATAAGATTTTGTTTTTCTTTACATTTCCAGAGGTTCTGGTAATAGATCTATTAGTCCATTATTTAGGGTGTGAATTTGACATTAGGTTTCCTAATTTGTAAATGAAACGTGCTTGGGAAAATCCTCAGTAAGTGGTACAGAGCAGTTTTCTAAGCTTCTAACTTCTTAATAATTCTGCTGCAGAAATCAAAATATTGACTAAATTATGATAACTAC
Organism: Cardinalis cardinalis; assembly: GCA_014549065.1. NCBI lineage: Eukaryota > Metazoa > Chordata > Aves > Passeriformes > Cardinalidae > Cardinalis > Cardinalis cardinalis. The sequence goes on from JACDOX010000017.1 coordinate 4,210,431, forward strand.
TTCATGAGTAAATATTTTTAATTGCCACAAAAAGTGGTAGTGCTTGTGTTTGTTAGCTTTAAAGACTTTCTGTCTCCATCTGTTTATATAGTTGCTGTGCATGATGACTGATGTTGCCAACTGGTTACTTCAGCTCTGTGACAGGGCAGATATAAAAAGCTCTTCATGTATACAGGAGCTGATGTCCTCATCTCTTGGTTAGGTAGTGTGTAGATACAGAAAAATTGTCAGTGCCATGTTTTGRCACTGTTACTGTCAATATATTGATAATGAGAGTTGCCAGATAATTTAACTGATAAACATTAAATATGCTTTGTAGTGACTCTTATCCCTGTAACACCACTTCTTGTTTTCAGATGAGTARGACAAAAAGTAACTCTCTCTGGAGGCAGCAGGTCTGACCCAAAGCTTGCTGAAGTCAGTAACAAATTAATCTGATTTCATTGACCTTCCTTTCAACATGGACATTCATGATAGAGGCTTTTGTGGGTCAGTGTGAAGGCTTCCCCTCTCTTGATTCCTGTATCAGTGAGAATCTGTGTAAACAGCTGGTTTGTGTCATTGTGGCACAATCTGTAGCTTTTGATTACTATTCCCTTATTTCTAGTTTAAAAGACAAAAGAGGGCATGRTACAGTTACCCAATCCTGAAATATTTGTGATTCTCATCTCCCTGTTRAGTGTGTTTGAAATTAGCTGATGCAAAAGCTAGTAATGGGAAAGCTGGTAGATATGCAGTCATAAATCTTCCACAGATGCATTGTGAGCATGCCAGCTTTGTTCTCTTAAATAAGGTTAGGGGAAAATAAAGTACTTTAGTCAGTTTCTTTCCTGGAAATAATGTTTTTTAGAAAATTCCTGTCTACTTCAGTTAACATAGCAAATATCAGTAGAAAGTGGTTTGCCAGGAGTGAAATAAGAATTGTTTGAAAGTAACATTTACAATTGAAATGGATCTTTTTTGCAACTCTCGGTGTCCTTGGCTGTCTGGCTGAAAATTGTACCCAAAATCTTTCCAGCCTGGAATCAAAGCATCAGAGGCTGCAAACCAGTTTTTTCTTGGTTTGATACTCAATTGATGGTCAGAAGTTGCTGACATAAATATGTATTGTTTAAATAACAAACATTAAAGCTCTTATGAACTAGAGAATACTAGTCTCCTGTAGTGCTTTTGTTTGCATTTCTATTAACAAAATCAACTTTAGCCTCTTTCACTCTGGAAGAGTGGTTATGGAAATCAAGATTGTTAAAATATGTTTGAAGGCTTAAATCTTCTGTGAAATATGTTGGTGGGTGAAGCCAGATACAAAGCTTTAAGAATTACCATTCAAATTTGTTGGTATAATTGAAATTGGTATTATCAGCAAACTCCAGGAGTCCATTGGCTGGTATTGTTCAACACATCATGGATTTCTTGTGGGGGGAAAAAATAGCTGGTTATGCTAGATGTAAACTGTACATGTGATAACTTTTCTTGGTCATCTTTTACAGACCTCAGGATTCTTCGTGGTGTGCCTACTGCATGTAGTGATCCAGCACAAAATCATTATTGGATAGCTCATCCCAGAGCAATCTCAGAATGARAAGATAGGTCAGAAAAGGAAATATTTCTGTTTTAATTAAATTGTCCCTCCTTGAGCACACTTGAACAATTTTTGAAAACACTGTATGGAGTTTTTTGTGATTATTATTTATTGTCTAATCTTGCAAATGTTGGCAAGGTAATATCYAACTTACCTGTTCTACTTCATCTCTTCTGTTTTTTTCCTTTGAAAGCCAGTAGGTTGAAATTAAGCTTATTATGAAGTACTGGAAAGGTMATGTCCCTGCATATCATTAGTAAGAGATTTTCTGGTTTCAGAAGGACTGCAATATTGTGGTCTTCTGACTAAATGAGTTAAAATCACCATGGAAGTCATAAAAGCTTATCCTTGTTTCTTTTGTCTCATCAGTTTTCCCATAAGCCTGCTGTTTTCCTTTAGTAAAGGAACACTAAATGGCGATGTAAATAACGTATGCTGTTAGATTGTTCAGCTATCATTAGAGGTCAGCTTTCTCCAACAGAGGATGCTAAGATGTTCACCTTGCAGGTTTTAAGGCTGCRTTATCATTGTGGCATTTACATCAATGTAACATTGGGCTGCCTAAGCAGAAATTGAGCTTCTTCCTTATGTGACCAAAAACCTCAAAGTAATAGATGAGTAGGTGAAGGATGGAGTTAGAAGCCACTCTCYTTTACTCTTCTCTTCTCCCTAAATACTTTACCCCTCACCCACACTGAACTCATGCTCATAGTGCAAGTCCATGAATGTTACTCAGTTTTAGGTGCAATTTATTCTTGTTTATTAGATGGCTAACTCAGTGAAGATTATGTAAGTTMAAGAAGTTAATGGGCCTGTTAACTTAAAGAAAAAAAAGTCTGTTATGTGGCAAAACACTCATCTTTTTTCTTCCAGAGTGATTCCTAAAGTCACACTAGAATATAGAATACAGGGCACTGCCTCAGGACTTAAAGTAGTTCTTAATTTTGAAAACTGAGGTGTGATTGTGTGGATGAGTTCTGAACAATATGAGATAAGAGAGAACTTCCTTCAAATAGTGTGTGAGGTTCAGCAACTAAACAAAAAAGTAGTTGTATCAGATGCCCTGTGTTTATCCTGACTTTGAATCATTTGATTATCTTGTGCTTGTAAACCACACCTGAGAGCTCAAGTAAGAGTAAAAGCAGAGGAGGACAATAAATCTCATATTGCAGGAAGAGAGAATTGTAGATAGAGAAATTATATAACCAGGGGTGATGACTGTTAAAATCTCAAGAGGTAAGGTGAAAAGCTGAGGTGAAAAGGGTACTTTTGTATCTTATCAAAAAGGTGAAGGATTATGCACTGGGGAATGGCAGTGCAGTGTTTAAGGTATGAGTATGTAAGATTCACTCACTGAGTTCTACACATGGTTCCATGTACTGTGCAAGCAAAAGTTACTTAAACCTTTCATTGCCTCAGTTCCCATTAAAAAAAAACCAAGAAACAAACCGATGATAATCTATTCCCAATGCCTTAAAATTATGGAGAGGACAAATACATTGAGTATTACTTGGAACTGAGCTGGTTGTACAAACTTGTAAGGTCCTCATATCTGAATTGCTATAGGCCAGAAGTTAAGGAGTATGGGCAGAATGTATTCTTAAGGAGAAATTCCTGGAATTTGCATTTCTAATAAACTCATACAGTTTCTGTCCTATCAGGCTTGATTTTCTTCAAGAAATATAGGAAAGTCTTTGATTATTTTCCAAAGTGATAAGTAAAATACTTGTCTTGAATATTTATCATTTTCAGAGCATATTCAATTTACTCATTCCTAGGAACATAAATAGTGAGGTCTAATGGAACTGSAGTTCATTAATTTTATGTTGAAGATGATGAAAAATAGAAATTATGTAAGCTTTTGCAGGTTCTGTTGAATTAAAAGAATCCAGAGAAATTGGTATTAGAGGAATGAGCAGAAGTTCTCTTGGAATAACAAGTACTAYCTATGGCCTGATCCATAAGCTACTTTAATGGGTCAGTTTGGAGAAAAGGAATGGTTGTCAGATACATTATATTTATGTTTTGCCAGCAGATTTAATTTCAATTTTTTGGTTTTCATACTGTGTGCTTAATATGTCTGAAAAGAAGTCAGTCTTTCAGCAAATCTTCATCCAGCAAATTGCACGATGGCAGGTGAAGAGCAGGTAATATAATTTGACCTGTGGTTATATTTGGTTAGAARAATTTCTGAAATGCTAAGTGAGGTGGAATTACTCAACAAGCAAAGAAAATAAATACTGGGATTGCTGYGAGTTCTTTGGGAATATGCCAGTGTAGATATGATTGTGCTTTTTTTGCTGAGAATGTCAGATCAGTTTGTTTAAAGCAGTGTAGTTTCTTGAACTTAGACTTGTTTTTCTTTTCTGTTTTCCCACCCTAGATTGTAAAAGAGCATAAAATTGAGATAAGATGGAGGAAGGTGACTTTATTAGCTCTGTAACTGCATGGATTGCTAATTCTAAAGGACCTCTGGGGAATACAGACTTTGCAGTTGGGCTGTCCCTGGCCTTCCTGTATCTAACAGAGGAGCCCCAGGAGGCAGAGCTCTGACTTCTCAGGTGTGAGACTTTCATTCTTACAATAAGCTCAAAGCCCTTATTGCATCRATGCTTGGAAAGCAGTACTAATCCTAAACATCAGTGGCAAGCTTTCTGCCAGTAGCTCTGCTCTTGACATCTAGTTCCTGAGCTGAGAAGTCACTACTTAATTTTTTAAATAATGGGCTAGAACTACTCTTGAAGTATCATGAGTACTCTTATTAATGTGAAGCATGGTGGCAGATTTTTGTCATGGAGCTGGAAAGCCAAGATAAGCTGGAAAAGCCTAGATAACTTCTACATTAGAACAGCTTCAKTCCCTGCTAAAGTATATTTTGATTTATATAAGATGAGCTATTGAGAATTTGAGAGAATAGCGTTTGACCTATTAGGGTAAAGTTTCCCCACATCTTTCTAAAGTACTGATGTTGGCTGCAGGAGTGAAATTTTCATTCTTGAAAGGTGCATGTGAGTCAAGACATTTTTAAGGGGCTTTAMGTTTTTCTATATTCATAGTCTTAGGAAGCTGGRCTCTGTTTGGAGAGGAAAACCTTTGCATGACACCACTGTTCTGTCCAGCAGTACAGTGTCAGTGGCTTTGCAATGCTAAGCAGTGGAGAATGCTGCTGATGGACAGCTTCCTTCTCCATGTTTGCATGCTCCAAGGAAAGCTGAGATGCCCCCTAAACAGTTTGTCACCTCAGAGCTGCCTGGAGAAGGGAACTGCGTAGAACAGCTTCCAGGATCAGAACTTTATCCTTTAAACTTCCCTGCATATAAAATGTGAGTTTTTTAAACACTGTGTTTCCCCAGTTAAAGGGATAAGCATAGGTAAAGGGACTTGACAGCTGCTTCCCATTTGGGATTGGAATCTTTACTTCCTTCACAGCTGGTAAAGTAAAACTTACTTGTTTGCCGTACAGAGGAAGAAGTGACAGGTAACATCATAATGTATGAGGGAATTAAAAACTATGTACTATGATTGCACAGTTCTTAATTCTTATTAGCTTACCTCTTCTGTATTTGCATTTTTTAATGAGGAATGCCATTTTAGTGGACATTGTTTTGGATGTTTTTCTTTTCAGCTTCATAAARTCAAGTTGTTGCACTTGCTCATTTTGTGAAACTTTCCATCCATACCCATCACTTACTAATTTTTTTCTCACTGTGATCAGACTGTTCCATTTTCCGCTTGGTTTTTTGTTGGCAGCTGAAGTTCATAATATACTGTTTATATATTGTAATGTGATAAAGTTCCTGTTGAGAGAAGTGTGTTAATATTTTGATTATCACTTGTCTCTGAATACCTTGTATTTACTGAATGAATGCTATCTTTATTTTTGAAAAGATGCCTTCAATTATTTTTTAATCTGGTTTCCACCATATAAACTAAATCTCCATTTGCTGCTTTTTAGATTTGTGCTGACAAATATGATGTCTTAGTGGTTTAGTTTTATGTCTTTTATTTTTCTCAAATTTTTCTTCTGCTCCAGTGTTTCATAACAGTTTGCATAAACTGTTGCCATACTTCACTTAATATTTTTTATTAGCATGTGGCTCCTAAACTGGCACTCATTTAGATGATATGTTAGTTTGACCTGCAAGATGAAGATTAATATAAAATGTAATGTTAACATAGTTGTAGTTCTTGGAATGCAATGTCAGGTAATTCACAGCAGTAACCAAGGTAGAACAAACTGTACTGCTTTCTGAATTCCTGTATCTCTGGTCTGTTGTAAAGATTACTAATCTCTAGAGAAAGATAATGGATTACATGTGTAGTGTAATAGTTTTTTGGGTTTTTTGCTTTATCTGCTAATTTTAAAATCTTTTAAAGTAAGCCCATATAAACAGGYTTTAATGTGAAATTTATTGGAAGGAAAACCACTATGTATTTACTGTCATATGCACAATAATACCAAAGCTGTTCGCTTACATTCCATGTGCTTCCTAACACAAGCTAGTTAAACCTGGAATTACTCAAATCATTAGCTGGATACAAAGAGTACTTTAATATGGAATGGATTGCAAATTCCTTGTGTTTCTTCACCTCTAATTTTCCTCTTTYGTGTTTTTGCAGAATGTACAATTCAGGTGCATGTGTGTGGCACTAAAGCACCACGAGTCACATAGAGCAGTAGCTGTCTTTCTGTAGATGATGTCACTTGATGTGGAGTAAGGGCAGGTTACTCAACACTCTTCCAGAGCCACCTTAGTACCAAACTCATTTGTGGGTTGGGGCATTAAATAGAGCTCCTGTTAAAAAGATGGATTTCTAACATTGGCACTGTTGCTTCTATTCTATGTGAAAACTTCCTGCTAGTGTTTTTTCAAACAATGTTTTGAAGACTATTGTGATTTTAGCTTGGTATAGCAGCTCACTTGGCTTTCTGGATAAAGAACATGATAATATACTAGTAGCCAATATTGGCCTTGTGTACATCAGTCCTGTTGTTTCTATTCTAGTGAAAATCAAGTATRGAACTTGCAACACCTGGCAGACAGAAAAAGAATTGCATTTGCAAACAGGATTGCAGTTCCAATACAGAAGGTGTTAAACTATGAGGTGACCATTTCTTTATAATCTCTACTCTCTTTGCATTATATTGCAGAAAGATGCAATTTATAGTTTTACTTCAGATGGGAGCAGCTTCTGCATGAAGACAAATGAATAAATAGATAAATCTCTTTAGTTTCCATCCTTAGCTCTTCATACTTCAGGAGCTTTGGAAGTTAAACAACTTAAAATTTCAGGGGCACAACTATGTGGTACTGCAAGTAATAAAAACATTTATAAAAGTTACTGAATCAAAGGCAGCTGAGTGAAGGTACACATCAATAMTAGCACAATACAGAAAATAATTGAAGTATTGCCTCGAACATAAACTGGAGAAARTTTTGTGCTTTGACTGAGAGCAAAGGTACAAGAAGGTTTTTACCAGTGGTTATGCAGCTGTGCCCTGCTGCTACACACTATGATTTGGAACAGTAGAGGGAGACCCAGGATGATTTGTTACATCATACCTTGAGTTTTTTGATTTTTTTCTTGAGGTGTTTTCGGACAACTGAATTACCATGGAAAAGGGTACAGGCCACATCAGTGTTTCTGGCATTTAATTAGTGCACTTCATTCACATTTTGTTCAATTGTGATGATTTCCTTTAACTTTTTGGGGCACAGTAGGATAGAAATTGTCATCTTCCATTTTTTGAAGTATAATCAGTYAAATTACTTTTAATAAATAGTCAAAGTGTCCTAAAGTCTGAGAGAAAAGCTACTGCTTTGAAATAAGGAAATTTGCATCTAAAAGGCACCTTTGGCTCAGTCAGCTATGTTGATAGTTACTCAGTGTCACCTGTTCCCTGTTAAAGCTTAACCAGTTTGCTAAACTAACATCCATCTAAACCATTGAAATGTAAAGGCTTATATATTAAAAAGCTAATGCTAATTTTCTTTATTTATCATATCTTGATTTTTTTTCCTAAATAAATGCCAGAAAACTTGAAAACTTKGTTTATTTTTCCAGATGATTCACTGTAGTTCTTACTCACTTAAAATAATCTGAATTTTTTGTCCTGTTTTCCTGCAGTTCCCTAGTAAATTAACAACTTTMCTACTTACTGGAATAGCCACGAAAGAGTGTTTGACGTTCATGCAGTTCTGCAAAGAAGTTGGTAGGTGTGTTCCTTCTGTGGCCACAACAAGGAGCAAGTGTGGGCAGTGAACCATCAGTGATCTTTGTAATGCTCTTCACCAGTGTACAGAGACAGTTTGGCCCAAGTCTGAAGGTTATGTTTCCTTAAGGGAGCTTTATCTCTTAAAAAAATCTTAAAACCTCTTGACTTACAGAAGATCAAATCCTTTTCACTTACAGCTGAAGTGTATTCTTAAGGTGTGTGCAAAAGGCAAATATTAACATAGTCTTTTGCCTTTACAAGAACTGAAGTTTTAGGTTTGGATATAAAAGTCATTGCTGTTAGCCTAACATGTAGTTAACATCTCTCAAGAGTTTTGTTTAAATTACAATGCTCACATCAAAAGCATGTGTTTGAACTTTTCTGTTGAAACACTGGATCTGTAGAAATGTGTAAAGCCAGCTTTCATCTTCCTGAGATATGGAAGAACTGAGGAGATCAGCTGTTGATTGGACTGGATTGCCAGCTCCTTTGAACCTCACAGAACTGCACTAATGATGCCACATTGAGGAGGTAGCTGCACACTAGAGGCACAGATAGAATGTGCACAGTGTGGCTTGGCATGTGGAGGGAGTTAGCTCTGGTGCCATTGGTTCAGTCCTGACAAAAAGTACTTGCTGCCATTTATGTTTGCAGCAAGGTTAAATGTTTGCTTTTCTGGAGGGATCCTCTCTAGACAGTRTTGAAGTAAATGAAGTCATGATTGAGCTGTTGGTTTAAGGATGTCTTCTGGGCTCATGTGGCGCCTGTAGTTTTGAACAGCCCTGGAAAATGACTTGATGTAGTGATGACTTGTGTGCTCCAATGTGACTTCTTGGAGTGAGTGACTGATTTTTTTTCAGTTGACAGACAGTGAACTTGAATTGTTTCGTGATGCTGACAAATGAGAAGTATCCCACTTGTCTTAAAGGCAAGAGGAAGTGCAGCTTCTGTTCAGGTCTATTGCTAACTTAACCACTTGTGGTGGGGAGTGAARGACATTTTGCTGGCACTAGTTAGATTACTTACATGGAAATAAAATAGATTATATTACAYGGTAAATTTAAGAATTACACCTTTTCAATGCCTTTTCTCCCACAGTTCAAAAGCAAAARGACAGTCTTACCTATGGCTGTTGCCCAAAACAGTGACAGTATCCCATTTTTTACTATGAATGCACAGTCATCATCTGGGTTTTCATGATGAAACTTCATCTTTTTTGAGTAAGGCTGTTATAAAGATGGGAAAATAATATTGGTGGCTTTGTATTTTAAATAATTCTTATATATATATATGTGTATATATATATATATATATATATATATATATATATATATGTATCTTCTGATCCTAATGAGTGAAATCTGCCAGGAGTTAATCTGATGGAGATCAGGCTGTTATGATGTTTCTTTGACCAGTTCCCTTGCTTTCATCTTAGGTCCTGTATTGCTTTATCCACCTCTGTTTGTCAGGTTTCAGTCCCAACRTGGATTTTCATTGGTACTGATACCTGTGGAAAATTTTCTGCAAACTAAAGTTTTTCTAAAAAAAGCCATAATGATGCCATTCTAATATTGTGAGGTATTTTAATATGCTGAAATATATGGAATAATATCTTTCTTGRCAGAAAGTATAGCAGTTAGTTGTTTAAATAGTTCTCAAAAATAAGGGTTTGGGGAATGAGTGTTCTTCAACTAAGCGTGCATGGCACGTTTGTGTATCTTTGACCTTTTACCTTTATCTTTCTTTTCTACTCAAAAGGTCAGTGTTCTCTAGAACTTTTGACTTCTTTTGTTTGTAGCAGCCACTGGATGCTCATATCTCCTTAATTATATGTTTTTGTGTGTTGCAAAACAAAAATCAATAAATAGAATTTATTTAAGGGGCCATCTCAAAAGGCACAAAGGCTGTGAGGCAGGAATTCTCAAGTTAATCACAAAAGCCTTTACTCCAATTTTCAAACACAGTGAAGACTATCTCAGTGGCTGAATTGGAAGTGTTTAATTAGTGTTCAGATTTTTGCATCATTTGGTTCCAAAAAATAATAATGATATAATAAAATGGCTGATGCAACTGCTCAGTAGATGCATTTTTAATATGATCCAAGCTTGTATTTACAGAAGAAATGTCTTCATTTCAGATTCAGAGAAATATTTTTCTTCTAGAGCACAACTATAGAAACCCCAGGCCCTGGTCCTGCAGGCAAGTAGGTACACATTAAATATTAGCAATAGCAATGCCATTTGATTGCTTGCATTCTTTTTGTATAATAATAGTTCAGCAATAGTTATRAAGAACAACTTGCCTCTTCTTCAGTATTTTGATTTAACATTTTTTGCAGTGTCAGGCTGTGGAACTSCTTGGAACACTGATTTCTGGTTTAAATTATTTCCCTGCTGCTGCAGGAGTATTCAGGAAGGTTTCTATTGTGTTGCCTCTACCATAAGTGTTCTCTATTCTAAAAATCATCTTGTTGCTTAAAGTGCTCCAAATAAGGAAAAAAAAAAGGATACCTGGTGTTTTGTGGCTAGGTATTGCTGAATACAGGTTTTATGTACTTGTAAACCAGCTGTACCTGTCTYGAGTCCAAATGGTAATGTGGTCCTCTGGTAATAGCCAGTGAGAAGAACTAAATTCTGAATGCTGCTCTTTAACTTCAACAGTAAGTACTAATGGAAATTATTTTACAGTCAATAATAACCTACGTACCTCATTTAGAAGTAACATTATACTAATTACAGATACTGCTGTATGCAAATGAAGGTTTGTGATTTTCATCAATTTTGATACCCGCTAGCAGGGTTCTTGCCATACCACCAGGTCTGGTTGAAGCAGCCTCTGTGCACAGTATTCCACGTGCTCACGGTGTTACTGTGTGAGCCAGGTGATCACCCTGGTGTCAAATTGCATTGGTTAGGCAGGTCAGTTATGGACAGGACTACAGTCTTAACCTGAAACCTTGTATGGAAATTCAGATAAGTTATTTGGTGCTTGTAACAATCACCAAACAATGGATGACAGAAATAAGACCTATTCTGTTCATTTCCCCAGTTGAACACGTGTATGTGTGTGTTCTCCCACATCTGTGTTCCCTTGAGTTCTTGTTAGGYGCCACCAGCCTGGGCTACTGCAGCCCACGTAAATAAATCTCCTTGAGCTGCCATTCACTTACACAGAGCATCTTCTTTGGAACCCACATGATACATCYCTTGCTCTTCTGTAGAGTGAGTTTGCTTCAGCTACAAGGTGCTTAGCTTGAGTTCTCCTGTCRGTTTTTATTTGCCATTGTGTTCCTCACATTATGTATTTGGACCAAGCGTATTGATTTAGCAGATAGGTGCTGTTGCTGGTATATTGATTCACTTGCAGTGCCAGCAGGAGTTGTTGGCAGAAAGATCTCCCTTCTTGTTTCTTGCACAAGTTGCAAGCAAAAGTGTAATGCATTCCTCACTATTCCAGAGTTGTTTCAGTTTCTAAGTGTATGTATGTTACTACCCTGCTTGCTGTTTCTTCTTTCAAAGTTGCTGTACAGCTGCAGTGCCTGGCTTTTTAAAAAGATCACATTGAATTTTGGAGGGAGATTTGAGCAGCATGGTGAAAGTGCTAGAAGATTTTCCTGTGATGTAGACAGAATTCTGCATTCAGAAGTTTTTCAGGTTTCCCTTTGGTTGGTAACTGTCTTAGTAGCTTTTCTACTCCACAATCRCATGGATTAAGTTGTTGAAAAAACAGCCCTGCAGCTTGAATTGAACTGAAATGGAATACTCTGAAGATGGCTATGAATAATTCAGTTTCCTCTGTTRTAAGGTAGATTAATCAATCCTTTAATTTTTTATACTACATGTAGRAGGAGTATAAAGTGAAGTATGTGAATAAGGGAGGGTAAAGTCTACAATAGAAATGAAAATTTAGAGTTTAAGAAATATCCTACTTTATTTATTTATTACTTTATTACCAGCTTTTCAGCAGGTTAAGGACAATATAATGTCKTCTTGCAAATTTTAGGGGTCAAGTCATTAACCACTTATCATTTAGGATGTTCATCATTTAACTCCAGCAAATCAAAGCAAGAAGTAAGAGTACACTGTTTGTCTCCTAAAACTTTAGTGTTCCTAGAGGGGAAAGTGAACTTTTGCCTTGTATTGGTATAGTTCTTTGTCTTCTGATGCATTACTGTCTTTTATTTCTGTAATTTGATTTGTAGTTTGAAACTTTGTAGTGTGTAACAGACATAAAGAAACTCTTAACTGGAGGTTGAATTAGTGTGGTTTACTTTTAGGGTACAGGGCTTGAGTAAAGATTTGATGAGGCTGTTTGGATGTAACTTCTCAGAACAGAGATTAGCATGTGGCTACTGTGAATATTCAGGAATTATAGGAAGCTGAAGCTGTGTCACCCTTTTAAATTACCTTGACATAATGCTTAATGATTATCGTGGTGACTGAATACTATTAATGAGTAGAAAATATGGAATAAAATTGATGAGTATTTTTAGGGTATTTTAGGGATAYTTTAAGGTTGTGTATGTAGCATCAGAACATTTCTAGAGGCAAGAGGATTTTTAAAGCTATTTTTAATTTTATTCTGTGTGCAGCAGATCACTAGAGGTTAACAATCTGTTAATGACAGTTTGTTTTAAAAACCTTTACATTTAGAATTCCTGTCTTACTGTTTAAATTGTAAGAAATACACTACGTAGAGAAATATATTATGTAGCATAATATATTTCTGTGTATTAAACCTCAGTTGCAGTGCCTTGCAAATGTAAAACTTGCTGATGTAGTTACTGTTTTTTAATAGATCATTGACCCKTCAATCAGACTCTGACCATTTCAGAGATAAAAAGCTTGGATTTCATTGGCTGCTAGGAATAGAGCATTTTTCCACAAATTAGGAAATGGTGTAATAATTAACAGATATAGTGGATATGTGCATTCAGGTTTCAGTTGTATCTTCATGAGTTTTAGCTCTTGTTATCTTTTGTGTAGTTAGTTAAGCCGCTGTCTGCCCACTGATAATTTAACTGCAGTATAAAATGGATTTTTTCTTGTGGCAGTAGAATTTTACTAAAATAATTTATAGGTTTTTAGCTYACCTTTTAAAATCTGAAGTGGATTGTTCTTTCAGACTTTTATTTATAACAAGGTGTAGAACTTCACTAACAAAACTCATTAAGTGGGTAATAATTCTGTTCTGAAGCAGCAAAGCAACAGTTCTTTAAACACTTCTGCCTACAGGGAATTTAGGTTAACTTTTTTTTTTCTTTCTGATTTACAGACTCAAAATGATTTTAGGTACTGATGATTCCTGGTACAGGAAGGAGTTTGACATCTTTGACTCAGAAAGTCACTTGGAAATTGCCAAAACAGGTCATTCAGTAGCGGACCCATTACACGAATCAGAAAGTTAGCAGAGGTCATTTACCATTCCTAAGGTAATTTATGTTTTGAAAATATGAGCTGTATTTTAATTGCAAACATTCATTAAACAACATCAAGATTCAATTCCTTTTGTGTGATCATAGAACAGCTCAGGTTGGAAAGGCTCTTAAAAATCATCAAGTTCCAAACCCTGTGCCATGGGCATGTTTCACTAGACCAAGTTGCTCAGGGCCCCATCCAACCTGGCCTTAATGTACTGGCACTGCAAAATGTGAATCAGCAAAGCAAATCCTAAGTTTAGAGAAGTTACAGAACTGGRAAGTGAAGGAAAACTTTCTGAATTTTTGTGTAACTTATAAACCTTTAAACATGTCAACAAGCAAAAGAAAAGTGATACTTAAAATGAGGGGCTGATAAATTACTATATAACTGGACATTTGCTAAGTTCATTTGAACTGATAGTAACATTTTCTCTCTGTCACAGACCTGTTACTGAGCTTTTTGCATTATGTATTGGTAGCCTTTTAGCTACAAAACTTATTAACATCTCATCTTTAGAGAGTCAACATTGCTATCACTTTGCTTAGTCTTTCTCTTACCTGATCCACTRCTTTAGTGCTGACTGTAAATTTTGTTCTTCTGGTTATTTGTATATTACCATTCTTTATATAACTCAAAGCTTTCACAGCTTTGGGTACTGACTTTTAAAAGTTACCATTTTCTGGGACTAAATTTAGATGTGCAATTGCAGAAGTTTGAACACTCCAATGTTTTAAGTGRTATTTATTTGATTAGGAGCATAAAAGTGACCAATACTAGTCACTGGGTTTTGTAGCTTCTTTGTATTTTGCCCTAATTTTAGTGATGTATATTGCTTTTCCAGTGACAGCAATCATGTACCAGAGATCGCTATTTTGGAGTGTTTATGGTTTTTCCATGTTAAAATGAGCCTTGTGAATGTGCAGATTTATTGACCCCTAGTGGGGTTGTTAGGAAAATGGTTGCTAATTTAATTAGTRCTAAATGAAAAACTTGCTTATTTTTCATTGCTGCATTTGTTTCAATGGTCTTTTCCTTCTATTTACAGCTGGATTAGCTCTTGAATTTTTTCTGGTGTTCTCTACATCTGCAGAATTGCCTATTGAAGCAAYTTGTGTTAGCAATAGCACGCCCAAAACAAGTAGCTGTAATCAGCATTTTAAGGAACAGTYGTAGCTGTTTCTGCATATATTAAAACTATAATTATACAGCAGAAATTTAAGAAAATAAAAGGTCGTCTTTTTGTGTGCTGTGTAAGTGGGCTTATTTTTAATTAGCTAGAAAAGTTAATAATTTCTTGAGTAGTTTGATACTACATAAATGAATTAAAGCAAATCCCAAATTACCTGCTCAAGCAGTACTGACCTCTTAGTGGTTATTAAATAATTATAATTTATCAGTAATAGCCTGAAACAGTAGTTTCATGCCAAAACAGCATGTAAAATATTGCATTCCTAGCAAACTTTAATTTTAAATAGCTSTAGTGTTTTAATCATTTAGTTGAAACTAATTTTCTGGGAGATGAAAAGATCTCCTAACTGTGCTGTGAAGATTTCTTACATTTATTTCAGATGAATTAAAATCAAGTACTGAATAGTGAAGTCACATTTGACTGTTTGATTAGCAATAGTAAATGAAGACAAATAGGTCAATAATTAAACTTAATTTTAACTTTCCTACAATGTGTTTCTGTGTATCAGAATCACAAACTAGGTGTTGCTGTAAAWTTATTTTTCTGTGCAAATTTGACAGAAATAAATGGTGAATATTTCTAAAATAAATTCCCTTTTTTAGATYTTGTACATCTATTTTGATAGGCTTGAAGTAGTTAAGTAGTGTTTTTACCGGTTAAACTATGAAATACTCCCATGAATTTTAGGTGTTTTTAAAATTGCAAAGAAAAAGTAAAATCCTCTTTTTTTTGCATCTGCTGATATTTATTATTGTGCTTATTGYATAAACCACGTTATTGAAAGTCAAACTTACACAGCAGTCAAAAATGTCAAAAAGACCTCAGATTCATATTTTTGTGGGAGCACCTGGTATCCCGAGGCCACAGGAGGGGTTTGAGCAGAGCCCAGCCCCTGCTGGTGAGCGGTGGAGGGAGCTGCGCTGGTTGTGTGACAGCCCTGGGTGTGTTCCTGGGAGGCTCCGGGCTGCTGCTGCCCYCTCGGTGCCCCAGGCAGAAGGCTCCGCACCCACAGGGGTCCCCAGCAGTGGGGACAGAGCTCAGCAGGGCAGGTTCATGGCAAAAGAAGGAAAAGATTTGCCATCTCCTGCCCCTGTGGCGCTAACTTGTACCTGCACACCTAAAAAGAGCGCAGGCTTAACTTGCTCTGATTGTCATGAACCCAAAGRTAGATTTACACCTGCAGATGTAAATCAGGCTGCAGATCAGCACCTGCCCCAGGGCTGTGCAGAATCAGCTGGACAAGAGAAACCATCAGGTGCCTGCTGCCCAGAGCTCACTGAGAGAAAAGCCCATCCTTCAGAAGTTGACAGTACTGACATTTCTGCTTTGGTTGCCAGCACTGAGCAGGTCAGCATCCATCTACAGTCTGTGGGACTTCAGGCAGCTCACAGAAATGAGCATCATGAACATCTAAGTCAATGTATGGATGTGTTTTTCCAAAAAGGTCAGGAGTCCAAACCAAAAGAACCAAATGACTGTGCAAACTTTGCAGTGTCAGCAGACGCTGAGTTTCGTAGYGTGGTGACTTTGAGTCGGGTGGCTGTTTTTGCACAGAATGAGATACAGGAAAGTATTGTAAAGCTGTCAGATATAGAAGCAGGCAAAAAAGCTGAAGAAGGACAGTATGATCACTTCCASTGTGATTCTGGTGTTGGAACATGTACTACTACTGTGACTGAAAATGAATATGAGGAAGAGGATGCAAGTTCTCTTGAACTGTTCAGTTCTGAGGATGATGGGGAAAATGTTTCAGTTAAAGCTACAAAACAGGAAGAGAGTGCTCAGAAAAATGCAGAAAAGCTTCAAGAACTTAATGTTCATGCTGAGCAACTTGCAAATGAAATCCACATTGAGCCATTGAGCTCTGGGATACTGTGCTCTCAAGGGAACTGTTCTCACAAGAACTTTTCTAAAAGACCCCGCAAGCATGAAGATTCCCTTCATCTTTCTCACTCAGCATTTAGAAGACAGCTGAAATCCAAGAGAGCTAAACTGAATTCTTCTCCACCTGGTTCTGGGGTGAGAGTGGATCCAGACAGGATGGCAGAGTTCAAGAAACTCCAAAAGAAGCTATCGCTACTTAAGAATTGCTGCAGCAAAAATCAAAAGTACAATATTTTGGTTGCAGTTGTACATCCTTGTCATATCAAAGAAATACAGAAGAAGACTAAACCAAAATCTTCATGTAAAGTTCCTGTGGCAACAATTGTTGTTGTTGACCAGTCAGAAATTGAGAGGAAGGTGGTGCTGTGGCGTGGTGCTGCTTTTTGGTCCCTCACTGTGTTTCCTGGGGATATAATACTGCTTACAGGTGAGAGTTCTTTTGTTTGCCTTTTTGAAATATGGATCTTAAAAATGCCTGTTTAAAGTAGAAGAATGTAACAAGTAATTTGGAACTATGGCTAAGCATTTGTAAGTTGCTTTCTTACATCACTTACATCATTGAGGTCTCAGTCATCCTGCCAGTGCAACATTGACTGTTCCATGGAAGTTTGCCCTCAGACACAGCCATGGAGAGTCAGGGCTATTCTGTAAGGTGTCAGTGTTTTAAAACAGTTGTTCCTGGAAAATACAAGTGCTGCTACAAACCAGACCTAAGCAGTGTCTGCTAGGAGGCTAATGAAAAACTGAGAAAATTTTATTAACTCATTGTAAATGGTGTTGGTAGATTAAAATAAAATAATCACTGTGTTTCCAAGTGTTCTCTTTCAAGCCCTGTGCTTTACACATCTGTATGTAAGACAGTTGTGTAGTCAAGAGAAATATTATGCACTTCAGTATTGTTGACATGTGAGTTGATAAAGTTGTTTTTTTCTTGCAGATATAATAATGTATGAGAATCCTTGGTGTGGAGAGGTCATGCTTCAGTCAACATTTACCAGTCAGTTACTGAATCTGGGGAACTGCTCAGCTCTCAAGACAGAAGAATGTAAGATTGTAGTGCTTAAGTTGCCATTAAAATCACAGTAAAAGAGCTGTTTCAAGTGCTCCATTTTGCTGGCAATGCCTCACACATAGGGTAAAATAGAAATGTGTGCAACTGAGAGGTGCAAAACACAATAGAAAAATATGACAGGAACACCYGAGCACAAGATGTGGACATGACATCAGATAGGCATGTGGAGATCATGATAAAGTTTGGTGGCTACTCTGAACCAAAAAAAAATAGTTTTAGTTTAGGAAAGAGCAGTTATCCCAGGACCTGCCCATGTGATGTCTGAGATTGCATGAGGATTAATTTTTCTGCAAAATGGAGTAAGTAGATCCATTCAGGGAAGGTGATTAATCGCAGGCTATGGCGGGTTGGAGACGGAGGGGAAAATACGGTGGAAGTATCACCACTGTGCTTCCTGTCTCTGTGATGTCCGCTGTCGTGATGCCAGCTCTTAAGGCAGATTCTGAGGTCAGTGATCAAGAACAGCTTTCTTCTTACCAAGCGGTGATACAAGGTTTTTTTGGTGTGTTTTAAAGTGTTGCACTTAGCTTAACTTCATCTGCCTTCTCTTGATACTACCCTGCAGTACAGTTTCATTTCAAATCAAGTGTTATATATCTCAAGAATTTCTAACCTTAAAGTTTTTCTAAAGCTGTTCTGATTTTTTTTCACTGTAAACATATTCCAAGTCACAAGTTTTACACTTCTAAGCATAAAAAGCAGTATGTGACTTTGCCTTTTTTCCATATAAATTTATCCTCCAGTGGATGATGGTGTTCTGCATGGCTTATTGGCATACATATCATCAGAATTTCCACACTTCAGAGACATTCCACAAAGACAAGTTCARAGACTGGATGATGTTCGGTATGTGCACCTAGATCAGCTCCAGCCAAATACTTTGGTGCACTCAATCCTGAAAATTATCAATATTTCTGTGTTAATGGGTAAGTTCATGCACTGGACTTCAACTTCTGCAGTAGGTGGAACTTAAAACAGTAATTTTGCAAGGCAAAATGTTTCTCACTGCTTGATTTCAAGCTTTGCACAAAAATTTGATCACATTGCACTATCATCTTGAACTTGTAAGATACAAATTTCTACCCACATCATCAATAGAATGTTTATTAGTTTTAAATGCAGAATTTTGAAGATAGAAATCTTCATAATTTGCTCTAGTATTTAAGTCTTGGAACTAAATACTAGTTAGATATTTCAGGTGTTGTTGTTCAAGAATTATTTATGAAAAGTGCTGTAGTTGTAGTGTGGAACTGAAACAGACATGCAGTGTCCTGGATAAGAGCTGTGTAGAGATTTGTATGTACTGTTACTGGTAGTTTTCGTGTGCCTTATACACCTTGTGCCTATAGTTTTCTTTTAAGTGAAAACTTCTAGAGAAATGTTTCTTCCACTGTATTCTACAGAAGTTATGGGAACTTCTAATTACAGCAGTTGCTGAGAGATTGAGTACAACTTCTTTCTACTCAGTACAAGTGAGGATGAATGGGAGATGAAAGATGCTCAGATACCTCCTGCTTCAAAGGGAGTTGTCCAATTACTGAGTATTTCAATGGATAGAAGTTAATTAATATACCTTATGCACTCCCTCAAACTAGATTCCTGTTGCAGGAGAAAGGAGGTTATTTTCTGTCCAGAAGAAATTGTAGGTGTGTCCTTCTTTGCTTTTAATTGTAGCATACAATGTGATAACACCATGATTTCACTGTAATACTGAGGCACGTGGGGTTTGTGTGCTTGTATGCTTTTTACTGTAGAAGTAATGTAATTTCAATTCTTATCAGAATCTGTGTACAGCTACAGAGGTGGCAGCCAAAGAAAAATTATTCTAACAGTAGAACAGAACAGAGATCAACACTATAGGATGGTTCTGTGGGGAGCAGGGGCTGCCTGGTACCCCCAGCTTCAGAGGAAAAAAGGTAAGATCCTTGTTCCTATCGGTAAATCTGAAAAGATTTTTGTGATGCTGTTAGTGTGTTTTAAGTATTCAGCCAGTAACATTCATCCATTCAGCCTTTAAATACTCCCCTTGGAGGGGTAATGTATTTTGTGCTAATTCTAACATATCTCTTTTGTTTAGGAGCAGTGCCATCAGTAACAGAATTTGATTGCAYTTCAGAAGACTGAGAAGGCATAAATATTTAAAAACTTGAATCTATTTACAAGATGCACTTACTTGTATAGTGCCTRGTTATGTAATTATAAAAAATCCATGAGTGTTAACTGTGTTACCAGTTTTGCTGGGTCTTCCTTATCATTGTCTGGTGTAGCATGAATTGCTGGGGTTTTCCTACTCCTTTTTTCATTTTCTGCTTTCCACTTTACTCATGTCAGGCCTTATGTCCTGAYGGTCTTGAGAACAAGTCCAGCTGTAACTAAGTAAAAGCATCTCTTGCAAGAATTACATAGACTGTGCRGTGACTACTACCAAACTTTAATTTATTCCTAGTCTTGTTCTTTTCTTAAAAGTTAAACTAGGTTTATGTTAAATTGATAATTGTGGAGATGGAAGATTAGAAAACAGAGACATGTTAAAAAATGGGATTTGATTAATAACATGAAGATTTTTTTTCTCTGAGACATTGCCAGCATTAGTGCTGACAACAAATTTCAGAGCTGGTTTYTTTTTCAAAATGCTGAGTTGCCGTGACAGCTGAGTTTGCTAGAGGTGAAATGAAATTTCTCTTATGGGAAACAACTCATGCGAAGTTTATAGGGAAAGGAAGAACCTTACATGTCATCACACTTAAAAGGAAGTTGCCAGAGCTGGCTATATGAGAATGAGAGACAAATGAGAAGACAATCTTGTAAGTGACCTTGTCTTTCTGTAAATTAACCACGGTATAGAAAGTAAACTCTTCTGTTTGCCTTTTTTGTTCTGTAGACCACATATGGGCCTTCAAATACCTTTTGGTCCAGTGTAGTTCTGTCTCAGGTGACCTGGAACTGCATACAACTCCATGGTCATCCTATGAGTGCTTGTTTGATGATGACAAAAGGGCAGTTGAATTTAAAGAAAAGTTTCAGAAAAGTCAGACATCCCTCRTGGAGTTGACGAAGCTCTCAGCACTCTTGGAAGAAAAATGCTCAGGTAAGTGTTATCCATAGCTCTGTCATGTCTGTTGTGCCATGCACAAGTAGGCAAAATAGATGCTGTCTTGATAAGGCAAGATGGTTGTTTTTGGAAGGTAGCCCAGGTCTGGTTCCGAGTTTATTCTGGAGGCTGCTGCCCTGTTCTTGGCCAAACTGAATGCAGCCTTCATCCCATGAGCCCAGCAGAGAAATAGTGTGGTGTGTGCTGCCATGCAAAGGCAGCTTTGGAACATAGAGGGAAATGCTGACTTTTATTGTCCACACCAGCCAGTCCAGTAATGATGTGACTAAACACTGAAAGTTTAACAGTTTCTCAAAAACTGGAACTCTTAATACCTACTGCTATTGAAAACTTCTTACAAAAGGACAAAGAAGACATTTTACACAGTCATCCTCTCGCAGATAAACCTAGAAGATGGCTATGGATGGTGTTAAATTCTAGGAAGTGATTAAAGCTGTTCTTGCAGCATTTAACTATAGTTTCTATATAAATAGTGAAAGCTAAGTTGTTAAGGCTGTGCTTTTCAGTGTCTTTGAAACAGTGGGAAGAAAATCACTTTGAAATTCTTTGCACAATTTTGATCTCTTATTCAGGCACCTTCTATAGTGGCATCTACTGGCATAGTACCTGAAAATGTAGTTCTCTTACACATTTTAAAATAATATTTAGCCACCAAGATTTTTCACTGAATAAAATACCTCTAAAACTTTGAGCATGTGTTAACAAAGGGGGGAAAAAAAACCTGAGAAAGTTCTTGATACCAATTTTGATTTTTAATCAGCTGTAGCCAGTGATTTTGCTTTCAGTTCTAAATGAAGCTTAATTCATATTTGAATTGTTTTTGTAGGAGTGGTTCAAGTGAGAGCCCATATCTTGGAATTGAAGTTTACTATTTCCACTGGTCAGTACAAGCAACTCATCTTCTCTGCTGACACTTCACTGGAATGTGTTTTGGCTTCTCTGCCTATGATTACATATTCAGGTTGTGCCAAATGTGGTTTGGAACTACAGGCAGATGAGAACATGATCTATAAGCAATGTGTTAGATGTCTGCCATACAGCAAAGTAAAAACATTCTACAGGTAAATAAAATAAAGTAATGTGTATTATTAGGGAGGTAAATTTCTCCAATATATTTTCCTCSTTATCTAAAATTCTTTGTTAAAGGTGTGGTAAGCAATCCCTGTCTCTCTAATGAATTTTCAATTTATTGTTCTTGAATTGCTGTATTATATTGTCATTACTTATACACTATATTCTTAGTTTGACTCTAACCTTTTAATTTCTATGAATACTATCATGCAGGAATGATGTTTACCCAGTACTGTGTCAGATAAAGCTGAGGTGGAGTAGAAGCTTGAAGACCAAAGGAAAACTACATGAGAATCTTGTTCCAGCCTAAATCTGAAATCATGTGAAGGCAGAACCATGTTTTTAAACTTATTAGTCAGTTTCAGCTGTGCAGAAATAATATTGACAAACATTTTCAATAAACATTCTGGGAGAGCAGAGATAGTGAGTTATCAACAGATGGCACTGTGAGACACAGGTTTTCACACTTAGAGAAAATAAACTAAGTGGATCCASTTGATGCAGGTACATCTTTAGTAACTAATTGTTCAATTCTCAATTTATCTTGGACTTTTGAAATGTAATTTTCATTGTGACTAGAGAAACATTCCCTAGCTACATGTTTATTGAGACAACCCTGGACATGATAGAATTCTAGAATATGTAAATTTTCAATCTAAATGTTTTCTCAAATCCTTTCTAAATTCTTTCATAATGTTCTTAATGAACCATTAACTTAAATACTATTACTTAATGAACTAGGACTTAAATATCCTATTTATCTAACCAGGTGGTGACTTAGTATTTTTCCTCTMAGCAAAATAGTCTTGCGTATTTATGTGCTGTTTGTTTTCCTGTGAGGGAGGATTAAGTGCAAAAAGGTTTTTTTCTTAACTGAAAAGGTTCTGCCAGTCTTTCCTAAGACTATGAAATCTCAGTGGGCATGAAGGACCTCAATTTGCTCCTACACAAAAGAGGGTAGAAAAATGATAAGGATTTCCAGTGTTTGTATTCTCAGCATGGGAACACATCCAGATGTAGAATTTACATGTCCATTTTTTTCAGAGAAAAGCCTGACATTTYTGCGCTGAAATTTTCTTCTGATCAATTTCGTGCATCACCTTGGGAGTGTTTCCAAGCAGGGATTTTTATTTGTTCAGTGGTTTGTGAAGACATTTGGTATTTGTTACAGTACAAGAGCTATACCTTGGTATTGTGTGGCTATAAAGTGATGTATTAAGTCAGATAATAGAGAGTGATGTTGATACAGGTGGTACAATTCCAGGTGATACACCTAAGCTTATGTCCCTGCTTTGCATTTCCACCACCTCCATGGGCAGTCCTGACCATCCTAACAGTAAAAAATTTCCTTCTAATGTCTAATCTGAGTGTCCTGTCTCAGTTTAAGGCCATTTCCTTATTTATTCCTCAAACTGATTCCAGTGCTACAGATTTGACACATGAGTACATAGAGATTTTCTCATTTTTCTATTTCTTGGTATTATGTTGCACAGTAAGATTRAATTGTAGTCCTTTCTAAAATTTTGCTTCAATAGAAAACAAACCATAGTGGCTAACTTTCATAAAACTTTGTTTTCTCATCTAGACCTGCTTTGATGACAGTAGAAGATGAAGGACATGAAATTTATGTTCATGTGGTGTCTGAGTTGATGGAAAAAATCTTCCTCAATATTCCTGCAGATTGGCTGAAGAGATTAGTAGGTACTGATTCATGAATTACTTGTGATAGAAACAGGCAGCAAAGTTCACAATGGAAGGAAAATTTTTAATCATTGACAGTTAAAAAAAACCCCTAAACAACAAACATCAAAGTGGCTGTCTGACAAACTCAGAATTTCACTAGAGTGAGGTTGCAACAACAGGAGGTGAGAGATGTGAGTAACTACAACGACTTAGTTATATAATAGGTATATACCTAAATATTCAATAACTAAATAGATTCCTTATGTGCAAAATAGAATGTCTTAGGAGCTTTTAGAAGGAGCTGGCWTGTTTTCATGATGTGAAACATTGAGCTGTGTTTCAGGCAAGCTTCACTTGATACATCCTGTTTGACTTGAGGTGTTTTRTGTAATTCACAGGTGTTAACAGTTAAATGAGAAACAGGCTCAGCTCATTGTTTTTAAAAAGTAATTTAAAATAAAAGCTAATTTTCTGTTCAGATGTTGAACTTCACTTGCAGTAATTAAATGGAGCTTCATGGAGGTAGAACTTGAATGTTAGGTGCTATTGTGAAAATGAAGTGTAAGTTGAATTGTTTTGTGTTTTGCAGTGCCCTCTTCAGATATAACCTACAGCACAATAGTAGCAGATCTGTGTCATTCACTGCTGGCAGACACAGAAGCATCCTATTTGTTGGAAATCAGAAGCCACTTTGTGCTAGATGAGAACAGCTATCCTTTGCAAAAGGATTTCCATCTGCTGAATTTTCATCCTGATCTTTGACCTCTGCACTATCTGAGTAACAAAGACCATAAAGACAYGCAGATGGGAAGCAGAAGAAAAATTACTTAGCTAAAGGAAGCAAATCTCTTTTAAAAACTATAATAAAGGATTTTGGTTTTAACTTATGAAAAAAGCAAAACTATCAAAAGGACTGGTATGGAATATCTGCCAATAGTATATACTGCTGGAGTAATACTGATGAATTTTCATAAGATATATTTTTATACATGCATAATATATTTTTATACATGCATATTTGTGTTAATAATGATGTTAATAAACTCCAACAATTTCTTCCATATCTGTTTTCCTTTTTCTCAGAAAAGTTCACTACTATTGTGAGACATTCAATTTTCCTGAGACCTGGCATATTAGAGGAGGACAGAATTTAGTAATATKTTAGTTACTCAATTTTTGTTTATCTTATCCCATATGCTATCTGGAGCTTGGTGGTTTTGTTTTGCTGTTGTGGTTACTTTTCTTTTTTTAACAGCAGAATTTTTGCCGTTTGCCTTCAGCGATTTTGCTGCTGCTCTTTTCTCTTGTAAAGCAGAACTATCTCGTAATCATTCCACCTCCTTCAGTTCAAGGTAAGTCTCAAGCACAAGATCAGATGGATGTTACATAAAAGGCAGTAGGTAAAAGAATTGCTCATTATGTGACAGTTAAAAACATTGTATTAGAACTCCTTATTTGATGGTGTTTCTTGCTTTGAAATAACTCCTGTTCAGGAAGAGTCAAAAAGGGCCWTTCTCATTTTCTTCCCTTGGATGACCATGAGTACAAGTACATTGGTAAGTGCATTAGAATTTGTGTCTTCACAGTTTAGCTTAAATTACTGAACACACAGGCTGGAAGTCTTGTTTAATGTATAATAAAAGAGGACCATATGTACACCAATGTCAGACAGGTGACTTCCCACCTTGAGGGTATTTGTTAACAGACACTGTGCATTGCATCCATCTTCTGCACAAGCTYATAAACCAGCTGTCTGAAATACTAACTGCTTACTTTTAAGATCTTTACTGGTATGATTGAAATAGTAAAATACAAAATTTATTTGGTAAAATCAACTTTGTTCTAGTAATACGTAAACTGAATGATAAATGTGTAGTTTTTCTCCCCAGAACAAACACAATGACTTCGCTTATCAGATTGGTTTGTAGTAGTTTGTGGGGCTGAAATTTGAATACAGCTCTTTGGGGTTGAGTTGCTGGTATTACCCCTTTAGATATAATGAAGGTTGAGCACTTTGTCAAGTTCAGCTTAATGTAGTGAGTTTTGGCTCATTTTGTGTCCAGTGGTGTAATTAGCAAGACAGACTGAGGGTACTGTGTAACATATCAGAGGGTGGATCAGGGAGRTCTGTTATCTTACAATTCCTCTGTGGTATCTTCTCATTCATTATATTTCCTTTAGGTAATAACAATATTATCAAATGGAAAGTGATTTCATCGCCCCAGAGAAGGCTAATATTTTTAAGATTTTGAATTAATATTGTATCCTGTTTGAAAGGAAGTTGGTTTGATTTCAGCCTTAGAGGTTATGGAACACCATTGTGCAAAATGTTTTGCTGCAGTAGTCTGTGTGTCTGGTTTATGACTGTACAGTGAGAAGGGTTCAGAGCTCAGGTCCCCAGTGAACAGTCACAAAGAGAAAAATGTCCTATTTTATTTTGATTAGGAACAATTGCTGCAAATTACTTTAGAGAGCAGTAATTTACTTAATGAAGAGGACTCTACTACTAAAACAGACMCATGCCCAGGGGGCTTAAGCTAATTGGATTTTCAGTGTGAGAATGGTCATACTAGGTCAAACCCAAGGCTCTTGTAATCAATGCTCTGTCTCCAGCATAGATGTGTTTAGAGAGAAATATAATAGGACAGGACATGTCCTCATCTTACTGTCTCAGAGTACTCCAGTACTGGAATAGCCTCCAGTCACTTGTGGCTCTGTGACGTCTCTGCTTGTCCCTTAGTGTCAGCACAAAGTGCTGTACTTGGTCAGCTGAAAACATTGAACTGAGTTACTGCAGGAAATACACTGAGGTGCTGAGGGATGTGAATAGCTGCTTCCAGGTGTGTGATCAATGAGCAGTGCCTTCACCCTTCCTGTTCAAAAGAGGTCTTAAGTACACTGCTGCTATTTTAAACAAGTTCTGCATGTATTAGTCAGTGTCTTTTGGGCTGTGTCTGTTTTGGCATGCTCACTGGGCTTCTCTCCCCTTTGGTGATGWGGAGCAGTGGGCAGATAGGCCTGGTGTCATCACTGGCACTTCTTGGGCTCTATCTACATGTGTGATCATTTGTACCCAGAACTCATGACCAAGAAGTGGAATTTACCAGTCAAAATAATTAATATTGAGAGATCATGTTTGGCTGTTTTGTTTACTCAGCTGCATGTTAATTGAACTTAACATATATTTTGAAGAGAGGAAAGAGGGACTCCCAGCCTACCAGGGACCAAATCTTTTATTTTTGTTTGGTCAAGGAAATAATTTATTTTATTCYTCTTCAGGTACAAAATCTTAGCAAAGATTTTTGTACCTTTTAGATGAGAAAGTTAGTAAGAGCTTTTCCATGTGAAGTTTGGTTTTTCCTCAGTGCTGTTCATGTGCTGTGGCAGAGAGCATGCCATCGTTTAACCAGCTCCTTGGGCTTGCTGATCATCTCATTCCAGTGTTCCAGTTCTCTGCCACGTGTGTACATGAAAGGCCCAACTACTACTCGTCCCAGCAGAAGTGTTTCTGGGGAAAAAAAGGCAGTTAGTGATGAACACCTGTGATGCTTCTCTGAAATCCTTGCCTACATTAGAATGTCAACGTGTGTTTGTAGGGGGATAGAATCTAAGAAAATAAAGATAGTGCAGAAAGTAATCTTACCCCTAAGGAGTTGCAGCTGGGCCAATTAGCCAATATTAGGAACAGGCCTGACTTTAACAGGCCACAGCTGTAACCAATGAGAAGATTCTATAAAGGAGTGGGGTGGCTGGGTGAGAGGGGAGTTGGAGTCAGCTGGCTGCTTTGTGGAGAAGAAAGAGTCAGTGCTCTGAGGAGCTGCTCACGAGGAACACCAAGAAGGTGTGAAACTTTTGTGATAAGGAGACAGCAATATGGAACCCCTGCAATAAGATGACAACATGTTTTTCTCCAAATAGGGCCTTTTCTGAAAGGTATTTTTAAACCAAAACATTTCTCAAAGAAGTAACCCTGGACTTCAGGTTCTGTAGCTTCTACCTGCTGAGGGTCAGCATTAAAATGTACAGCAGTAAGTGGGTGTTTAGTCAATGCAGGCCTGTCCTTTTGCCTGAAGTTAAACATCTTCAAGGTACAAATATCTGTATCTGCCCCTTTACCTCTGCTTTACTGGGGAAGCATGCCATAATTTTGGGCATCTTCAACCTCAGTAGGATTCACATGCTCTGGCTTTGCTAAAAAATAAATGCAGTTACTGACAGCTGGGAGCTGTAATATGTGTGTTCCCACTGCCAAGATCCAGATTGCTTATTCATGCCTGGATTTTTCAGCTATGAATGGGGAAAATTATTGAGATCGTATTTGCACTGCAGGGAAGATGTTTTTATTGTGAGCAGTGGAAATAYTGAATTCTGATTTGCTTCTGTTAGCAGAACTCCTTAATGGATTCTCTAACAGTTAGTAGGAGGTGGCCTCAAGCATCAGGTTTTCTGCCAGGGAATGGGGATGTTTGCTAATCTCTTTYTTCTTTCTCACTGCTAAGAGAATTAAAATTCCTATTGCTCTTTCAAATATGCTTAGGAGGAGTGAATGGCCACAGAGTTTTGGAGGCTGTGTGTTACACACACAAGTGTTCACATAGCTTGTTTTAATGGGATGCTGGAATGAAACAAAGGCACAGCACCTTGTACTGGCATTGACTAGGCTACAGTGATTTTATTCATGTCTTCCATGAAATCTAGCCTCTGAAAGTGAKACATATGCTTAACTACAAATAAGTTGTTCTGCTTTTAAAGAGACAGCCTTTGAAATACCCCAGAACTCTTACATGTTTTATGATTATTGCTGAAAAGGAATTACTTCCTCTCAGGTTTAAATGTGTCTCAAATATGCAAGAGATTTGACACCTTGACTGTAATAATTTATATAGCTTACTTTCTCCTTTGTTACTCTGGAGCACAGATAGACTCAGGCTTGCTGTATCCAGCTCTGTCTGATCTGCCTTGAAACTGAAGGTTTCATTGTACACAGGATTGGGAGTTCCCAGAAGAGCTGCTGTCTTTTTACTTTTGATGAATTTATTATGGTTCATTAGTGAGACTTTGACATACACACCTTGGAGAAAAAGATATTCAAGATTAAARGACATCTTCAAGAAGCAGTTTGGGAGACAGCTTAAGGAATTTCTTCCTTTTGGGAGTCARTATCAAGTGTAACATCAGATTGTGAAAGATTGATGGAACACACTTGACAGCATGACATAAAGCAGGGACCCTACAAAGTACTGAGGGGGCAGTTTTGAAGTGCACTTTCCAGTTTAGGTGCTGTTAAAATAAGCAGCCATATTCTTACCCTGCRTCCTTGATCTTGCATTTCTGTGCCTTCCCTTCTTCTAAAGGAGACTTTTTTGAAGGCTTAATTTGTTCAGTCAAAAAAAATCATAGTGATGTGTGTATAATATATATAGAGTACTAAACTTCTTTTCTTTTTAAATTGTAGGTGTATTTTGCATTTRTATTGTTTAGCTTCAAAGCCCTGCAAGAATCACTAGACTGAAATACAAGTTTGGTTCTTCATCTGTTCTTGCTTTTGAGTGTTAGACTTTAAACAATGTATTGAGGTAATCTCTGAGACCAGGGATAAATGAGTATGATGTACCAGAAAAAGCCTTCTGCACTAAGGGAGAAAATTGTGACTCCATGCCACGGTCCTTTGAACAATAGCCAGGCTGTCCTAAACTGGGATTTTTTTCTCTCAACTCAGTTCCTCCCAGGACAGATGTTCAGCATAAGCAGTTGTCCTGCAGCTGTTACCTCTGGGAATTTGACTTGAGGCAACTGTTAATGTCAATATCCCCTGAAATGCTGCCCTCTCTGGACTGGAGAGCAGCAAAAGGATGTTGCTCACTGTACAAAAACAGGAGAAAAAGTTACCATCAATTGCCCCAGGASAAACATTTTATTATGAAACAAACCCCAAAGATAGCAAAACTTAAGCTATCAAAATCTAATCGCCTCAGGGCAGAATATGGCTTGTTTCCACTCAAATCACCAGGATGTTTATTTGTTCCTGTTAGAGTCCCACAGTACAAGCCTGGGTGTACAGATGAGGAAGGAGCAAATGAAAACAGGAATTGTGGAGCTGATAGCAGGGAGGAAATCCCACTTACCAACAGCAGGGCTCTCCTCCTGGAGCTTTAATCCCCTYGCCCTCAGAACCACCACGGTGAGACGGCCCAGGTAGTCATTGTAGCTCAGGGAGAACTGGATATCACCATGCTCTGAAGGAGGCTTTGGAAGCAGAACAACACCTGTCAAATATGTCTGAAAAACTCCCTCATTGTGTGGTCAAATGGGGAGAAAAATCCTTTTTCATGCTAATGGTTTCTGTCACACTGAGGCATGTGAGTGAGTTGTAATGGCTTTATTTGTGCTGTTTTAACGCTTGATGGAACCAATTAATCAGCCTTCCTAACCCTCAGAATTACTCTTTTCCAGGGAATATATATTTCCTTGCCCCTTCTGCTCTTTTCTGCTCTTATTAATTGAAAAGAGAAGCAAAAAACAAAAGTTCTTATGTAACAACCTCCTAATTCATGTGACTTTTTCTAAGCMTCTGGGTACTCCTTTTACAACAGCTATGGATCTGCAAGTTGGTAAGATGGGAATTTCTATTCCAAATGGTTATGATGTACTTTTGCATGTGAGGTACTTGGTAGAACGTAGTTCTACTTCAGCTATATCCTTCCAATACTTGTAGGATGACAGACGTTCAACAGTGCCGAGAGCCTGGTATCACATACCTCCAAGTTTTCTTTCTCCAGATCTCTCCATATGACTAGTTTGTTGTCCTCAGTTAATGCTTCATTTTTTAGTGGGAAGATAACTTGGCCTAGGAGATGATGCTTCTTCTGTTTATCAACATGATAAACCAGAAACTTTAGTGTCCTTTGGAGCAACATTTTACTGGAAACCTGTACAGGAAAATAAAGAACATTAATAATTATCAAACATCTGACACTTTCCTACTCTAGCATGACTTCAAAGGAAATATGTTTTGAACTATGCTAAGTTTAGGTGGGGATTTCCTTTAATTATTTGAAGTACTTTTAAAATTTAGCCTAAAACTTGAGCTGTGTGGAAGTCAAGATCCAAGCTAAAATATGAGCTCATTTGAAAGCTGTGAAGTTAGTTGGTGGTTTTTTAGCTCATATGGATCTAGTGCTGTGTGATGCATTCWCTCTCAGACTAAGATGTTTAGAATCTGTAAACGTTTTTTCAGTTGTCTGAAACACAAACTKTTTTGGTTTTAAAGCTTTTGTCTTGTGGTGTGTGCTGAAAGCCTGTTAGCATGGGAAGCCAAGCTGTGCAGTACGGCACAAACAGCAGCCCAGAGATTCCTCCCAGGTTCTGCTGTCTAGCCTATTTCACAGCAAAGAAACCAAAAGCTGTGAAATCATGATGTTGGTGTTGGCTTCTTCTGGACTTCTAGAACTGCTGGGCTGAACTGCTCAKTTGTAGTTTAAACTGGAGTTTATGTTAATCCCAAGGCAAGTTCTGGAAACCCTAACTTTAGTATAGACTAGAAGTAAGATCAGTTCTGTAGCCCAGAATCTCCAGAAGCCCTTGTCTCTGGTGGAAACAACTTCTATCTTGATAGAAGCATTGTGAACATACGAACRTGTACTGTAGTTTGACAAGTTAATATTTGCAAACAAAAATCTGCCTCATCAAAAGAAAAAGTACCTGGAAAACAAAGTTTTCATCAAACTGCGGGTTAAGAGTTTTACATTTTGTTTTGGACTGCAGGTAGCTTCTTTCATCAGGCAGCAGGTAGATTTTCACAAATGGACTGCAGGAATCAGCCGGAGGCTGCAGCTTTCTGACTTTGATCAAGGAGACAAGGAGCCTTTCTGACTCTTGCTCGTATTCTATGGAGAACCAGAGACGGCCAATGCTGCCAGCAGGAAAATCTGTTTCACTTTTGTCTTCGGGAAACTTGTACAGATCTGGATTAATGGTTCCTACAACATAAGCTCCTGCTACAAGAAAAGGCAAAACAAGCACCCTCAGATTAGCCTCAAGAACCATTGCAGGCATTTTTGTAACCACTGCTGTATTGGTGTAAATCAAATTACCCTCTTTATTAACAATCAATTTTTTGTAAGAATTTCMTATTTTATTTCCTTTTCTGTCAAATTTGGGGGAGTAATTGTAGGCCACAACACTTTTCTTTCTCTTATTCCTGTGATTGTACCTGGTTAGTTCTAGCTATTTGTTGTTGCAGTCTGCAGCAAGTGACTGCTGTTCCTGGGGACAACAGACACTTCCTGGCCTTTACAAAAGGGAGGAGAGATTTCTTTGTCTGCCAAATGTGTAAGGGACCAAAATGACTACATTCTTGCCYAATTCTCATATATAAAATATATAAATGCATAGAGCACTTAGGGCTTGTGCTGGGTGATGCAGTCTCTGGTGTGCCCCCAAAATACATGCTTCATAATACTAAAGCCACCTTACCCTTAAAAATAGTCCCATTTTTGCAATGCCATACCCAGAGAATGAAATGATGACCGTGGCCCAGACTGAGGGGTCATGAAGGGATCCCTGTCTTCCTGAACCTGTTCTTCATTTGTCAGGTGAATCCAGTCTCGCCCGTGCAGTGTTGGTGGAATGATAAATGGAACACTTCTGCACCTGCTCAAGACAGCAGCACCTACTGACTCTTCTGGTTTAAAGCTGGAAATCAAACTTGATGAGAAGAGTRAGTTTACCATTCTTATGTCACAGTGTAAAAATTCTACAGACATGCAAAGGTAAAAATAAGATCAAAAAGCAAATAAAATCAATTGCTTAATGCATGAAAAGACAGTGAGGCACATTAGGTCTTAATTCTTCTGACAGATTCTTCTCTTTCCCCCTTTTCTTCCTTTTAGAATTTATCTTTCAAAGGAAAGGAAGAATTAATTGCAGCTGCTTGTTTTAGGCCTAAAACCCCTGCAATGATTAATTCTCTTAGAGAGTCTCCTTCGTGAAGTCCTGTTGTTTTTGTTATTAGACTAGAAATTACTCTGGAACATAGGCTGGGTTTGTCTAACAGGTAAAGCTATCCATTCACCAATTACACTTGAATATATTCTCTCTTTTAAATAAATCAGGAATAATCATCACTTTCATAGATTATCCTTTTCCTAAAGGAACAAAACAGAACATGACTGATGTTTTCATATAATTTAGGGATCTCCTTTATTTCTGTACATGCATGTATTTGGATCACCTGCTCATTTGACATTTGAAAACTTGAAATAAATTATATAGCATATGCTTTAAAAACAAAATGAAAATAGGTACCTTGTGCTTTTTAGATGAGTTTCAGAATGTGCCTGATCCTGGAAAATGGCATTTGCATTTGTTGTTTTGACAGGATTGATGAGCTTTTCATAAGAAAAGAGGCGACAAAATTTTTTCCAGAGCAGATACGCAGTTATTCCAAGGAGGACAAATAAAAGGATCCCTCCTATTATACCTCCAGCCACAGCAACTGCTTGTTCTGTTCAAACATAAAAGCACACAAAGCATCATAGGAAGATCAAAGTTAAGTATATTTTGGGTGTAGACAGGAATATTAAAGCTAACAAAAACCATTCCAAAATTATTTTTAAATGAAGCATTCCGCTCACATGCACATTTTTGTTTGCTTATAGCATGGTGCAGCACCTGAAGAGACATGACAATGACAGTGATAGATTACAGTGTTCAGAAGCACTGGCAGTTACTGCAATGTGAGAGACTGCAGACATGAAAAAACCCAAATGCCAAAGAATTATTCAGGCTCTTGTTTTGTATTAGCATTTACCTTAGCATGGCAGAAGTGCTAGAGCTTGCATAATGGAAGAAAAAAGACAACCCTGGAGCACCTAATATGAAAGGTACCATTATTTTGGTTTGGTTTCTTCTTCCAACTATTTATCTATGTTGACTTGAGTCTGGACCCTGCCACAAGGAACAAAATAAAGCTATGAGTTGTTTTCTTTCTAAGGATGCATGTGTTTCCTGACCTGTGAAGTCAAAGTTAAATATCTATTAAACACAGTTTCCTGAATTGTGAATACTTAGCATACAACAAAATCTTGTTATAATTGAAAAAACCAAAACCCAAATAAAACTTAATAAATGTATTTAATATGAATATGAGAAATTCTCTTGTGAGAATTTCTCGTTAGACCAAGGGTAGACAATTGATAATGGGCTCAGTTCATTGCTTCCCATGATTGCTGAGAATGTTGGAGTGATAGGCTGCAAAGATTATTTTGCTCTGTACCTAAACTCTAGAATTATCTTCCACTCTGTGGCCATGGGAGACAGCTCAGGAGCAGCTGAGTACTGGGTGCTGACAGTTCTCAAGGTCTCCCCTGAAACTGAAGTAGTGAAGTGACCTGGCATTTTCTCACAACTGGTACTGAATTTTTTGCTTCTTCTCTGCTTTTAGGTAAAGTTAACTTGATTATGTTTTATTCCTTTTTCTTTTTATCTGTCTACCTTGCAGTTAGCTATCTCTCTACAATGGTACAAGTAAAATCAAGACAATACAAGCATAAAATCATCAGGCAACACTAGTGATAGTTCTGACTATCAAATAATAATAGTTTTGAATAATTCTAAACAATTTTCATTTAATTTATTTTATTCATTAGAGCTATAAAGAGCATGGGATGTGAGTTGCAAATACGTATATTGCTGATCTTTYTCAGTGTTGCTGTGTTGCAGTAAGTGACATGAAATGTCCTTCAGCTACAGAACACTTAAGTAATTACCTTGTGCTATAAAATTAACCTGCCCATAGCACCTCAAAGGCCTTAATCTGATCCTGACTAATTTTCCTGCGTTTGGTGGAGTCACTGAAGCCAAGTTGGTTTTGCAGCTCCCCTCCAGGTGTGTTGCCTTAGGCCTCTGCAGGAATTGGCTGGCTGCTTCCCTGAGTCACACAGTCACTCCTGTCTCCCAGCAGCACCTCGAGCAGCCACYCTGCTCATGGCTGTACCACAGCAACAGCACTTTGCTGGCCTTGCAGCTGGTGGGTGAGCTGAGTGGCTTCCAGCATTCAGCCAGACTATTAGTGCAATCCTTATTCTGAGCAACAGGAAACAAGCTCCTACTTTGTGGGTTAATATTAATACAGAGACAAGTCTGATTGTGCCATGTGGGTAAATTGGTTTTCCTTGATAAGAATGCACAGTATGAGGAAACGCATATGAGCATGGGAATTTTGTGTGTTTGTTCCTTCTAGTTTTGCAGGGCATGCTCAAATACATCTTCTGTCAGACTCACATTTTATTGCATCTCAGAAGGCCAGATGCAGAAAAAATTCTTCAGTTTAATGCTCATGAACATAATAGAAATTGTTTCCTTCATGTAGGTACACTATAAACAACACAAATCTCTATATGGCTGGTAGTTTTACTGTCTGACATAAGGATCTGAAAGGTTAACATTTCAAGCAAGCTGTACAGGTCTTKGTTTAACTTGTCCTCTTCATTCACAAGTCTCTGATGCTCTCAGCAGCAGTCCYGTGTTCCCTTATAGTCACTCTGTCACCACTTACCATTAAAGACAGTATGATGAGGTGTGCATTGATTTTGGAGTAAGAGAATGAGTTTGCAGTCTCCTAGTTAATGAGTTTGTATGTCCTGAATTTGTTCACTGCAGAATGATGTTAAGTATTCATGACAYAGCCATAGACAGAACCAGTGGCTTAGGGCACAATATAGCACTCATTACAAATTGACCACTGAGATAAGTTGCATCCATTGTGTGCAGAGATAAAATATATATCTTTTAACATAACTATCTGGTATCATGAGAAATTGATGTATTGTATCCTGCTGCGGTACAGGATCATGACAGAGGAGATGGAAGAGACCTGTTGGACCACTTCATCTCCTCCTCTCCGAGCCAGGGACTGTCTCCTGCTGATAGGTACCAGGTTTATCCTAGCATAGAGCAGGTGCTGACAGGCATCCTCTGTCTCCTCTGGGATTGCATCCCTTTTTGCTTACTGTGTGATTATATGCTTTTAATAAGCTTTACTTAAACTTTGCAGTAAGCCTTTTGACTTACGAGCAAGTTTACAAGCAGCTCGTTCTCYACCGCGAGTTTTAATCCCCATATAAAAACACAGTCTAAGCCCACRTACAGTATAAATTAAATAACTGGAGGGGAGTGGAGGCAAGACTGCCCATTTGCTGTGCCTGTCTCCAGGCCGAGCTCTCCTCTGTCAGCTCCGGGCGGCGCTGGCAGCCCTGCGGTTCCAGCTGCCCCTGCCCTGGCGGGCTGCGGAGCGCGGCCGGGCCGCTGCAGGGACAGCTTTGGGCAGATGCTTTAGCGAGCCTTCCCAGCGCCAGCCCGGCCGGGGCTGCGGGAGGAGCCGGGCACCCCCTCCCTGCYTCCCTCCCTGCGCCCCCGGCACTTACCGGCCATGGGTGCCGCTGCTCCTGCGGGCCCGGGCCGAGTGCCCGCCGCTGTCCCGGTGTCCGAGAGCCGCAGCCCCTCCCCGGCCCGCCCCCGGCTCACGCACGGCAGAGCCCGGGAGCAGCAGCTCAAAGAGAGGCATCGCTGGCCAAGAAAAGCAAAGGGACCCGTTCGAGAAAGATCCCGCGCCGTCCCAGGCTCCCCGAGAACAGACAGGGCTGGAATCGGGCAGGGATGATGCTGACTATTGTGCTGCATAAATCCTCTGGCAGCCCTGAAAAGGCACCTGTGCGACTCTGCCGGTGTGAGAGAGCTCCAAAAGCAAGCACAAAGGAACACRTATCTCCTTAGACAATTGCAATTACAGCCCTTCCTATTTGTATTTATGAACGTAATGGTCTTTAATCTCCGAGTGTGTGGTGGATACAACCAACCAGATCTTAACCGGCCAAATTACTCGTGCGTCATTCAGAAACAAAGTATTTGCCATCACCTTTTGTCTCCTAATGCTTCTTTCACGGCCAGTATATGACAAAAACCTATACCTTAAATTTAACAGCTGTTTGTATTACATGTTCTCTTCACAATTGTTGCATGTGTAGTGCATAGTGTTGTTTAATCTAAAAGCCAAAGAAATGCAAAGGAATTAAAAGCAGTAGGATCCTAATGAAATGAATCCTCCTAATGAATCCTCTGTCCTAAGATTCTGGTTTGTAGAATCTTAGAATTCTTTTCATTGCATTTAAAATGTTCTGCTGTAAATGTAGCATGGTTAAGCTTTTTCTGTTAATTTTTGATTCCTCTRGAAGAAAGTATTTAGATAATTTTTACTCAAAAAAGAAAAAGCTTCATATATTTTAGTTTTATGCTTGTAAGATAGTTAATTATTAAATAAATATTGCACAGTCAGTGCTTTTGCTACTCTTATTTCTTCATTGAATTAGTGCAAACACTGAAGTAGAGTTTTTTTCTCAGCAGTTTTGCACTTGTCAGGATACTATCTGTAAGCATGTCTGAGGCAACCAAAAATTTTGAGTTGTGTGGCAAGACAACAACTGCCTGCTTTCTCTTGCAGTGTTCTTGCTTGAGCTCGCTTTTGTGRCTGTGTGAGGAGCGCTGAAGTTGCTGTGGACACCTGATTGCTTTCAGAGCCCTGCTGCCCAGTGAAGTGATCCGTGCCAGATGCTCCGGCTCCCACACAAGCCGTGCTGCCTGCCTGGAGCTGTGGGAGCTTTCACATCTGGGAAGCCATGCCCAGGAGCCATCTGCTGGTTCAGCTCCTGTTCCAGTGAGCCCGGGATAGGACACCGAGACCTGGAGGGGCAGATCCTGCCCTCCTCAAGTTCCTGTGGAGGGAGGTAATGGCAAAGCTGTTGAGCAGGGAGCTTTCACTTTGATTCTCTGCTCCACTGTGAAGTTCCCTGTTCCAGTCTTTCTGTGATGAGTTCTTGCCACAGCTGGAAATCAGAATAAATACAGGACACGCAACACAACTATTCCCTCCTTTATCTCTGAGTGCAGCCTCCCTCTTAGCCTAAATCTCTGAACAGCTAAGTGTTTCATGTTTCGTGGACCCAGATATTGTACTGTAAATATCCACTGTTTCTGGTGCAAATTTTGTAACATACACATTTTTTGGTGTCCCTRTCCAGGGACATCTTACAGTCAAACCTTGAGCTTTAAAAGACCACTTAAAAATTCACAAAACAATTTTCCAAAGTGTGTTACCTTAAAAACAGGGATGTCACAGTGCTCGTTTAACACCTATCTAAGTAACCAYAAATAATTTATCATATATTCATGTAACTCCCACTAGACTGGGTGAAATTCAACATAGGTRTTTTTTTAATTGGATATCTTTGAAAAAGTCTGTAAATATTTACTTGACATATAAACCCTTTTATCCAGTTCTGATTTACAATTAATTTGATTGCATGTAATTACTTAAATCTGTTTCTAGAACATTCCTTGATAAAGGATAGAGAAGTATTTTAAGAAGATATAGCTGTAGGAGCACAAGCATCAATAGGGTTTTAGAAAGGTAAGTAATTATAGCATCATTTTACACTAAAGTCTAACTCCTACTATAATTTACTAATAACCTTAAAGCTTCAACAGATCCCATTCAATAAAAGGGTTTTCATTTATTTTTTTAAATCCCATTTTGCAGTTGTAGAATGATCTTCAATCCATCCATTTCAAGTGAAATATGTTCAAGTTCTTCTGCCYTCACTCCCACTCTCTTGTGTTTGGGAATTTTGACTTTCATGTTGGTGGTACCTTCATCTGTAATGGCATCTAGAAAGAGGTAAATTTTTTTTCCCCAATTAAATGTGAACCAATGTTATYGAGACCAGTGAATTATTCAGGAACAATAGATTGAGATCTGCAGGGAGCATTGATGGGCACCCTGACTACAACAAATAGATTACATTGAAAAGTCTAATTGCAAATGGCAGAAATAATGAGTACTTAGAATTTCTATAGTGCCTTTCATTTCCAGGCAACCATTGCCTGATTTCTATACCAGCATTAATTACTGCTAGTTAACCATCACAAACCTTTTTGAAATCATGCTTATTGTTATCCTAATTTTATAGATTGTTTAATAACTGGAGTTCCTCCAGATCCAGACTTGTGTAACTGAGATAAGAATTTCTCCCACAATGTACTTTTGGTCTGACACCTAGTTCTTGGCTTTAGCAGGCTATGGATAATTGATAGTTTCAGAAAGGAATATGTGAAAGATCTACTTTCTTAGAAAATCCCCCTTGGATCCATTCTGGAAGTCATTCGTTAGTTTCCTTTCCAAAGCAAAGATGAGAACGGGAGAGGAAGTGCAGCCAGAAGGGAATCAGTCTTCCACAATTGTTTTCTYTCAGCTTGGCTGCTGATGGTAGTCACTGTCAAGCAGATTGCAATCCAGAATAGCTCTCCCAGTAAAATTACAGGTGGAAAATGGGGGCAGAGACAGGGAAACATGGACAGCAAGGAAAAAATCTTCGGAAGATCCCATGTTTGGTGCTTCTAGATGGGCATGAGGAAAAGGACAGCAAAAGAAGAAAGCAGAGAGGGGGAAAGAGCATTAACCTAGGCATGGGGTTTGGATTCCTACTTTGGCATTTCATCTTGGCCCAGTAAATCTGACCCTGCACCTCACCTTGACATTCTTCAGGGAGAGGCAGACAGAATGCTCCCACTGGAGCTGCAAACATCTTCCACTGTTCCATCAGCTTCCTCTTGGCCCAGAGCTGCTAAACAGAGCCTTGGCCACATAAAAACTGTTACAGCTTGCCCAGAGCTGTGCATGACAGGGTTTTTTCCATGCTTTGATAATCATGTTTTGCTAGGTATTTGCAATCCTTGACTGAAACAAATATTTTAGTGCTTTCTTACAAAACTTTTTAGCACTGTTACAGAATACCTACTGATATGAAAGCACCTGTAGGTAAAGTCTGCATGCCAGCACTTCTACAGGATTTAGAATGTTTCTCTTTTTTTTTACCTTTTCCTTTTGCTTTTGGTRAGCTTTAGCTGTTGGCGTTGCCTAATAACAAAATTTACACAGACTATAGCACCACCTCCTGTCCAAAGCTGGGCTTTGGTGTAAATAGTAGAGCAAAGCAAAAAGTTCTTTAAAGGTGACTTTTTTTTGAATGTATGAAGCAAAATGGAAAAATATGAACTTTTATTCCTTTCTAATAACTTTTCCTTCCTGTGTTTTGTAGTAGGAATTTCAGGTTTGCTTTTACTAGAATGTGTTCTTATGGTTGCAAGGGTTTTTTGTCRTGTAAATTGCATTAAGAGAGTTAGCTGGCTGCTGATGTTTTAAGAAAATAAGAACACAAAATGTTCCTTTAAAAATTACTTTATWATAAACTCTAAGTTCAGAGATAACATACACAAGTAGAGACTTTTGCAGAGAAAACTACTTGTGTAGCTCTGACTTGCATGGTTTTAAAGATTTTTGGGTGCAATATCTGACTTTTTATTCCAGTTTTGTACACTTCCCAGCCTTGATAAGAGTAATCTAAACTCCAAAACTTTGGCAGGACCTTGCAAGATTGTATGTGTACACATGAAAAATGAACTGTTCACACAGCTGTAGTGAACAACCGAAGTTGCTCTAAGGCAAGACTGGTGTTTATTTTAGACGGTTTTTCCTAAGCCTCACCYTCTCTGAGTGAGGGATAAGGAATTTAAGCCAGACATAATGTGAATTAGACAAATGGGGAGGGATTGCTGAGCAGGCAGGTGAATCTGTAGACACTAATCCATCTTAAGTTTTGCAGGGAAGCACAAAATTGTGTATGTGGCATAGCAATTACACCATGTGTAATACAGCCCATGTGTAATACAGCTGGTACAGCCTTAGGGGATGCAAACTTTTAACTGAGAGCAAAAGGTAGTGTTTCTTTTTGGAAGCATTTACATCTGGAATCAGATACTGAAAGCTGTAGATCTGTTTCCTCTAACTTAGAGATGTTTCTGCAGTGCACCTAAAACTGCTCTCTGTATAGCAGCAACAGATTTATAGGTGTCATCCCAATATTTTTGTGTTTAAAAAGAAATAAAGGTTGCTCAAAAGCCTGGAAAAGACTATAGGGAGATCTGGAGGGTCAAAGATGTAAGAAAAAAAAAGTTAAAATGCTGAATGTAGGAAAAAAAGAGTAAACCTTTCATGTAATGAAGTGGTTCTTTGACGTGGGTGAGCGATGCCTTTGTCTTTGCGCAGTGGCCAGGAGGGGGCCAGCGGGCGCCGTCCTGGGGCTGTCCCTGCTGGGTTTCCTTGGCAAGGGGCCCCACAGGGCGGTGCTGGAACTGCCCGACCTCCCTGGGACCCAGCTCCTGGCTCCGCCTGAGCAAACCCTTCGGTGTGACCGGGAACCCACTGGGGCACCATCCCACCTGCAAAGGAATTTACTAGAGAGAGGCACTCTGCCCATTCTTACTCTGCTTTTGTGACAAGTAATGAGGAATGCCTGGTCCATTTACAGAGTAATTTATCTAGTACTGGTAGTGTCCAGGATACATCAAAAATACATTATGGTGTCTCTCAAATACACCCAACACCATGGGGTTTGGCTCCAAATACTTTTGGTTCCAGTTGATATCAATCAGGTTTGGTCTGTGTAGGAATCCTCAATACCAAGGGTTAGAGATTAYGTCAGCTACAGGGAAATTAATGAGTGTCATGAGGGCAACATGGGAGCAACTGTGTGAACTATTCCATGGCAACAAAAAACCCCAAAAAACCAAGGCAAAAAAGCAACAACAACAAAAAAACCCTAGGCAAAACAAAACAAAACCCCACCTAGGCAAAACAACAACAAAACCCCAAAAAACCAACCAAMCAAACAAAAAAACACCCAAAACCAAAACAGAAACCCCACAAACAAACAAAAACCAAAATCAGAAAAACAAAACAAAAACCCYAAACAAACATAWAAMCCYCACAGCCCAAAAAACTCAAAAAGGGTTGATCTGACTCCAATCCTTTCAAAAATCTTTATTAGAGCCTAGGCAGAAAGGGATAAAATAAGCTGATGTGGGCATGTTTTGTGTGGTAATCACTAGAGTTGTCACTGCTACAGA
The DNA here is from genome assembly GCA_014549065.1 of Cardinalis cardinalis. Taxonomy (NCBI): domain Eukaryota; kingdom Metazoa; phylum Chordata; class Aves; order Passeriformes; family Cardinalidae; genus Cardinalis; species Cardinalis cardinalis. Next base: position 4,251,679 of record JACDOX010000017.1, read on the forward strand.
AGGAATTCTGCACACTGTTCCTRTGGTTAGCTCTTCACTTAAAAGAGATGTGAGAATGTTCTAGGAAATACAAGAAATATGAGAAGGATGAAAATAAATCTTTCAGGCTAGGAAGAATAAGTGTCACTGACACAGATATTGTTGCCTTGCTTAGGAAAAAAAGTCTAAATGCTAGAAAGCAGTATTTTTTCTCTGTAGGAGCTAACCAAACAATTGCTGTGCCTTTCTCAGCTCAAATGATACATGCTGTGGCTGGAAATGCTAACCTGAAGGACACCTGCACATCACAGGTGAGCTTATAAYATGACTTCATTGGTATGCATGGAGAAGTACACTGGTTTTGAGAAATTTAACTGATACCTTTTTTCCCATTGCCAACATAATTTTTCCTCAAAGAGAATGAACAAGATCTCTGACAACCTGTTTATTGGGCAATGAGGGTTGAAGGATGGGAGAGAGTTAAAGRAGATTTTCTTTAGATTCCTGAGACCTATGAGTCAGTATGTCCATGAGCAAAGGTTACATAAACTAATAGATTAGAACAAGAATTAGTTGCATAAACACTATTACTGCATTTCAATCTGTCACAGAGTCAAGCCTGCAGATTATTGCAGGCAGAGCTAGCCTGGGGCTTACACTCYGTATTGCTGGAGTGCCTCTGACACTGGATACATTTGAAATAGGATTGTTCTCTTGCTGTGGGGCTGCTCTGAAATCTAGGGCTTAGTGCAGCAAGCCTTATTTAATATACAGTAGAGTTGCTCTCCTGTCAAATTTGGGATGTGACTCTGGTGTATTGATTGTACAATAATTCTGTTTCATTAAACCAAGGACCATTGTGCCTCTTAGGTGACTGGTTCACTATAGGCAGCCCCAGGGACTAGATCCAGACCCTCTTCAAACTTCCCCCCAACTTTCCTGAAGCCTCTGCCCCTCTTTCTTCCATGATACTCTCTCCTCAGAATATCCTGGATGAAGTCAGGGAGACYAGGATAAGTAGCTCCTGCTGCATGGGGAAGAAATGAGGATGGATATGTTACCCAGGCCTGTTGGCCAGGRAAAAGGAGTTGGCCAGGGATTAGGAATTTTGAGTGGACTGGTGCTGATTCACAGGCCATGAGACATTAGGATGGCTGTGGTCTGAGTTGTTTGAGAATATTGCAGGTCACATGGGAAAACAAAGCCTTTCTTGGAGCTGCAGAGCTGCATTTTTTCAAAGTGCATGAGGGCAAATTATGCTCCCAGGCTGCAGAACTTTCCTGTTGTGTAGTGTTTTTCTTTGCACTTTCCCCAGCTTCTTGCTGATTCCATTTCATCATTTTACATGTAGGAATTGAGGCATCAGAGTTCAAGTCTTTATTTGATGCTTAACTCCCATTGAGTAAAGCAAACTCTCTCTACAGCAGGCTTTGTTTGTAGCCCTCAGCCCTGGGCACCAGTTAACRTCTAGAACAGACTCTCATACTTTGTTGTTCAAAGACTAAGTAATTTTTTTTAATGACACTGTTTGCAAAAGTAAACCAAGGACACTTAGTATTTACATGAATGTAGTTTTGGAAAAAAAAAGTCAGATTCAAACTTGCACGAGTGTCCTGATGGGCAAGACACATAAGGAGAGAATTAGAGGTGACTTCTCAAAGTGTGGTGGAAGCAGGCTCTGGGAGCCCTGCCTGCTTRTGTGGTCCTGGCTTTCCTCCTTTTCAGCTGAGAGTACAGAACAGATGGAAGACTAGCAATCAAATGCGGGGTGAAGAGATGTGATTAAATTAYCAAAAGGCCAAAGCCCTTATTGCATGAAAGGCAGCTTAAAGCTACCCCAAAACTGGCTTGAAGGGTTGGTTTTTTTGGTGCAATTATTTATTGCTTTCTGCTAATGGATATTAAAGAAGTGTAGGGAAGACATTCCAGTGGTTGTGCRTGGGAGGAAATGACAGCTGGGAGAAGTAGAGCAGCACAGTGTCCATGTGATAGTCCCCTGATTTAAGAGGAGATGTAAGGTTTTGTGCAATATCATCTTTGGCTTATTGCAAAATATGCTTTAAAAAGGGAGCTTGTTTTCATTCTCCATAAGCTACTGTTCTATTTGTTTGATAACCAAACTAAAAATAGTGCTTTGTAGAGATTTGCTAAGTCTTTGAAGTACATTGTTTGTTATCTGTGGGCTGCCTAACTGCCAAGGTAAAATAAAGGCAAAAGAACTGGTCTGCTTTGTTGAGAAAGCTGCTCTTATATCCAAGATGAGAAAGAAAGGAGATGACAGAGCTCAAAACCACCAGTTTTCACAGGTCTAAAATTCTGACAGCTTTCAAAATGATTAATTCTGCAAAGAAGAGAAGTGCATCTATGTTGCTCCTTGAAAAAAGTCATGTCAGTAGTGTTACAACATTATTCYCAATGAAGATAAATGTAGGTGACCTGGCAGTTTTCATGGAGACTTTATGAGATAAACCCACACAAATCATCTTCCTTTTCAGAGAAAAATAAAATTGCAGAATAGAGGCTTATTCAGAGACCATGTCTGCTATAATTGGGACGTCTAACCAGCAGTTGTCTTCTCCCAGGCACAAGAAGCAGAACTTGTCATGATGCTTGTTGGATAGAAACACTCTATATAGTGTTTATATTGATACCCAACACTCTATATCGAGTGTTTATAGACAAATTAGGTTGACAGATGTGTTAGACATGTGGCACATAGCCTCATGGAAAGATATTTGTGGTGATTAATTGGGATGTGTTGGAAAGTTTGAAGTTAATGTGATATCACTTACCTGACAGAACTGCTTTCTTTATARAACTCTGTTAGAAATAACCCTGCTGTTCATGTCAAATGGAAGGTGATGGTCAGTTGCATGTTTTTAAGCAATCTCAGTGCATTTCAGTTGCCTTGAGTGTGTGTGAACACTTGCTATGCTAGCTCCTACACCAGACTGACTGGAATTATTTTGGGTGTCTCARTATAAGCAAAAACTGAAATCTGGCACTGCATACAAAATGCCAATTTYAATAAGGGAAAAGTAGTATGTGGAGTGGAGAGCTTCTGACTGGTTATAGGCATAGAAAAAGTTTAATTTGCCCATGGTGCATTAGTTATTTTCTTGAAGGCTCTCCAAGACTGTGCTAAGGGGCTGTTATTCTTCAGAAACACTCAAAAATACTTTACAATGGAGAAATCCAAAACCTGATCTAAATTGGCTGTGGCAGATGACATTCAGGAAAATGAGCAGTGTTACCCACAAGACAGCATATTGTTCCTGGAGGGCTGCCTTATTGTGGAAGACTAGAATATATCCCAGAAATGCATTAAGATAAAATCTGCCTGGTGGAAGGTGCAGTTTCACTGGCTTAAGTGGCTTTGAATCAAGAGACAACAAATATCAGCCTTGCAGGGTTTCCATGCAGAGCCTCCAGACARAGATGTAAACAAATTTCAGGCAGTGTTTGTGGGCACTCCAACCTGCCCTACAAAGAGCAGCAGAGCTGGGCAGGTTCAGGGCTGATGGAGGAGTTCAGAAGGCACAGTCTGAGTGGGTTCAGGTAACCCACCTGGCAGGACAAAGTTGCTCTACATGACAGCAGACCAGGCAGTGCAGGAAGATACTGTGGGGTTATAAATGGGAAGGGGTGAGAGAAGGGCTTCAGTACCTGGTTTTAGGAGGCACCAAGCAATCAGGATGGTTTTCCTACCCCATTTCCTCTTCTGAAGAGGAGTAGATGGAAAGTGTGCCAGTGGATTTTAGGTTAGATAAAGRGGGTTTGGGTTTGGACTGGACTTCTCTTAAATGTAGAAGCCCTGGTTGCCTGGATGGAGACTGACAAAAGTTGGCCTGCAGGTCCAAAGTTCTGCCTGGGTGGTGCCCTTCTTCAGCAGGCAAGCAGAGCTGACTGCCTCTCCTCACACCAGGTGACTTAAAGTCAGGGGACTGGTGCTTGCTTTCATATGACCCTCAAGTACCCAAATCAGTAAATTATATAATTTTGAAAGCTTTCTTCCATGCCTGGACATAGGACTCTTATTTCATGAAATTATACACATTCTCACATATCTAAGCCCTGGGTGGAGCTCTCAGGAGAACATGAACACTASTCAGGCTGAGCCACAGTGGCAGAACTGTTCTGAAACCATTATCTTGAAAAAACAATGCTGTCCTTCTCCTCAAAAGAAATTCATCAGCATTGTCTGGATTTGGCTTAATGGATCTGTAGGCTACTGATTTGTCAGCTTCCTTTAACTATCAATTTTCATAAAGAAATATACAAGAAAGAATTCTCCAGATCTGAATTTGAGGCAGTTTTACACCTTTTCTCATCAAACGTAGAATGAGAAAGCTGTATGCCAGTTGCATTATGGATGCCCAGATTTGTGACCTGTTGATGTAAAAGTTGGTCACCAGTATCTTCCAGTAAGCACATTTTGATGCTTTCAATGAAAATAGTCAACCTTGCTGGACAGAGAAAMTCTGGGACAAGAAAGCCCTGCAACTTCATTCTGTAAAGGGTTTAGGGGAAAAGCTAAGTGCAGTAGTGTCCTCTSATTTTATCTTTTCTATGTTCTTGGGATGTCATTTGGGCAACCTGGCACTCATTTGGAAGATGCCTTGGAGTGGAAGGGTCGTACTGAGTTGCTCCATGGCTGGCCACTTGCACTGGAACAGTGGAGTAGCTACAGGTGCCAGGGATGTGTCTCACCATGTCAGCCAAAGGTCTTTTGCTGGAATTAAAAGGGAGGATGTAGAGCTGCCCTCTCCCTGCAGCACCATTGCAGTCCCATACCATAGGATGGGAAGAGTTGCTGAGCACGATCCTGGGCCAGCAGGAATGCTGTAAGGATGTGCTGGAAGGAACAGGTTCAAGGAACTTCTGTTTCCAGCCTGGCAGGAAGGATGCCAAGGTCAGCACAAGGAGCTGGCTGCAAGTGCCTACTCTGCTTCACTGCTGGGACACATGGCAGGTACAATAATGCAACCAGAAAGCTGCTGCTGACCCGTGCATGGCTCTTAACCCCCCAAACGCTTCCTGACCTGCAGCCCGAGGCTGGGATTGCTCAGTGACTCTGTGGGGGTGTGCATTTTAGGAACAAAGCCTGGAAGCACACAGGAAATTACTGGTTTTGAGCCCATTCTGAAGACTCAGGGAGCAACTGTACATTCCTAAATGCATTGGGGAGGGGTGTTGATCCCCCCTCTCAGCTGAGCTAGGGCTGATAGGAGGGTATTGGTGAAGGTTTAGGAGCAAATTGAGAACTGCTGGAAGTGGTTTACAAAATCTTTAACTGCTTCCTGAACAGAAAGAAAGAGGACTTGAAAGGGTTCTTTYCTGATGTTTTGGCATTCTTCTCCTTGCCCCACTAGATATCCAACCACCCTCCCTTGTGTGAAGTTCTAAATGGAGGGAATAGGCCAGAAAGGAATAAAAGCAGCTCACAATGTGGAAACTTGGAGTGATCCTTGGGAAAGGACTGCATGTACCCCCTCATAAAGGTGAGCAAAGAGGAAATTCTGTGCAAAAATGGGCCACTGTGGATGGGGACAAGACTCCTCTAGTCACATCTGTCCTTGATGTTCCCTGGTGCACCACAGGTCACATCTGGCAGCTTGGAGGAGCTGTGTGCCTGTCTCCTCAAGGCAGGACATTCCTGTTGGGTGAGGATGGGGTGGGGGATGCTCAATGGCAGCACCCCCAGGCCCTGCCCGTGCCTGGCTGAGCCCCTGTGTCAGGCTGAGGGTGAGGACACAGCGCTGCAGGGAGGGCAGGCTGGGATCCCCTGAGGGCTGCAGCACTGCAGGGGTGGGGATGGCCACGCTCTGTGGGCAGCTGTGAGCCCAGAAATAGCTGTGCCAGCTGTGGGAGAGGGGGATGGCACAAGTGGGAGCCTTGTGGGAGGGCAGCCTCAGCGAGCTCCTCGACGTGTGTGTTGGCACAAACTCCTTGGAAGTCACTTTGGCTCAACTAAGATGTGTGTAAGTAAGTGGAAACAGGTTCTGGAAAATTATTTGCAATAGAAAATGGTTTCTAAATTGTGTCCTGTTTGGCACAATCTAGATAACTATCTGTAGGATACTGCTTTTTCCATTTCTCCCTGCTAAGCACAAACAATCTCACTCTTTGCAGTCTGTGGGTACATCCTTGTTCCCAGTCTGTGCCCACAGGATGGATGCATTCTGAACTTGGGGTTTGATTTGTTTTCTTCCTGATTGTTCCACGCTACCAGAAGCAATGGGTGTTTCCTACTGGTGATTTCACCTTTATACAAGGGTTGATATTGAACACATACCAGGATGCCTTGGCCCAGGAGTCAGCTCCTTTGTATACTTTTTATAATTTTCCTTTAACCCTTAAAATTTTATTCCTCCCCCTCTGCTCCTCCTCTTCCTGCCCCTGTGTGCCTCCCCTCCCTGTGCTTCTCCGGCGGCATTGCCAGCTCTGCACAGGCCCAGTTTCTCTAATCAGATGAAGCTGCAGGATTATCTCTCTCCCTCCCTCCTAGGCTCCATTTTATTTCCTCTCCAGCCAAGGGGGGAGCCATGTCGAGACGAGGGAACCCCCATCTCCCAGTCTCCTGCCTTTGATGCTCTCTGACAATCCCACCTCCTTCCCCTTCTCACATGCTCACCTTAGTGTCAACAGCACCAGGCGGATCCAGGAGAGGAAATCTGAACTCCTTGGGCTTTTGTTCTCCTCAGATTTCTGAGCATCTGTTTTTAAATGCCCTCCAAGTAACTTGTGCAGGGAAGCTGGATGTGCAGTCTCTGAGTGGGGGGAAGGTAAGGACCACGGCGGTTCTGGCTCCTGGGAGGACACCGAGCCCTCTCCGCTTTGCCAGGAGAGGAACAAAGCAGATGAGGGGAAGGGAAGGGAAGGGAGAGGAGCTGCTTCTGTAGAGACAGAGCCAGGCTTCTGTAAGTGCTGTCTTGGCAGCAGGGGTTGATAGCTGCACTGAAAATCCCAGGAAATTATGGTAGCTTTCTCTTTTTCTGAAATGATGGGAACTATGACTCTGAGCTTTAATTGAATTTAATGTAGTTCTGTAGAAGGTGGTTGTTTAATGCTGATGTCTTTCATGTGTATGTGTTTGTCTTATAGTAATTATTTCCAGAGTATACATGTCACTGTTTCTTTGGGGAAGAAAAACCCYAATAAGCTTGTTCATCTTATTCCTCTGCACATCTGTGAGTTTATGAAGGTGCTTTTTGATTATCTCTTGTGTGCATGTTAGTGTTTGGATACTAAAAATAAGAGAAAAGTGTAAATTTTATTGCTTTAAATTTCTGCCTTTTAGTACTAATGTGCTAGAGAATCATTTGCCTTACTGCTTTCCATCATGTGTACCRTGTGTTTTTTAAATTCCTAGAAATATCCAACACTAGAAAAATCTGAAGAATATTTCAGTGCTTTCTRCAGATCAGCTTTGTTTTGCAGTTTACCTTCCTAGATAAATGGTCAATTGCTATTTAAAATGGCAAATAAAATTTTTCTCTTAAACCAAAACATGTTTTTCTCAAAGTCACAAATTTGATTTTGTTTGGCTTTTTATTGTCACAAGATTAAAATTTTATATCAGAATCCTTAGAAGTAGAAGACTGTTTTCTATATATGTTGTGATTAAAAGCAAGAGTCTGYGCTGATGCACTCCTGGATTTTAGGGGAAGAGGGAAAAGGAAGGGGGGGAGCAAGCAGTTATTTCCATTTAGAGAACTCTGAGCATGAAAGGGAAAGGAAAGATAAAATAAATACATTTTGCAAGATGTTGATCTCTGACAGAAGCGAGATGGGCCTTATATAGATCAAAATCTACCTCTCTTCCATTGACTCATGCTTCAAAGTAATTATATCATACAAAATACAAAACTATCAGTGCTTTTCCTGCACCAAGAGGTTGATGAAAGCTTGCAGATGGTTGTTYGCATGTTTTAGTGCATGTCTGAATGTTTGCAGTACATCAACKGCAGTAAGATCTGAGTTTAGAGACCTCTGCATGGAGTCTCTGTGTAAAACAATTAGGTTTTAAGAAGTTTTCATTCAGCAGGGTGGATGAGATGAGGGCTTTGTGTTTTCATGCCGTGTCTTGGTTACTCCATAAACACTTCTCCATTTATTGGGTTTTGTTGACTTTTATTGTCCAGACATTTTATTGTAACTCTACTCCAGGGAAAGCTAGAATTGCAATTTAGTTTATCTSACAGTTATTTTGGGCTGCTTAAACAAGAGCAGTAAATTGTATATGGCTTTGTAGTGTCAGAATTAGTTTATAATACAAAATGTGATAAACTTCCATCAGGTAACAGTGTCAAGTCCACATTTTTCCTTCCATAGTAAACTATGCATATTCAAACTGCACTTGAAAAATAAAAATGTATGAGGAAGGGTAAAACAGAGAATTGTTATTGAGGATTATTAGACTTCTGAAGTTTGATTTTCTTTCTTTCYTTCTATTAGGGCAATGACAAAGGGTAAATTGGAGGTAACTTTTAACCACTGCAGATGAGCAGAGGTATTTGCTTGTACCAGTGAGATACTGTTACACCTGACTGCAGGCAGGTCATTTCTGAGCAGAACAGCAACAAAGTCCTGTTTCTTCTCCAGTGGACTCTCCTGGAGGTTAGAGAGACTAAATTGCTCATTCCTTTGCCCTGGAGTTCATGGTTTTAGATGAGGATGGAGTGTCCTTCACTCTGGTCCCTTGTATTTGAATATTGCAAGCTGTTACACATTTTGCAGGAGAATGCAGCCTAGGAATGATGCTTTCCAAGGCTAGGGACTTGAAAGATACCTGATACAGTATTTGTTCTGCAAGGATTTTTTCCAATCAATCAGAAAAAAAAAATCTTATTTTTGTTATCATACCAATATTTTTGTTGCAGCAAGTATCTTTGGCAGGTGTGTGATATTTCATTGCTTCTAGTCTCAAACCACTTTGGCCCAAGAGCAACAGTCCAGCAGGAATCATAGGCTGCAAGTGATCTTGCACTTTACTTTYCTTGACAGCCTTGAACTCTTTTACTCTTTTTTTTTTTTTTCTTAAATCATTTTCCATGGCCATGAGCCACACCATAGGGACTGCAGGTGCTGGCCTTTTAGTTAATTCTTGCAGCTTCCTTGTACAGAATTCAGATTTTTAACTGGTGTATACAGTAAAGCTTTATGCATACACAATATCTCTCTGGGRTGTTAAGATTCTGGAAGATGTGAATTAAACAAACTTTGAATAGCCTTTTTTCTTTTTTCTTTCTGGTGGGGTTGGGGGCAGCATTTCAGTTGTGTGAGAGATCTTTTCTGTAAAAGCAAAATGAGGGGGAGAATGAAAATAAATGTTGGAGTACAGTAGTCAGGATTATCTGCATGAGAGATACAATGGGAAGGCAGTGAACTGAAAGATACTGCTGAGCTTTTCTCTGGCTAAGGCAATTTGATGCAATATTTCCTATGAATGCCTTATCACAATTGAATTAATCTATAGCTGTGCAGCTCATACTCCATCTGTATGTTAAGAACTCTCCTTTAGGAGTATTCTCTGATTGCTTAGGAGATTGTTGGGAAGAAGATGGCCTCTTCCATTTAGAAAATCTGTTWAAATTCTGAGAAATTATCTTTAGCAACAGGAACCACAAAGAAATATCACTTTGATGCTGCTTAGGTAGATGCAYTCAGAGCTTGAGAATTGGGTCAGGCCAACTAAATGAAGTTGACATCAGCCAGGTCTTTCCTAGTTTGGTGTGTGAGCATTAAGCATGTGAGTTATAGCCWAGCATCATTCTGCACCAAAAAAAGCTTCATAGGAAAGATCACCTTTAAACTGACCTATTCCTGTGTGGGGAAGTTCTTGTAAAATGATGGCTTGACTTGTGCACAGTGTGGATTTCATACAAAGCACAGAAAGGAGCAGGACTCTTTCTCCATCTGCAGAATATTTGCTAATTAAGCTTTAGCAAGGRCACACCTGAGTGTGCAAATGAAGGTTAATGGGATTGAGCTGTTATAAGACCTTCATTTGACTTGCAGAGCTTTACTSCAGTCAACAGTGAAGACTGGCAGAAACCAGTTCATCTGAGCTGAAGTGAAAGATCCAACTCCTTTCTAGCTCAAGCTAAGCAAACCTGCCTTGGAAATTGGAGAGATGATAAATGCACAAAGCCACCCTAGCTCTCATAAACTGAATTTTTTTTTAAGAATCTTCTGGGAAAGTTCCATGTTTATGACTGAGCAGGGAAGATCAGTGCTTCTAGAAACATCAAGGAAAAACATACACCTTGTTGTAGCAGTTTTATTTGGTTCTCAGTGACCTCTAAACTGTGAAAGARTTGGAGTGATTTTGTTGATTTAGTAACAACAGAGGTGCTAATGGATAGGAAAGAAACTTTTGGAGTCACTGCCTCTTTCCTATAGATCACCTTTGTGCTTCCTTTCCAAAGTCATTCCTGTCTCAGTAAAAAGTACTCAGGTTTCAGTAAAATGTACAGGTTCCTCTAATCAATGAAAAGTGGTTCAGTATTGCAAAATGGCTGCACATTTCAGCTTCTCTGGCTGAGAAGGTACATGACATTCATTGGCACTAAGGGATGAAAGCATGTGTTTATGAAAAGAATAAAAAAAGTAATTTTTGAAAGGACCTTGTGAATTCATCTATTCCAGTSTCCTGCTCAAAGCAGAGACAGCTGTGAGGTCAGACCAGATTTCTTAGGGTTCTGTGTGAGCCTTGAATATGGTCAAAACAATGTTTGAAAAGCAAAGAATTCCTGTAGCAGAGCCTTTCTTGTTTACAATCAGTGTCTTGTTGCTAGCAGTTAGCAGCAGATGCCTGAGGAGTTATTCTCTTGTTGTCCATGGCACACAGGTGGGATCTTCTTCRACCTGAATGATGACAGGAACTGAATTTTCTTGTGGTTCCTGAGTTGTTTCAAATTTATACCTCAARACTTTGTGATTCTGACATTATTGCCTGTTAATAAGGAAGTGGAGACTTCTGCTTCTTGGTTTATGATTGAGATTAACCAAGAGGAGGGAAAATTTGTTTGTTTACATAGGGTGTAAACATTAGTTCTAGAGGAACTCCTTCACGTACTTGGATATGACAAAGTATTTGTAAACTTTATTCTGCTGCTTTGGGCTGTTACCTTACTCTGTCTTGGGTTTTTTCTCCTTACAGTYTCTGGTATCAAGCCTTGGGAGGCAGAGGCTCTCCTCTAACCAAGCTCTAATGTTTTTCCTCTCTCAGTCTTGAGACAGTAGGGAAGTGTTCCCTTTCATCCCTTTCAGATGTTCTCTGAATACTATAGATAATAGTTCCCCACATGGGTCTGGTTTGACCACAGATGAATTGGGACAGCTGCYTTTCTGAAAGACAGAAATTGCACTTTGACAGAAGGGTTTTTTATGACAAAACACCAAGTTTGAAATGAAAACTTCCTCTTGCCATATACCTTGTTTAAATAGTTCCAAAGCTACCTCAGAATACAATAGCACCTTTTAATGCTATGAAACATGATTAGCTAGTCCCCTTTTTAGTTCTTTTCAATACTCAGCCCCTTGGACAGAGGTTGCCAGCTCTTTTCCAGCTTAAGGATATATAAAAGACAGCTTGTAGTGTGAACTGAAGGCTTAAATTAGTAGCAAAATCTCTTTTTCATGAGAAATTCACCCTAGTAAAATAAAGTCTACAAGTGCATGTGGCACTGCAAGACAATGTGGTCTGCAGTTGTGACAACTCTGCTTAGCAAGTTTAATGAAGCTGCTTATAATAATTAATCATTGCTACTTAACATACKATGCATATACAATATAAATGTCAGCATGCACATTGTATAGAGTTTATACATACAACACCTAATCTGAGAAACTCTGCTGGGTTTGAGTATTTGAAATCCTTGAGATTACTTGTGCTCATGATGTTGGAAAGTTTGCAGGGGGTGCTTTAAACGTATGTTTCTGAAGCACAGATAATGTCTGACCTGCACTGGTAAGGTGAGTTTTCTGCAAGTGCAACAAGAATTTCCTGTGGAGATGCACTATTTATTTCTTCCAATCAAAATATTACAAAAGAAGGGCCAGAATRCATTATCTTCAGCATCTTATATTTAATATCTTTTATTCTAGGATTTGAGAGTGCTCTGCAATCATGAATTAAGCCTTTAAATACCTACATCAGGGGCTTCTGCATCTAATCTGTGAGTCACAGATGAGTAAACTGAGTCACAAAGGGAATGACTTGCTCAAGGTCATACGCTATGTCAGTGAGCACAGACAGAATTAGAAAGCAATTGTTTCCTCTTTCTAATTACTGAGTGATTGGTTTTTAAGTTCTGGAAGTCAGTTTTCTGTCCGTCCACAATGTCAAATTCAGTCTTTTCTCTGCCACCACTGAGAGCAGCTTCTAGAGGTAGATGGATTGTGGTTTTGAATTCTTTTTTCCTCCAAGGTTTTCCATATAGTTCATAAATGCTCTTATTTAAATAAGGAATTGAAGGGGATTTTGTGGTCCTTGTATGGTGTTCAGTCACAGGGGGAAACAGGGGAACAAGCAATAAAGTTAAATTTCTAGGTTTTGCTAGGTAAGTTGCCAGGTTTTTCTAGGTAGGAAAGAGATTCAGTTTTCACATGTTGAAGAATAATGAGCCATCTTTAATTATTTTGGTGACACATCCTTCAATCTAATTGTCTAAATCTGTTGTCTTTATCCTAATGGAGATGTTTGGAGACCTTTGTTTATATCACCATTACTGCTGTTTGATGCTGCTGTAGGAATTGCCATCCTTCAATTAAAGATGATATGTGAACATGAAAAACTGCTGTGCTTGTGGCTATGTTTGTATAATTCAGTATTCTTAAGGCAGATTTGAGCTTCCTTTGTCTGCCACTGCAGCTGGTTGTAAAGCTTTTATCTCTGTTGGCACAACACTGAGGCAAGGCAGTGAGCTTTATGGGGAGGCTGGGCATGTTAGGCTCAGCTCTGTGCTTTTCTGCCTCCTTGCAGGCAGCACAGAGCACACACACAGACTGTGCACCCTCTGACACAGGCTGGGACACAGCTTTAGCTGTCACAGATGTGCTCACCTGGCAGGAGGGGGGTCCCGCTGCCCTCACCCAGAAGTGCCGTGCCATCAAAGCTGGGATGTCCACAGGGCAGGGGGCATAAGCTGAGTTTGTGCCTTCCCTCTAACTGTCACTGTTAAGCTTTCATGCAAACAGCAAAAATTATTACTTGAATATTTTCCACTAAAACACATGAATTTGCAAGTAGATATTCAAATCACTTAGCCAGTTTGGGTGGAGTTTGTTGGATGTGCAAACTGCTGGCCTCTTGTGCAGGTTGTACTGGTATCCAGATGTACTCTGAGATTGGAAGGAGGCTGTAAGTGAGCTTCTGGCTTTCTGTATGATTTTTAAGTTCATGATGCTGCCCAGGCAGCTGTGATTCACACATTGGCAGGCTTTGGCCTCTGACAGGCAGAGGCTTACTGAGCAAAGCTATGGCCATGTGTTTCTGCAGAGTTCCAGGTCAGTGGGGTTGCTTTGAAGCTGGTTTGCYCAGGGCTGAAGAAAGGGTACAAAAGTGGAGCTCTGAGGAGCATGAGTTGTTCAACACCAGACCAATTCTGTCTCCTCCAAGTTGGAACATGTGAAGGAATAGGATTTGATCCCCTGCTGTGGAGAGGAAAAGGCTCACTAGTGTCTGTCTCTGAAATAAATCCAAATGTGGATAGSCCACTGCATATTTTCTACATTAAAGATGAATTCTTAAAGAAACTGTAAAATATTTTTGTCACAGGACTTCTGCAATACCAGTGGATATCAGTAGCTATGAATTCTTAGCAGCATAATCCTGGCATCTGAATTAACAGTTTCATTTTGCTTAATTCTGTTCTGCTTAAACCAGAAAGACAATYATATTAATATACCACTTCTTCAGGCATGCACTATTCACTGTAAGCATGATTCTAGGTCAGTGTTGCCTGCTGTCATTATATTTGATTTTTCTTAAGCCCCAGCTGGTAAAAACAGCTGATTAAATGACCATGACATCATATTTAATTTGTAATTAAAGTTTTAAGTCTTCTAACTGAAGAGATGAGCTTTAAAGAAGTGAGCTGTCAGACAGTAAAAGTGAGCACCAAAACAYGACTGTATAATACCTCTGTTGGGTAGCGTAGTTTGTATGCTGAGGCAGATCTCCACGTGGAGATATAGTGGGAGTAATGTTTTGCTCATAAAATTCTGCTAAAAAAAGATTAAGTCCAAGAGATTTTTGAAGTTGTTTCTGGGATAGATGATTAAATAAAAAAGGTGGCAAAGAAGATGCCACATGTTGCAGTAGTAAATCATGTGGTGGTGTCGAGACAATGTCCYAACACATGCCTCCCTTGTGACAGAGTACTTCTCTCTCTGATTTTCCAATAATATATTTACAGCCCTGTGAATTGTCCCTCCTGGGAATTCAGCTGAAGGTGTCACTGAAATTGTCTCCTTTGGTTCATCTTTATCAGATTCCTCTCTCCTGGCACTTTGATTTCAGGCTTTTTCATCTTTAGAATTCAGAGTTTTCAGCTCTGCTCAGGCTGTGCTGGGGCTGTGGGCTGTCCCTGGTCCTTAAAAGAGAATGCTGAMCTTCCTGCATGGCTCTTCCAAGCTGTTGGGATAACTGTGGGCACTGTGGCCTTGTTGTTCCACACTGAGGTGAATGCATGGGCAAATGTTGGAATCTGTTCATTTTCTGATGTGGTAACTCATTTGTTATCTCCTGCTGAGGCCACTGGCAAGAGCCAGGGCCCCCATGGCACCCTCAGTGTTTGGGGAGGAGATCTCTGCTGTGCCTCAGGAAGGGAAGAGCTGAGGTTCATTACCACTCAGGGTAAAGGGGGCTCTTCTCTCTGAGTCTTGTCAGCAGTCACTGCAGAGATACCTGCCCAGTGTGCTCAGCACAGGGTGGGCAAAAGACAGAAGTGTTTCAGGAAAGCCTGGCAGCCAAAGCAGTAATTAGCAGAATTACTGTGGGGGCTGTGACCAGTGGCCAGTGAGGGCCTCAGGCACACGGGCTCTGCTGTGGCAGTGCTGGGCACTGAGGGTCACGGCTCTCCTGCTCTCATGTTTTCCAGCCTGCCAAGGGCACTCCCCCTCCTCCCTCTGAATTATGGTCCCAGTGCCATAGCCCCAGTGTCCCCAGTGCCTCTTGCACTGCAGAACTGGAAACAACCCCCTTCCTTTGCATACAGTGTGCACTTGTCTGTTGTGTTTGTCTGTTGGTATCTCTGGATGCCCAAGCCAGCCTGTCCTGCAGATCTGGCTGCTACTTGGAAATACTTAGGATGATAGAAAATATTTACAAAAGGGCATTAGCAGATTAAACTGAACAAAACGTGGTTTGTTTATAATGCTATTCCAAAATGGAAAGCCTACAGAAAGATGATGGATTAAAGGTTAAGTGATTGGGGTCTCAACCTGAGTCTTTATTAATCTAGCTGACAGAATTTAGAGAATTTTTTTTTTGTATTGACAGAATTTAGAGAAATTTTTTATGTTCCCTTACAAGTGATATCTTTTCCCCTACTGTAACTCCTCTGTTTATTCCTTTCACTTACACCTCATCAAAATAAAATAATAATTAAAACCAGCAACAACAAAACTCGTAATCCCAGACACTTGAATCTCTAAGCTTTTTACCATGGTTAATCCTGTTTTGCCAATGCCTCTCGAGTGGTTTGACTCCCCCCCAATGTAAATGTTAGTGATTACTGTTAATGAACTGTTTCCTTCAGTAGTAGTAGTAGTAGTTAGGGAGAGGCCATCAGATCTCATAATGCTATCATGCCAATTTTTGTCTAAAGCAAACCAGATCTTTCTTATCTTGTGCTAGTAGTTTTCCATGTGAGCAAGCAAGGACAATTTTTAGACATAAGCACACTCTTATTTTTTTATTTTGATGGTATAAGTTTCTTTAAAATTAGTACAACTCCAAAAGAAATTAATATAATATTAGATGATGTTCCTTTTCATGTTATTTTACCACATTAAGCATGTATCTTAGAAGTTTAGTCATGGATTGCAGTAAGGAGGCCACATTGCTTGTAAAATGTGCCAGGGCTGAAAAGAACCCAGTGTGAATATACTGAATTACTTCTGGTACCTGCGGGAGCTCAGCTGTTGGGGCAGAAATGCAGGTTTTCCTGAATGTGCTGTCTTGTGCCCCAGGCAGGGGTCAGCAGTGTTTATGGCTAAGTGACTGCTGCCCCTKAGGGTGTAATTGAAGTTACATCATTTTAGCCATAAASTGCTCTTCATTTMAAATTTATAAATTTATAATTTAYTTATGGTGTTTGTAATAAGATTAAATAAAGTTAAGAACCTGTATCTAGCAGCCTTCTATTCAAGTATATTCCTTAAGTTAATTAAAATGACACTATTCTTCTCGTATAAAATATAATTGTGTTTGTCTTGGAGTTTGGTGTTGCAGAAATTCTGTGCTTGCTTGTGGATCTGATTATTGCACAGCAGAGCCAGAATGATGCAAATAAAGGAGCAAATTCAGGACAAAGACCTTGCAACCCCTTAACACTTCTCATAGGGTGTCTTCTCTGAAAGGGCTAATGCAGCCATGGAGGGTCCTGCTCAACATCCAAAAATAAATCATCATCCAAAAATGTGGTATGGGTCAGATTGTTTAGCTTTTCCAAATTCAACGTTTGCAAATTAGTGCTCTCACCCCTGAAACTGGCTTGGATTTTATGACTTATTTTGCAGTCAGATGCTGATTTTGAAAGCATAAAGTTAAGAAAACAAATTTTTTCTTGTATGATCAGCCAAGTGAAGATGGGTGGAACACCTGCAGTCATTATTACAAATCTTCTTGACTTGTGGGTTGACAAGAGTTATATAAAGAAAAAATAACTGTGGAAGATTTAGAGAAGTGTCTGATATTGCGTGCATATTTCTAGTAATTAGTATTACATTTCTCTGACTCTTCCCAWGTTCTGCAGCTAACTTGTGTTGTTCAACATGTCAGGTGATTCCCACTGCCTCCCTGTCTGTCAGTTTCCTATACTAACAAAGTACTAAACRAGGGTTCTTAAAAAAGGGGGAAAAGGACTTTTTCATGGGCAGATAGGATGAGGGGGAACAGTTTCAAACTAAGAGATGAGAGTGTTGTCAAAATTTCAATTCAAGTACGTGTGTGGAGTACAAAAATACTGAAGGATTTTAGAATCATAATTAATTTACAGTGAATGTCTTTCAATTGATAACATACATTGTATTTAATATTTTGAGACTAAATTTACTGGTGCATTAAATAGGTCAAAACTTTAATCATAAGTCATAGCAAAATACACATTTGTTGCTTTAAAGTAGTTCAGTGGAATTAGTGAAAGCAGYCTAGATCCCCTCATAAGCTATCTGAAGCTAAGCCAAAAATAGTGGATGTTAATTCCATTTCTATCCTAATCCTTTCTCTGCTTGTCTAACAATTTTCTATATATTCATAGCAGAATATCTGCCTCAAAAATTCATACTTTCTTATTTGTGTATTCAGGTGTGAATTTCCTTTGAAATTTCAAAACAAAATCTTTCAGACAGGCTCAGAACTTAAATTAGATATTTTTGAGTAAAATTCCTTTCCTATAAGTTAATATTTACATTTTAAAAATGAAAGTTAAACCAAGCAGTCTGCTCTGCCCAGCATGCACAGAGAAAGTCGGTTTGGGTSCCTATGTACCCACAAAATCAGTGTGCTTCTATCCATGTTTCATGTGGGTAATCCATTCCTGATTAGCTGATTCACAAAATACAAAGGAGTTGCATGGCTGTGTCATTGAAGAGGTTCCATGTTTTGGGGTTGGATTTTTAAAAGGTTTGGCACCTCTTTCTCAGTGCATGACCCACCCCTCACTGGCAGAGCTGTGGGAAGGCCCATCCAGACCCCTCTGCTTCCCAGCCTTTCCCAGAAGCCATGGGCTGGACCCTGGGCTCAGTGGGAGCTCTGGCACCTGAGGAGGTGTGTGTGCAGTGTTGAGCCTCTTCTCAGGGCGTTTTGTGTACCCTGAGCAATCAGTGCCAGCAGTGCACATGTGAAATGCAGAGTTYGGGAAGGCCCAAGGCCATAGGAGAATTATTACAATTATGCTAGTGTGGAACACTGGTCTGTCTGAGCAGCAACGTTCAGATGCTGTTAGGAGTAGCTGGTTAGAATATTCTGCATGTACATGTGTAATATGTGTCATATCAACCCATGTTCAGTCATGAATTCACCTGCAGTGGGGCAAAAATAAATTTATTCCGAGTTTTCTTTGGTGGTTTCCTTGCCAGCATCCCCCTGGGTGCTGCTTTCAGTGATATCACTGTGTTTGGTCTGTTTCATCCACCTGAATGCCTTGTGTGTGCAGTGACAAATCAGTTTCAAACTTCTGTCAGTTACAGAGGCTTCTGCAGCAATGTCCATTGCTACATAAAGAAAGCAAACAGAGCCTTGGTTCCTGTGTACATCTAGGTATTTGAATGCTCTAAACTTTGTAAGAGAGCCCTTCAAGCTTCCCACAGCCTTGTATCATTTGTAACAGGATATGTTTGAAGCTTCCTTTCATCTGAGTCTCAATATTTGTGTCTGAGGATTGCCATTAGTAGGTGTTGTTTCATCCAGGTGTGTGTGAGAGCCTTTGCAGGTGTTATCTTTTAAAGAGATTAAATGTAAGGTTTTCACCTTGTAGGCAGCTATTGCTCTGGTGTTTAATCCTCTTGACTCCTTTGAACCCTGTGACAGACTATACTCATGTGCAGAAGTGACTGCAGGAGAGGTAACATGGATGAAGGAAGGGAATTCACCTTTTTTCTGCATACAGTCCAAATTGTAGCAACCCTATACTAGAGGATATTGCTGCTGGTCACAAGTCCCTGATACACAACCCACAATGAGAATTTTTGTAAGAATGTGATTGCAAATATTAATATTTTTTAATGTTGTCATGCTCAATTTAATTTCATGATGGAAAACAGCCAACACAAGTGGATTTCAGGTGATGGGAAAATTGCAGCCTGTTAGCCTGCCAGTGTTTACAATGGAAATGGAATTAATTACAAGCACTGATATCTGCCTGGATCAGCTGTAGAGCTCTTGGTTGGCAGAGGGAGCAAAAGGCATGTTCTTATCTGTTACACTGGTATGTGACTCTTGGAGCCTGTGACTATCACTTTAAAAGGATCACATATGAGAATGCTGAATGTGAGCCCTTGCAGCCACGGTGTCCTTGATGGTAGGAGTGAACTTCCCTGTGACATTTGCAGAGTGCTTTTGTTCACCATGTGTATGTACCTTTCCTGTTCCACACATTCATTTTTATTTTAGTGATATAGTGCACAGGAAATGGTGCAGGTTTCTGTCAAAGACCTACTGAGGAGGCAAGGTGCATGGAGTATATCTGAGGGAAAGTTGTCTAAAATGAGAAATTCTGGCTTTCACTCTACATCTGCACAACAAAATATCTGGTAGTACTTGGCCTGGGAGCAATGCACAAATAGTCTGGATCTTTCTGTTCAACACAGTGAGTTCTTGTAGAAAAGACATATATGTGTTTGTGTGGGTAGATATAGATATATATGAGCATATTAAAATAACTTTAGTTGCACAAATACTGCAACACCTCTGCACTATAAAAAAGGACAGAAGAGCTGCAAGGCTTTGGTTAAAGACTTKCTTGTTTCATTTTTACCCTGCCTGTGGTGTCATGAGTGCACACCTTCCACAGCCAGCATGGACTTGTGGATTTGCAAAGTGAGCAACCTGAGAGCCCAGAGCATGCACCCTTAACAGAGACAGTGGTGAGGTGCAGATTCTCCTTACAGAGAGAGGGGAATTTCACCTCCAGCCTTTCACTGGGTCCCTCTTTGCAGCCCGCTCCTGTGGTGCCAGAGGTGAGCACAAGCTGGAGTGCTGCCCAGCATTATTTGTTTTGGAAACACTGGCAGTGACCCCACTGGCTTGGTAGAGGTCATTTCCTTGGCTTTCATGTCATCTCTGTCACAGGGGGTCAAAACAACTTTGTCCAGATCTGCTGTACACTTGTGTGGCCTCAGGGAAAACGGTGGACTAAAACAGTGATCTTGTAACATGAAATATCAAGAAGCTTGTTAGGAAAGGTGTGGGGAAAAGGAGAACTTGTTCAGTTGTTGCAGCTTCAAGGTTTRAAAGCTCCATCAGTGACTGGATCACTTCTGAAATGATGATGTCAAGAGACTAAAAGCTAAACTTTTTTTGTTGTTGTTTTGATGATACAGTTAATATCATTAGCTTAATGACCACTGTGGTCTAAAACTATCTAGTTGGAAAATACTTCTGCCTTTGCTTACATTACATGACATCTCTGGATGTCCCAAAAAGGGCTYCAGTGAATTTGGGGAGATGATACTTGGTAATGTTGAGATAGTTGTTGTTAAAAGATAGAAACCAAGGAGGATTTTTTTTCTTTTTGTGTTTTATGAACTGGAAAAAAACTCACCAGAATTTTAAGAAATCCTGTATCTAATTTAGAGAAAAACTCTTTGGAGAAAGCAAAAATGGAAACTGACTGGTCTGAGTACACTTAGACTAGAGTACTGTATTTTTTAGAAAGTACTTGTGAATTGTGGAAGGCAAGAAGCCCAAGCAGAAGGTCAGTAGAGATTATAGTTTCCAGTACATTTATTTCCTGCTTAAATTGTGTCTTTTTCTTTTCCACCATTTCTTGCAGMTCTCTCTTTTTTGCCATGTCATCTGACAGCCACCAGCTCCACACCCATTGCTACCAGGACTCACTAAGTTCTACTTGTCACAGTCTCTTGAATGTCAACAGTCACCCCCTGTCCAAGAGCTCCTCAAATCTGGCCTGTATTGGGCACTCAAGGAGTTYAGAGGAAAGGCAAAACAAACAGGAGCTGAAGAAAAGCCATAGTAGCACCATCTGCCATATCCTGGAAAACAGGAGTGATGCAAGGAGTGTGCAGAGTCCTGAATGGTCCTCCTCACAGCCTGGAATGGTGGGACTTGGATCAGAGGTCCAAACTATAAATGACCAGTCAGCCAATGACCATTCAGAGGRAAGAACTAAGAATACAAACCATGTTCTTGTCACTGAACAATCCTCAGCATCCTGGGGAGTGGGGGACACTAAGATGTGTGTGAAGAGCAGCACTGCTGAGAATGTTTCTTCAGCCTGCTTTGTTCACCAGCAAGGCATGTGTAAAATGGAAGAATCAGGAATTGCCCTTCAGAGAAGCCACTCAGACCTAACCTGTAGCTGCAAACAGCAGACTCATGTCACTCACAYAGAAACCAGGGCTACTCACTCCAGCCTCAGCTCTTCTGGCTGCAGGCATGGTCCACCAGAGGCTAGGATGTCTTTCCAAATGCAGAGATATGGATCAGAAACAAATCAAAATACATCTCACTATCAAAACCTTGTGACTCATCTTCCAGTCCTACCTAGGGACCAACAAGTACCCACAAATACCTTTGACAGTGGCAGTATTCCACGTAACACCACTGTTTACACAGATCCTGGCACATTTCACGCTGCTGTTCTAGGACCCCACATGCCTGGAAACAGTTTCCCAAACAGGACAACGTTCAGTCAAGCCCCTGGGATTATTCATGGTGGTTTGACTTACGGCAGTATTCCAAACTCTGCCTACTCCCCCATGGTGATGACGGTTCACAACAACTCAGTGGGGCCCTGCAGCCTCAGGCAGGATGCCTTGAAGGCAGACGCCACCATCCCGGCCTATTGCCACTCCTTGCCCATCCCATCCATCCAGCTCATCCCACGCTTGGTGTGCTCCGTCAGTGAGACAGGAAAGGAGCAGGCAGCACCTGGCTACTTCCATTCCTTTTCTGCTTCTGACATTCTGACATATCCTAAGCTGGTGTCTTCAGTAAGTGAATCGGGCCTGGATGCCAAGAAAATCCTGAAGTGCTGTAACGTTCCTGAAGAACAACTGCAGCCTGCTCCACAGGAGAGAGCTCCTCCAGAAGCCAAGGCTGCGCAGGTTGCTCTGAGCAGCCAGCAAGGTGCGGACMTGGCAGTGACAACTAAGGATATGTGGACTATGACCTCTATGAATGACATAACCAAAGGCCTGAAACCGGCTCTGGAGCGCAGAGATGCCGAGGTACAAACTCTTCCAACCATGGAATGCAAATCGGTGGCAACAAGCCCAGCAGCTGCAGCAGAAGGTCACTCACACGTGTTCCCAGAGGTGAACCTGGAGCAAGGCCTGGAGGCTCCCAAATCTCCAGTTCGTGAAGTGAGATGGGATGATGAAGGAATGACGTGGGAAGTGTATGGGGCATCTGTGGATCCAGAAGTCCTTGGAGTAGCCATTCAAAAACATCTAGAGTTTCAAATAGAGCAGTTCCAGACAGTGCCTGCTGAGGCAGCTGAGAAACATAATGAGGAGCCACCCCCTGAAARAACTGGGAAAAAAAGGCCTTTCAGAACAATGATGCATTCCCTGAGATATCCAAGCTGTTGTGCTCGCTCCAGTACTGCAGTGGAGTGAGCACAGCTGCAAGGTGTGGGATAGCTGTGCTGCTTTTAAATTGTACATAAATGCTGACTCTTGAGTGTGAACACAGTACATGTGGACAGCCCACTTCAGGACGAGTGGGAAAAGTTCAGTGATCATCAAATACACATTAAAGCAAGGAGAAGTCCATGGCTGGGCCATATAACAGAAAACATAAGATTATACTTAAATAATGCCATCCAAATGCTCCTGACTGTATTTAATGTAGCACTAATTCCTTCTACGTTAGTTTTAAACTGTATTGTAAGGAATGGAACTTCTTTTTTAATGATATATATTTTTTAAGTAATGATGACTTTTTTCTGTATTTTAATAATTTAGGGTTAGAAAAAAATGCTTTAATCAAAGTTCCTAGCTTTAAATCACATTCCCTTAAATTGTTTTGGCAGCTGTTTTGCTGTTAATTTAATAATCCTGGCTATAAACCTGCTTTAACTGTAGACAAAATAACAAACTCATGTGATGTTCTATGACAAAGAATTGTAACTTTTTTCTACATAACTGTGAAGTAATTTCAGTCTTGCTAGTCTGAACTCTTCCCTTAGCAAGCTCATGTACAGTTGGAGGATGCTCCATCAACTTTCCAATTAGTTTGTAGTTATGATGAATTACACCCTAAATATCCAGAAGTCATGTTTACCAAGTGGTTGACACAAATGTACAGTGTTACCAAAGATGGCTGATGTAATGTGAATTACTTACTGAATGCTTGTTTTAGAGACCTGAAACGGAAGCTGTTCAGATTAGTCTGTGGCACCACCATATCCTACAACTCACGGGCAGTTTTGGTTTGCATATATTAAAAGTAATTTCCAGTGAGTTCTCTTTATGTGCATCTCTCCTGAGCAGTGGTTGTTTGGCTCTTGCATAAGCCACGGGGGACAGTTTCCATGTAACCTTGTGTTCCCTCTCTGGTCTGACGTCAGGCATCTGCTGAAAGTGAGACCTTSTGTCTTCCCCAAAGGACAGTCCTAAGGTTATTCTGAGTGCCTTGGTCATTTGGGCAGCTTAAAGATTTATTTTCTTCTAGAAACAACTTCACAAACAAGTTTTCAGTGAGAAAGCTGTTATGATAGTGTAATGCAGTCATAGTGCAGGGGCTGTTTGAAGTAAAAGGTTTGTCAAGGAAGCTGAGAATACTATTTCTAGTGTCATATGCTTTTGGTGAATGCCTAAGATTCTTGGGAAAATGAGATGTGCAATTTTTTTTTTTTTATGAGAGAGAAGAGAAACATTCATTTCTGTCTCAAAGGAAAATTTGCAGTGTCTGAGAACTTACTGCTATGGAATTACCAACTCTTACTTTAAATGTGTGGGGTTGTGGTTTGTTGGTTTGGTTTGGTTTTTGTTCCAGTAAGTTCGCCGACTGACACCATAATATTCACCTGACATTTGCATATCAAGAGGAACTCGTGGTGATTAGRACACCTTTAAACTTTCATCTATAACATCCTTAAATGTAAATCCTTAAATTGGAATGTCCTGTGATGCATTAATTTAATGGTGTGGAGTAGTTCAAGATCAAATTTTCACTCCTGGGCAAAGAGCTGGCTCCTGTGAAATGCACCTGTGAAATGGTGTTCAGGAGGCTTTGTTTAGACCCTGGGACTTTGGCCTCAAAGAAGTCTGAGCTCAAAATGAGTTTTAGACAAACCAAGTGTGAAGCCACTGGAATATAATGCCTTACTCAGGATGCCTCTATAGCTGTGAGCATCAAAGTTCTGCTAATGATTCTGGATGTTAAAATTCCTTTTATTGAAGCTTTAATAGGAGTAAGGAAGTAATGAGTAACTAAATAAAATTACTCTGCTGTTATTTATAGTTTAGCTAAGCAGTTTCTATACAGATTTATTTTATGGTCCAGAATATTGAATGTTGATTTTTTTTCCTTTCTTCAAACACTACACTTTGAGAATTTTAAGCATTAAAGTGGTATAAAACCTTGTGCTGTCTGTTAGCTTCTCCTCAGGTGTGCAGGAGAATTCCAGATTTGAAGAGTCAAACTAAAGCTTTAAAATAGCAAGAGTACCTTCCTCCCACRGCCTTTGTAATCCATACCTTATTTGACATGTGGAAAAACTGTATTCTCCTTCCCACCCCTGGTGTTCCAAGCACCTCTCCAAAATAAAGCCCACAGCTGTAGGAATATGATATAAGACCAGTATCAAACTGGTCAGAAAGAGAGAGTTTGCAAAAGGGATGGAATAATAGGGCAAAGTCCCTTGAATTCTTTGTCTGTTGTGCTATAAAACTTGAAAGAATTRTTTCATGCAGTTCTGGTGTCAATTACTTATGGTTTATACATTAGTATGACTTGYTACTACAGTCCTAAATACAATTATGATTCCTGAATGACAAAAATAAATTACAAGTAAAGGCAAAGGATACCAGTGATTTGCAAGTTCAGAAAAACAGATGCTCACTCATTACAGRCATTCTGAATCTTCATGTTATTAATCAGCATTGCTGTTATTTACAAAATATAGTGTTTATGCTTGAGGACTTCCTACACTTTTKGAAAGGTTTAAAGTACAAGAATATRATGGAAATCTGAGGRAAAAAAAAMCAACAAAAAACATTAATYYGATTATTACCTACAGGGATAAAACAAGTTGTTTTATTTGTACAAYTGAAGTCTTAATTTGAATTAATTTTGCATTTGGGTTCAGTTTTTWAAAAAAATCAAATGCAGCCATTTTGTATATTAAGTATTCTCTAYTGAAGTGTTACTCTTGTAATGTGAAAACTCTGTTTTTAATGTTTTTTAACTTAAGAAAATCCACATCCATTACCTTCTACTCTTAAATGTAAATAYAGTAGCAGGAAAACACACACTAGATTTATAACTAAGTGGAACAATGCTGAACACAGATGCTTGTCAAGCTAGGGTGAAACAGGATGTAKTATTTCTCAAGGCCATTTGAAGAGCAGTGTGCATTGCACCATGCTGCCTCTGCTCCCCAGTCTGAGTGCTCAGGTACCAGTTCCAGCTGAGCAGACTGGGGCTGCCTTTCCCAGGAATTCTCAGGGAGGGGTGCTCTGGCACACTGGGTGCTTCATGCTTTTGTCTCAGTGTGCCCTCTTTACCTTAACATGCAGGAACAGCCCCAGTTAATGCAGTATTTGGGATCTGTTATGTTGTCCCTAGACGCTAACTAATGTCTCTAGAAGGATTTCATTGTATATTGTACATTGATACTTGAGGGCTGAGATTGATCATGGGCTGAGATGCTTAGCTCAGTGGCTCAGCAGAGATTGAAGGCAATTGATACTGATATCAGTATGTGCTAAATAGTTCTGAAAATGTGTTAGAATAATWAATTTCGTTCTGAAGTAGTATTTACAGTTACCTTTCCTAGARGAGAGACCAAACCCTGTCAGACACTTGACACTGACTATTATCATTGCAGTTTCAATTTGAGATAATCTTTGACTGAGGTTAAATACTGAAATAGAGGATATTATCTCAATGCTTTAAATAAAAGTCATCCATAGTTAAATCAGGTCTTTAAAAAAGCCAAAACAGCACACTAAGCAGTTGCTTAGTCATTGTCACATCAGTTACTATTAAAATCATTGTATCTGTTTGTTTGGTCCTCACCTGAACATGTTTTCCTTTAAGAAGCCCTGTTCCACAGAAAGCCTATCTTCCTTCCAGATGTAGCTTAAGAAAGCTTTTGTTGTATAGCTGAGCCAAAAGGCCCCACAGAACAGCACTTTTGTACAGTCCTCTGGGACAGGGGCAAGTGAGAAGAGGAAAAGGCAGTCAGCTGTTCTGTACTGAAATGTAACCAAGATGTTTCGGGGAAAAAACAGCACCTCCACTGTATGGACAGAGCAATGTGTTTCTTCCTGATCACTTCTCTGCTTGTAGCCAGTAAGAATAATGACAGACTGGACTAATTGCATTATTGGATAGACATTTAGTCTTTTAAATCCAAAGCAGTAGCAACCTGTCTGGAGATGTGCTGAGGTAAGAGGCCTTCTAGAAGGAAGCAAGTGACTATTAAAGAATGAGTAAGAMAAACAGTGTAGCTTTGCTCTAGGAAAAGTAATGTGTGGTGAGGTTGGGATAAGCAGAAGCTGAGAGTGGAGGTGAGRTCGAGGGACCCCAGCTCCACAGAGGGAACAGGGCTGGGTATCCTCCAGACACTGCTACTGCCCCCTCTCTCAGGAGCTTTTCCAGCTGGGAAATTGCAATGTTAATACTTCATTGCCATCTGTTCCTTTCAGACATGTTGAGGTGATTAATTTGTCTTCTTAAGCCCCTTGAAAATGAAAGCAGTTTATTAGTGCTAAGTAATACTGTTAATTGGCAAGAGAGAAAGAGGCAGCATGTGGGTTTATGAGCTGGAAATAAATCATTCTAATCAACTCTCACAGTACAGTTAAATAACTTAGTGGAACTTGCTGTGTYAGTCTCTTGTGTCTTTCCCCTTCAGGGGACTTTAAGGTCCAGGATTGATTTCTAAATTTAATTTCTTTTCCCTCCATACAGAACTATGGATCTGAAATTGAGAATATAATGTTCTATTCAGCTTCCTTCCAGAGCACTGTTTTTTACACAGGCCACAAGATCCAGCTGACCCTCGTAGAARCAAGGGAATCTAATGCCTGCGAGCCTGTGTGCAGTGCCCTGGGCTGCTGGTGTCTGCAGGTACTGCCTGTCCACAAGTACTGTGTGTCCTGCAAGCCCCTCGTGCCTGCTGAGGAAGGGAGCTGTGGTGCTTTCTGTTGATGCTATAGTCCAGGTCATCCCACTCCCCTGCCCCTCCACAGGAGCAATTCTACAGAGCCATGTGGTTTTAAAGGGAAAGAGCTTTAAAGAAAGAGCTTTTAAAGGGAAAGAGCTTTTAAAGGGAAGAGCTAAGCTTTGTGGGTGATATGGATTAGTGCGAATTTTGTTCTATTTCTTGTTCAGAAAGCAGCTTGCACACAGCAGTTCTGCCCCATGTAAAAATGCTTTTGCTCCCTTTTAACCTCTGCCAGCTGGAATGAGCACRTCCATGTCCATTTTCTGTGGGGCAGCACCCTGCCACAGGCAAAACCAGTGCCATGAAGTTGTTTCTTTCCCCTTGAACTCTTTCACCAGCCTTGGCACACAATTCCTTGTGGCTTTTACTGTATTCATGAAGGGAATGGTGCATGTCCTTTGCCATGGTTGCTTGGATGTCCAGCTTCCATCTTTCTCAAGGTGTAGAAGTGCTGAGCCTTGAGCTGACAGCCATCACATGTACCAGGGCCAATGTGTTTAGATAGCAGAGTACTAAGCTGTGGCTTGTAAGTCTTTGGGAGCATTAATCCTTTCAGATATGTGACCTAAACAGATGTCATCTGTCTTATTATCAGGCTTTCAGTATACTACAGGCTATGCCACTCAGATGGCATGTGAAGGAAGCTTAGAAAGCAAAGGGGAGGGACACAGGTAAGGAAACGATGCTGCAGACTTCCATCCCCTTCCAGCCACCTTCTGCTCGCCTACAGGCACTAAAGACAACTYCAGTAACAATGGTATCACAGGTGTGATGAAGGGAGATTTTGTCCCCCGAGGTGTTAAAGGTAGTAGCACATAGGGAATGTGGGTCAGGCGCTCCCGTGCACTCCTGCTGGCCAGGATTACATCTCCGAGCTCCACCTGGTGCTCAGCGCCGGCGCACAGCTCTGCAGGACACATCCGCTCTTCCTCGGCAACTTCTGGTCCCTGCTCACCTCCGGCAATTTTTACKGTAAAGCAGAGATGGGCTCACAGCTTGGGGTGCAGTGAATCCTGCCCGAACACYCTTTCGTTGGTGCTTTCCAGCAGGCCTGCTGACAGGCAGCTCCTTGTGGTGCAGGAAGCACACAGAACTGTCCAGGCCTGAGTGCCAGCACCTGACCTGTGCTGTACTGCTGCAGTTTGAGGTCCTTCCCCTGACACAGACACAACACCCTCAGTGATGACACACGCATAAAAAAATCAGGCTTTCACCCTCCTCTGATGGCTTCTTGCAGGCTTGTAGATAATTTGCTTACAYTCCTTCTGGTGCTGGTTTTAGTGCAAACTGATGCACTCCAGATTGGGACTGGGCAGAAATTCCTGTGTGCAGGTTATTTGAATGTTGTCTTGTGTTCAGATCATCTGGAAAATCCTAGAAATGCCACTGCCTCAGAGAAACCTATTTTAGAAAAGCTTTTACATTGATTTAAATGCACAATGTGATGTTATAATTTGTTTTGTTGTAATTTCTTCCTTGTTCACATAGTGATCTGTGTTTCCTAAATTCCATGTTTTTTTTCAGCATTAGCCTCGCTCTAACAGTAGAATAAGGAGTTAATTTACTGTCRTGCTGCCATAACTGTTTTCTTAAAGAAGGATCTTGGGAAAAGATGAGACAAGTGTTTCTGAGMAAGCAGAAGAGACCTGTTTTGATTGTGTGATGGATGTTGTTCAACAACCTGCTCCCCCACTCAAATGAGAGCAAACTCTGGAGCTGTAATGCAGCCCTTGTGTTCCAAGTCTGCACAAGGAGTCCTTTCCTGCTCCAGTTTTGACTGGAATGTGTGTATATATATATACTGGGGAGGCTGCAAAATGTTTAGTGACCAAAATCACACTGATGTTTTGCTACAGGCTCAATCTGTATTTGTGATAGAACAACTTTTCTGAAGCAGGTTGAAGGTTTGTAAAAGCAGTTTTAATTTAGTTAAAATTGTTTATACATGGTTTACATGCTTCCCTCCCTCTGGTGTGAGTCCCTTGGTGCTGTGCCTGCTATTTTTTGCATTGATAGGTTTGGGCCACAACTAGTAAGAGATTTGTTCATGTCTGTGGTGGGACCCTAATTCACAAAAGCAGCCCRTTGCTTCCAGAAGCTCTGCCTGTGGTTAGGCTGTCTGGAGAAGCTACAGAAGACCTTCCTGAGAACCTCTTTAAATGAAARGTTAGTGTGGAGTTAGGTGTAGGTGGTACTTTTGTTCAATGTGAAGTGGGATAGAAGAATAGAGAGTAAGTRAGAAGTTTGCAGAAATGAGAAATCCCTAAACTAGAGAAAGGAAAAAGGCTGTGTATGGTGTGCAGGAAAAGGCCATTAAAACATCTGTTTACAGTGTATATATGAAATTCTTTGTGTGGGAGTTCAAAAACATTTCATTCCTCTCTGGCACTGAGGTAGCTCGACACAAACACAAAGATTCAAGGTGAGTAAATACAGTGCAGAGAGCTTTGAAAGTGCCCTGCGGGGCAGTGAAGCCTTTGGAGTTCAGCACAAGTGGCGCTGCTCGCTCGCTCCTTGGGCGGGCTGGGGCTGAGGTCGCCCTGGGGCCACGGGCCCTGCGGGAAGGCTGGGGCTGGATCTGGCGCACAGCTGCGGGACCCAGTGCCAGGTCACGGCCTGCCTGGAAGGGGACCAAGGACACACGTCAGACAGGATCCGTGCAGGGAGGGTCATGCACCCGGGCTGACGGGGACAACGGGAAAACAGTCCCTTTCCAGCGGCAGAGCTTGAGGAAACTGGCGATTCCCGCGGGAGCCTGCGTGAGGTTCCCTGACGGCTACAATGCGCTCTTCTAGACTCTTCTAGAATTTCATACTCTGCCCTGGGACTTTTGCTGCTTCTGCCGGCAGAGCTGGCAGCTTGGTCTGCCTCGCTGTCCCGCTGCACCCGCAGCCGTGCTGGGCTTGCTGAGCTTCCTTATTCCCTGTGTCCGAGGCAGGGATGGACCGCTCAGCTGTGTGGTAGCACTGCAGAACAGGGAACTCACATTCTGGAGCATTTAACAGAGAAGTTAACACAGCTGATGCCCTTCAACTGCATTACTGCAGTTGGTGAAAGAGGAACAGTCTGAACAGAAAGCAAACATTCTTTAAACCCCACAAAATTTGCTCTAAAGCCATTGCACCAGAGAATATTCTTCAAGTTATTTGTGGTTTGAGTGCTGCTCAGATGTAGTTTTGAAGGCTCATACCTAAGAAATGCAGAAAAAGCTTCCAGTACTCCATCAAACCTCATGTTTCCAGGGGATGGGAAGGGATGAATCTCTCTCTGGTCTTCATTCCCACACTGCAGACGGGCAAGGAAAAATGTCTTTGAGTGACAAGGGAGTCATTATACATTTTTGCCCAATCAAGGGAGGATAGGCTTTATGCTACAGAACTTATGTTTTCTACTGCTCTAAGTGGGCTTCCCATTCAGCTAGAAATAGCACTAAATCTTGGGTATAGGCATGCATTACGTGGTGTCACAAACTTCTGAAGGGAAAAGCTGCAGGCTTTTATCCTCATTAACTATTTCTGACATGTATTTAGATCTCTTTTATGCATCCAAAATGCTTCCTACTGTGGTTGGAGGCTTATTGTGAACACTTACACAGTTTTATCCAATGCTGAGGAACTGCCCACTACATCTCCATCTTTGCTTCTCTTTCAACATGAGCAGATTATCCTGTTTACTTTTCCATAAAAACTGCATCTCTACCCAACCTTTTGCCTATTTTAGTGGATCACMAATTTGCCTTTTGCTTAAGCTGATGTAATTTTAAGTTTCTTTTTCTGATCCACTATGCAGRTTTGTATAAAAAGGGACATCTGGCATTGCAAAGGGTATGGCTGAGGGAGRAGCAGTGTGTACTGCCTTGAGGGGTGGGAGGAAAGAGACCATAAAAGATGCATGTGGTTCCTTAACCTTGATATTCCTTTAGAGGTTAAATGGAAGATGCGTCCAAAGAGCAAATCCTCTTAGGAAGGCTTGACCTTGACCACAATGAATCCACAGAGAATGTGTACTGTGTGAAGCAACTCTACCAACATAAAARCTCTCAGACCATCTGGATTATGACATTGCCTTTCTCAAGCCTGTGGGAGACATGACAGAAACCTGTCATTGTCCACTGTGCCTGCTTGTCCAGGAGAGGCAGCTCTCTTTCCTTGGGAGAGTCCTGCTGGGTAGCTGCATGGGGGGACACGTGGTGTATGAGCACTCCTGGTTTTCCAAGGTCATGCAGGGTTGGTWTTATTTTTCCTCTTAAATCCAAGTACATAGAGCAGGATTATATAACACACCCTGTGTCTCTTACTTGTTTAGACAAGGAAGCCAAATACCTGAAATGCTTGCTCCTAGGGTAACAGCACATCTGGGATTAGGCGGCTGATTTAYACTTTCTCTTATGTCAGCACTGAATAATTTATACTTGTAACCGTGAGTAAGGTCCTGATCAGAAAAATGGCTCCTTGGACTGTGCCCAGAGGGGGAAATGTGTGGGAAATTGTGACTCAGCTACCACATCATCTACTTAGATTTCCATTTGAAGTCCTTTCTGATTGAAGCTCCCCTACTTCTCTGTTAAGCTTTAGATGCTGTGCATAAACTTACAGAAGACGGCACTTCACAAATGTGCTGGTCGTGTACTCTCGTAAAGCCTGAAATGACACCGAATCACAGGATGGTCTGTGTTGGAAAGGACCCAGGAGGACCATCGAGTTTAACTCCGGAATGGCTTCCGCAGGAATCGAACCCTCGGCGTTACCAGCACCGCGCTCTGGCCGGCTGAGCTGTTCTCGCCCCTGACCGACTAATGCGTGAGGGCAGGGAGCAGTAACTGGGTCCTGT